>CM069150.1:25808674-25916174 GCA_035221665.1 Okamejei kenojei
TCATAGAGAGATAGTATTGCCTGTCCGGCCGAGTTATTCCGGCATTTTGTGTCTGCCTTCAGTTTACAAAGACGGGAAATGAAAAAAAATTGGTATTTGTAAAAGGGTATGTGATAACAAATAAATAATGAATCAGGAGAGTCCAAATGCTGCAACCCTGCTTTAAATTGGACGATCTGAACTTCAGCTTCAACTCCATTTTCCAGCCCAGTCTAATTTGCCTTGATTCTCCACGCCGTCTAAAATTTTGCTTATCTTAGTCTTAAATAAATTTAATGGCTCGGCATCCACAGCTTTCTTGAGTAGAGAATTCCAAGAATTGACAACACTCCAAAATAAGAGATTTTTCCACATCCCAGTCTCAAATGGTCCCCAAACCTCTCGAACCCAACAACTATACCCACTAGTTTAGTTTAGTTTAGAGATACAGCACGGAAACATGTCCTTCGGCCCACTGCGTTGTTCCAGTTGCTCCATGGCATGTGAATATAAATTGTTTGCTTCTTACTTATGATACTTTCAAATAAAATCAATCCATTGAAACTGGACTACCAATATTCTCTAAGTCTAAATTGCATTCAAATTTTATTTTGCATCCTATGGATGGTTCCTGTATAAAGCCAAATATCAGATGAGCTCTTTTTACTGCCTCATCGTGTTTGGCTCTTTCAATGTGAGGGTACAAACAAGTAAGTGAGAATCAGGAGTATTGCACTAAGCCTCTCATGTTTAATCCGACCATTTAATTTGATCATGGTTGATCTGTTCATAACCTCAACATGTTTTTATCTATCCACTAACATATCAAATATCTATCTACTTCTGTCTTAATAATATTCAAAAAACATCTTCCTCAAAGGGAGGTGGAAGCAAGGATCCAAAAAGTGGAAAAGTGGTCTTGTAGGTCTTAGAGGCGATGCTGTATTTTTAAATAGTGATCTCTGGGTCAACAAGAGGAAACGTGTTCTCTCACTCACTACATGATTCCCTGACTCTGACTCCACCGACCAGCGATCCCCCACATTTACATTACCCTACACACACTAGGGGCAATTTATAATTACACCAAGCCAATTAACCTACAAACCTGTACGTCTTTGGAGTGTGGGAGGATACCGGAGATCTCGGAGAAAACAAACCCGTACAAACTCCATACAGATAGCATCCACAGTCAGTGTCAAACCCAGGTCTTTGGCGCTGTAATGCAGCAACTCTACCACTGTGCTACCGTGTCGCGCTGAATGTTCGAAATGTGTCACCAAGAAAATATCCTTCAGGTATTCAAACTATCAAGCCCCATCAGAATCTAATGCAGGGGACGCTGAATCAACAGATTTTGAGGGGTCAGAGCCATGGAATCGTGTAGTGACCGAGAGAACACGTTGCCTCTTGTTGAACCAGAGACCACTATTTAAAAATATCTCTAAGACCTACAAGACCACTTTTCCACTTTTTGGATCTTTGCTTCCACCTCCCTTTGAGGAAGATGTTTTTAGGATACTATTAAGAAGTAGATAGATATTTGATATGTTAGTGGATAGATGAAAACATGTTGAGGTTATGAACAGATCAACCATGATCAGAGAGTGGGCAATTAAAAACACATTAAATACAATTTGTCTCTATTTTATTTCTTCACTAGGAAGTGACAAGCAAAATAAAAAAGCAAGAATTTTATTGGCCTATCTGGGACACATGACAATAAACGCTCTTGACTTGACTTGACTTGGTTATTCTCTGAAATATGGGGATGTTGCCAGGACCCGAGGGCCTGAGCTATAGGGAGAGGTTAAACATGCTAGGACTTTATTCCTTGGAGCAGAGGAGGATGAGAGGTGATCTTATAGAGGTGCATAAGATCATGCGGGGAATACCACAAAATATTTTACCCAGAGAAAGGGAATCAAGAACCAGAGGACACAGGTTTAAGGTGAGAGGGGAATTAATAGAAACCTGAGGGGTTCACACAAAGTGTGATGGGGTTTTGGACGGAGCTGCTAGAGGAGGAATTGGGGAAGATACTATCACAATATTTAAAATACATTTGGACAAGGACATGGACAGGAAAGATTTAGAAGGATATGAGCCAAATGCAAGCAAGTTGGGCTAGTGTAGATGGGGCACCTTGGTTGGCGTGCGCAGGTTGGGCCAAAGGGCCTGTTTTCATGCTGTATGACTCTATGACTGTCATTCTAATAGCAAACTCTCTCCTGGGTTCCTCAGATTTTTATTTAATTGGAAATAGCAAACTAAAATCATCCTCCTCTACCCTCCATTATATTTCATTGATTGAAGAGAGCTAATTTGTCTACATTTATGTAATTAGCTTCAACCATTCTGAATGTCAAGAGTACTACTCTGATTTCTGATTCTGATTACTACCATAATTTTAAAGAAATATTATAACACACCCTTATTGGGAGGAACTGCCGGGTTCTTCCACTGAGGAGGTGACAAATTGATAAGATTAAGGCAGGGGATGTTGTCTACATGAGGTTTAATGAGGCATTTGATAAAGTCCCTCATAGTAGGCAAATCCCGAAGATTGAGATGCATGGGGTCCACAGTAACTTGGGAATGAAGAACTGGCCTACCCACAAAAGACAGAGGGTAGTGGTGGAAGAGTGTTATTCTGGCTGGAGTCTGTGACCAGTAGTGTTCCACAGTGATCTGTGCTCGGACCTTTGACCTGTGCTCGGACCTTTGTTATTTGTGTTATATATAAACAACCTGGCTGTAAATGCAAATGGGTTGGTTAGTAGGTTTGCAGAAGACACCAACATTGACAGAGTTGTGGACAGTGAGGAAGGCTGCCAAAGGATAAAGCAGGATATAGATCAGTTGCAGGTGTGGGTAGAGAAATAGTAGATGGAGATGTGGATCTTAGCAAGTGGGAGGCTAAAAGTAAGGGGAAAGAATGCAATTAACAGCATTGATGTGCAGAGGGATCTTAAATCCAAGTCCATAGCTTCCTGTAAGTGGCACACATGTAAATACAATGGTAAAAAAAGGCAGATGGTATGCCTACCTTGATTGATCAAGGCATTGAATCTAAGAGTCAGGATGGCATGTTACAACTTTATAAAAGTTTAGTTAGGCTGCCTTTGGACAGCTTCATTATGAGATGTGGAGAAGAGATTTACCAGCATAATGCCACGAACAGAAGCTTTTAGCTATGAGGACAGGCTGGACAAACTTGGGTTGTTTTCTCTGATGTGTCAGAGGCTGAGGGGAAGCCTAATAGATGTTTGTATAAATTAAGAGAGCAAAGATAGGGTAGATAGTCAGAACATTTTTTACAGGGTGAAAATGCCAAAGGCATTTCACATTCAAAGGCAAAGTCCAGAACCAGTGGCCACAGTCTTAGAATAAAGGGGAGGTCATTTAAGACTGAGCTGAGAAAAAACTTTTTTACCCAGAGAGTTGTGAATTTATGGAATTCCCTGCCACAGAGGGCAGTGGAGGCCAAATCACTGGATGGATTTAAGAGAGAGTTGGATAGAGCTCTAGGGGCTAGTGGAGTCAAGGGATATGGGGAGAAGGCAGGCACGGGTTATTGATAGCGGACGATCAGCCATGATCATATTGAATGGTGGTGCTGGCTCGAAGGGTCGAATGGCCTCCTCCTGCACCTATTTTCTATGTTTCTATGACCAGTGAGCACATTTTTATGGTCAGATGGTAAATGTTTAAAGGAGATGTCAGGGTAAGTTTTAATACACAAAAAGTGGTTGGTGCTTGGAATGTGCTGCCAGAGGTGGTGGTAGAAACAGATACATGGGTGGAATTTAAGAGGCTTTTAAATAGGCAGATGGATATGCAAGGAATAAGGGAATATAGATCACGTTCAGGCAGAAGAAATTAATTTGGCTCATGTTTGGCGCAAACTATGTGGGCCGAAGAGCCTGTTCATGTGCTGTGCTGTTCCATGCTCTATCACAGTTGGATATCTTGAACTATTCTTTGTCGATATTACTTTGTGAGGCACTTTTAGGCCAAAGGTCCAATGTATCCAAATCCCATAACAAAGCAGCACATTCCTTTTTTTGAATTACACATCTGGATGATATTTCTCATACAATGCCATACATGTTAAGATCCAAAAGAAAAACTAAATAATGTTAAAGGGTGAGCATAGGTTTGCTTTTCTCTCACACTCTGACCGACACAAATGCAAAAATACAAATAGATGTGGTAAAAAAGTATTTAGAAGTATGAGCACAATTTTGCAGCAAAGGACTACATTAAGTTGGAATGCCTGTCACTGTAACAGCATCAAAGACTTTTTGCAATATATGACTGCATGTTATTTGGGCTGGTAATTGTACAAATTTACATCATAGGCAGAAATGGCAGAGTTAGACAATTACTTTTTATCAATCGACATTCAATTTTAAAAGGTGACAGAACAGTTATGTGGATTTTCTTGTGTAAAATGGAAAAGCATTTGATCTCTTGAGACATTGTCCTAATATAGTGTTGGAATGCAATATGATTTTATTACAACTACTTCCTCTGGAATACCAGATGTCTAACATTTCCAGGTGGGGAAAAAAACCTAAAATTATCCAAAGCAGTTCATTCAAAGTTTAAGGATTTCAAAAATCTTTGATATACTAGCACATGAACAAATATTTCAAGTTGGTTGTGACATGTATCATAGAAAGACCACTTCCTCTCATAAATTAGCAGTTTTATCTATAAATAAATGTGTGCAAACAAATTTTCTGACATTAAGTTTATATAAGTAATATAAACAACTCAGTCAATGTTCCACACTGCAATTTCCGACATGCTAAATATGGCTTGATTTCCATGTACATTTGATAAGAATCTTTGCTGTTTATACAATGATCTCTTGAAAGGCCACGTTCTTCATTCTCCTCAAAGGCACCACCAAACACTGTTGTAGTTAGGAATCCTAGAAACCGGATCCTGTCAAATCACATTCAGTTCCTGGTCTGTGAAATCAAATTTGGGAATAATTTTTCAGAATCATCTTTTAACTTTTCAGTCATTTCAGTTTCATTTTGGTTTATTGTCACGTGTAGCGAGGTGCAGTGATAAGCTTTTCTTGTGTGCTATCCAGTCAGCAGAAAGACAATACATGATTTGGGCTTGATGACTTTATGTTGTTTTATGACTGTCGGCAGATCAATTTTCCTTCCTGGGATAAATAAAGTTCTATCGTGTCGTATTACAATTGAGCCATTTACAGTGTATAGGTACGTGATAAGGGAATAACGTTTAGTGCAAGGTAAAGACTTTGGACTTCCATCACCCTCATGGGTTTGGCTGCCAATTTGGAACAGTCTTTAAGTGTTTTAATTCTATTAACTTTGCAACTAATGACATGTTTGCAATCCTGATGGCAAATACAGTAAAAATTAATCAAAGCATTTGGCTCCAAACTCTACAAGTAGTCCTGGCAACAGATTATTTTAAAGTATTTTTTGTGGTGCCCGGAGGAGCAAGATGAATTCTCTTGCTCTGCAGAAATCTGATTGGTTGCTGACAGCACGCCTATTGCTTCTTATTAGAGCACAGAAAATAGCACAAAACAGCACAGGAACAGGCCCTTCGACCCACAGTGACTATACCGAACATTATGCTGAGTCCAAATTTTGTCTCCTCCGACTAATCCATATCACTCCACTCCCTACAGATCCACGTGCCTATGCAGAAGACTCTTAAATGCCTTTACCATATCTGCCTCCAACACCCACCCCAGTTGCATGTTCGAGGCACTCACCACCCTCTGCGTAAAAAATAAATGCCCTCCACACCTCCTTTGACCCTCTTACGTTAAAGCTATATCATCCAGTATCTGATATTCCGTCCTGGGAAAAAGGTCCAGACTGCCTACCCTTTCTAAGCCTCTTATAATTTTAATATACTTCCCCTCAACCTCCAGCATTCCAGAAAGAACTTGACATTGAAGGAAGCAGAGCTGATGGCTGAAGATTGTTTTTTTGGACTGAGGCCTGTGACTAGTGGTAGTCATAGATAGATAGCACATTGGCCTTCATCACTCAGAGTATTGAGTATAGAATTTGGGAGGTCATATTGCAGTTATATAAGACGTTGGTGATGCCACATTTAGAGTATTGTGTTCAATTTCCGTCACCATGTTATAGGAAAGATGTTGTCAAGCTGAAAAGGGTGTGAGAAAATATACAAGAATGTTGCCAGGACTTAAGGACCAGTTATAGGGAAAGATTGAGCAGGCTAGGACTTTATTAATTGGAGTGCAGGAGGATGAGCGGTGATCTTCTAGAGGTGTACAAAATCATGAGAGGAATAGATTGGGTAAATGCTCAGAGTCCTTTCCCCAGAGTAGTGGAATCGAGAACCTGCAGACACCGTTGGGTCCCAGTCACACGGGAGGCCTGGTCCCCCAACACAATATTCCACCATTCACCTGTTCCCCCAACGAAACGGCGGGAGCATTCTGTAGCCAGGGGACGGGGATGGCTTGTGTGGTGTCGGAGGGGGAGGGGGTTGTGTGGGTTCAGTGGCTCCCGGCCTCAGCTCTGACCGCACTCACTGGCTCCAGGACCCGGATGCACATATCAGCTTCCCGCTCGTCACAGAACACAGAACACAGCCCTCGCTCGCAGAACACAGCCCCTGCTTGCAGAACACAGCCCCCGCTCGCAGAACACAGCCTCCGCTCGCAGAACACAGAGCACAGCTCCCGCTCTCACTCTGCTCACTACGCTCCTTCAGCTTTATTTTGCGGCCGGTGATTGACAGCGGGTGCCGGAAGGAGCGTCACCGTCCTGGCGAATAACAAACCAATAACTTTTCTAATATTTCATTGATCGGAACAAAACTTGGTGCGCTTGGAGCAGAGGAGAACGTTGAGTAAAGTGGCTTTAAAATCCTAGTGATATAGGGCACCGTTTTTTGATGAATATTTTTATTAATTGTAAATACATATTAATAGAAAATACTTCTTACATGCATTTGTAATATTATTATTATTAACATTTAAGACTTATTTATATTTCTATACATTTTTTTTTAATAAGTAAGAAAAGATAGAGAAAAATAATATAGAGATAAGAAATCAAAAATAAAGAAGTGAATGGAGTACTTAAAAGTTATCCATCGTTGGGGATATATCCATGATTTGTTATACGTATTTCTTCATCTATTCCATTATTCAGGTTTCAGTCAGGCTCTCGCACCGAGCCATTTTGACCCTTTAGATATTCAATGTATGGAGACTATATTCCTCTGAAAAGATCCAACCTGTCCATTAGGACAAGCCTCAATCTTTCCAGATGAAGTGTCTCCGACATTCCTGTAATCCACATTTTGATTGTGGGGGATGTAGGACCTTTCCAGAATTTTAATATTAGTTTTTTTCCCAATTATTAAACTATAATCAATAAAAATTATTTGATTTGTTGTTGTTAATTGATCTGTTTCCAGTATTCCCAGTATTATTAACTTTGAGTCAGGAGTCAGATTCATATTAACAACATTCGAAATTATCCTAAATATTTCTATCCAAAATTTTGTAATTTTTACACAATTTGTAAATGAGTGTGTCAAGTTAGCTTCTAAGTGCTGACATTTATCACATATGGCAGATACATTTGAAAAAATGTTATGTAGTTTGGATTTTGAGTAATGTAGTTTATGTAATATTTTAAATTGTATAAGAGAGTGTCTAGCATTTAACGAACAATGGTGTATATGTTCATTTCATCCCATACTTCTGGTCTAATAATTTGACCTAATTCATTTTCCCATGTTTGTCTATATATTTCTGTCAATGGGACATCATTTTCCAATAGAATATTATAAATATATGATATCAATTTTTCTGTGTTCGGATGTTTATTTAGACATTCATCTAAAATTTCTGTCTTTCTATTTCTAATTTCCTGTGTGTTTGCTTTTACATAGTCTCTAATTTGTAGGTATCTAAAATAATCTTTTGAATGTAATCCATAAATTTGTTGTAATTCTTGAAATGAAAGAATTTTCCCTGTAGAGATCTCCCGTCTTATTAATTCCCTTATTTTTCCATTGTAAAAAGCCTTTATCTATCATTGAGGGAGGGCACCGTTTTTGTGCAAATTTAAAAACAACGCAGACTGGAAGTGGTCATGATGAGAGTTTTAGTAACAGTATAGATAGATTATTACAACTGATTTGGCTGCTTGTCTAAATCCATAGGTTCAAGTAAATGGAAAAATATCTCTTTGCTGATGCCAATTAGACAGGGCATTATGACCTCTTAGGCAGCTGGGGGGAACTCCATTCAGGTATGTGGTTAATGTCTAGACATTATGTTATAAGGTTTATACATCTGTTAAATATTTCGGAGGAAATACATTGAATATTAGTTTTGACATTTTATTAGTTAAACCATCATCACAACATGACAATAATCTCATGACTTAATTATCTAAAGAAATATGCAAAGCACTTTGACCGTAATGACAATTTTGCTACACATCAAAGTTATCCAAGTTACTGGTTCCGGAGCATTTGTATCCCATATTTGTTGTAAAGTGGCAAAGATTTATCAAGTGCCTACAGGCAAAGTGAATGCACTTTGCTGCTGAATTCATCAAGGTGAAGATAATATTATTTGATAATGTGGTTGAAGAGAGCAGAGAAATTATTGTGTGCTGATATATTTTTGGAATGGTAATGCTTCTCAAGGTCATAGATGATTTTACTTCGGAGTCATGTGAATAAGCCCCGCCAGTGCACATGCGCGTCATTATGTCAGACGCATGGCGCACCAACGGGCTGGAGAGCGCAGCTCAACCAGCAGTTAGTTATAAACCCGCAGGTAAGTGCTTTAAAACTTTACTACGGTTTACTTAGGTTCTGTAAGGCTGGTTGCAGGAACCAGCAGGAACGATTTCACAAATGGAAAAAGTAACAAAAAGTAAGGCGAGGGGTGCCGTTGTTAGAAGTAAAAACCGTATCCGCGGTCAGCAAACATACGGCAGCTTCAGAGACGCCGGCTCCTGAGACGCCGACTTCAGAGCCGCTGGCAGTTCAGCCAGCGGCATCAACTCCAGTGCTTCAGAGCACTGTGGCCACTCCTGTCGGGAGGAAGGCCAAGAGGAAAACGTCCAGGCCTGTCGACTCTGATGAGCCAGGCCAGAAAGACTCCCCTCGTTCCAATAAAAAGGTTTGGGGACGTCTGGACAAGATGGAACACCTCATAGAAAAAATGCTTAACCATGAGGTGTTCCAGCCGGGGTTTCATACCCCCAGGGTTTCCTAACAGCTCTCAGCAGCAACCTCTAGCAGAGGTCCATATAGCGAAGAGCTGTACAGGCAGGAAGAACAATATGCCTACAAGTCTGCATGGGGACCCATAACAATAGCGCCTTTTCAAGGGTTGCATGATACCTCCCTTGAGATTGAGCTGGGAGAGCCAGGGCAGTATGACTCTGACCCTGAAGTTGGCGGTACTGCAGAAGAGCATGCACCAAAGCACATGAGCTATGCTCCAGGTGTGCTGGATGTGGCAAGCAAATTTGCCATACCGGCCGGAACTGGTGAAAAGACGGATGAAAACCTGGCCAGCAATGTTAACTATATGGCCTCTCACCAGCTCCAGGACTCCATAATGGAGGAAACTTCGCAGAGATATCAGACACCTGTTAACTGTGCGTCGCTCAAAGTGCCCACAGTGAACCGGGCCATCTGGGGGCAAATGAGCGCATCCATGCGAGCGCATGAGTTGAGGCTACAGAAAGTCCTCAAACTGGTTGGAGCAGGAATAACGGTGTTTGGGCGAATGGTACAAGGGACAACACTACCAAATACACAGCGGGATATGCTGGCCCCGCTGTGTAATGCCCATTTTGAGATTAATTGTTTATGAAAGGTAGCCATCAAGCCGACGCTCAACCCACGCTTCGCGGCCTTGTGCAGATCCTCTAATGTCCAGACACCAAACTTGCTATTTGGGGAGGATCTGGCAAAACAAGTGAAAGACCTGGATGATGACGCAAAAACAATCGGCCTCATCAAAACTCATCCCGGGGGCAGGATGCCGCCTCGCAAACCATACCCTTTCAGACGGGCTACAGACGCTGGAGCAGGTCAAGGACCAAGCCGGGGGATTCCAGCTACACACCACTGGCACGCACCAATACACACCCCCAACAGGGCCAGGAGACCGAGGAATCCAGCAACCATGGAGGTACGAGTAACTGGACTAGTCCAGCATATATCCTCTAGAGATCAGTCACCGGTCAGGGGTAGGTTGCAATTGTTCTATGATGAATGGTGCTGCATAACATCAGATCTATTCATACTGGACAGTATCCGGGGGTCTTGAATCGAGTTTATCTCATCTATCCACCTGTACAAAATACACCTAGTCTGTTTTTTTCAAGACCAGAAACTCTACAGGTGAATGATGAAATTGGAATTTTATTCCAAAAAGGGATAATTGAAAGGACGGCATATCAGCCTCAACAATTTGTGTGCAATATATTCCCCAGGAAAAAGAAGGATGGTGGGTGTCAAGTCATTCTGGACCTAACCCGACTTAACTCTTATTTCCAGTATAAACATTTTTAAATGGAAACTTTCAGTACTGCTAAGCAACTGGTATCAAAAGAGTGTTATATGACAACCATAGATCTGAAAGATGCATATTATTCAGTACCAATTCATCACCAATACCGTAGATACTTGAAATTTAGTTGGATGAGACAGCTGTGGCAATTTAATGCTTTGCCCAATGGATTAACCTCAGCCCCTAGGTTATTTATAACATTGTTGAAACAAGTATGAGGGCTACTCCGTGCTCAGAATCACATTGTAATGGCATGCTTGAATGATGTTCTGATCATAGGCAAAACTCAGGAAGCAGCTGAGGAATCTGAGGTTAGGTTTCCTCATCCATCCAAAAATCCAAATTAGTACCATCTAGAATGATTAACTATTTGGGGTTCATCATTGATTCAACTAACATGTCAGTGACTTTGCCTATGGCCAAAACTGTAGGAATTATGGAGGCCTGTAGCAATCTGGTAGATAAACAACAACCCTCCATCTGACGAGTAGCCATTGTTATTGGTAAATTAGTGGCGGCTTTCCCTGGAGTGCAGTTCGGACCTCTGCACTATCAGAATGTGCAATGAGCTAAAGAACAAGCACTAACTGAACATGCAGGTAATTTCGATAGACAAATGCAGTTGCCAGCCGAAGCTATCGCCGAGTTGCAATGGTGGATAACTAATGATCACGATGTACTAGAAACATTCTGACTCAGAACCTTCAGTTATTTTACAAACTGATGTGAGTGCTTCGGGATGGGGAGCCACTGATACCGAGTCTAGCTGTGGCGGCAGATGGAGTGTGCAAGAGGCATTAATACTGCAGAGGCGTGGGATAAACTACTTAGAATTGCTGGGTGCATTCTATGGCCTAAAAGCATACTGCTCAACAATGCATGATTTACATGTTCAGCTTCAGATTGACAATACCACAGCTGGTGCATATATCAATCACATGGGTGGAATTAGGTCATTATCATGTGACAATCTGGCTAACCTCATCTGGCACTGTGCATTACGAGAAACATCTGGGTCTCAGCAATCTACCTACCAGGTAGAGATAACGTGGCGGCAGACACCAGGTCACGTAAATTTATTGACAACACAGAATGGATGCTGAATCCAAAAGTTTTCAAAATGATTGTCACCCGGTATGGATTGCCAGACATAGATCTCTTTGCATCCAGGTTAAATCACCAGTTACCTAAATACGTCTCATCGGAACCGGATCCGGGGGCAGTAGTGGTGGATGCATTCTTGCTACATTACGCTTTTCCCCCATTCTGCCTCATCAGTCAATGTCTCACCAAAATAGAGCAGGACTCTGCTTCAGGCGTTTTGGTAGTTCCAGACTGGCCCACACAGCCATGGTTCCCATTGGTTCTGAGACTGATGAAACAGCCATTCATGACTATCCCCAAATGCAGCAACTTGTTGGTTCACCCTGTGACAGGAGAGAGTCACCCTTTACATGATCGCATTAATCTGTTCAGTTGCAGATTCTGACCAGACCGTTCCAGGGGCTCGGACTATCGAGTAGGACCGTGGATGTGATTACTGCGGCCTGGAGAGATAGTACTAAAAACAATATGTATCTCATATTAAGAAATGGGAGATGTTCTGTTTACAGTCAAATATATCTCATCATACTGCAGGCATACCGGATGTATTGGAGTTCCTTGCTACATTGCAATTTGACGAGCAATTGAGCTATAGTGCCATTAATAGTGCTCAAAGTGCTTTATCCTCCTATTTAGGGCAAGGGTCGGGACAACATTCTGTCGGATCTCATCCATTGGTGTCCCTATTCATGAGAGGTATTTTTAACAAAAACCCTCCCAGACCTAGATATACGGAAATCTGGGATGTGAGCATAGTTCTCACGCTGCTTCGGCAATGGGTCCCAAATACATCTCTGTCTTTCCAGAAGTTAACGCTCAAAGTGGTCATGCTCACGGCACTAGTGTCAGCGCAACGGGTCCAGACATTGTAAAAGCTATGACTGGACAGCATGCATTCTTCTGTAGATAATATTACGTTTTATGTATATGATCTAATCAAACAAAGCAGGCCAGGGAAGGCTGGAACCAAAATAAGCTTTAAAGCATACCCCATTGACCTGAGACTATGTGTAGTTACGCACCTGAGTCAATATATCAAGGTCACCAAGAGTCTCAGAGGCTCTGAAACAGCGATGTTCATCAGCCACAAAAAGCCTCATAGAAAGGTGTCAGTACAAACTATTTCTAGATGGCTGAAACAGGTTTTGGATTGTGCTGGAGTAGACACTGATGTGTTTAAATCTCACTCCACCAGGGCGGCATAGACATCCATAGTGAAGGCGCAAGACGTGCCTTTAGACCAAATCGTCGGGGCCACAGGATGGTCCAGTGAAGAACCTTTTCACGATTTTATGATAAACCTGTCCTCGCAGTGGAAGGATTTGGGCATGCTGTTTTGGGTTTTGTTTTGAGTTCTCCTTTGTAATATACCCCTGGGAGAGAGGGGTTATTACTGTTCTTTTATTATTAAAAACGTTCATTGTATAATTTAAACAATGTTCAATACATCATTTGTTTATCCTGTGTCAGCCGAAGCAGTGTGTTGTATGGAACTGGATCTAAGGCATGAAATCACAGAGCTTTGAAATCTTCACGGAATCACTCACATGACTCCAAAGTAAAATAGTAAGATTAAACGAGAACTTACCTGTTTGAAGTTTGATCTTTTTTTATGAGGAGTTACGGTGAGCGATTAAGTGCCCTCCGCTCCCGGCCCTCATAATCGCAAATATCATTTGGTAGTTCTAGTCTTCTGAGTCTTACTATATCACTTTGACTGTAGTTAGTGTGATTTCACGCCACTGCTTTGAAGATTGACGCGCATGTACACTGGCGAGGCTTCTTCACGTAATCGCTCATCATTCAAATTCAGTTTATTAGAAAATCTGAATTCAAAATGATAATGGTAAACATGAAACCATTGAACAATCATTAATGTCTTCAGAGAAGATCACAGCTGCCATTATCTGGTCTGAAAGTTTTGTGGCACTGGACGCACAATAGATCATAAAACATTGAACAGTACAATGCAGGAACAGGCCCTTCGGCCCGTGTATGTGCTAGCAATTATGACACACTAAATTAATCCTATCTGCCTACTAATGATCCATATCTCTTTAAGACCTGCACGTTCATGAGCCTGCCTAAATGCCTCTTAAACATTACGATCATATCTGCTTCCATCATTCCCTGGCAGTGTGTTCCAGGTACCTACCACTCTGCATAAAAAACTTGCCTCACGTGTTTTCCATAAATTTCCCCTCTCTCACTTTTAAAGATATGCCATCTTGCATATGACATTTCTACCCTGAGATAAAGACTACCCTATCTGTGCCTCTCATAAATTAATAAACTTCCATCCGGTCTCTCCTCAGCCACCAATGTTTCGGAGAAAATAATCCATATTTGAGCGAACACTCCTTACAGCTAATACTCTTTAATCGAGGAATCATCTTTGCAAACCCCTTCTGCGCCCTCTCCAAATCTTCTACATTCTTCCTACAATGGGTGACCAAAATTGCACACGATACCAAATGCAGCCCAATCTAAATTTATACAGCTGCAATGTGACTTCCTGACTTTTATACTCAATGTCCTGACTGATGGAGGCAAGCACATCATAAACCTTCTTTATCCCCCTATCTACTTGTGTTGCCACTTTTAGGGAGCTATGAAGTTGCACCTTAAGTAGCAGGAATTACTTTTAAATGTGCTTGAATATCACTGAGCAAACTACTAATTTGTAACAAATGTTGAAGTATTGCAGGAATATCTTCATTCCACCAACTTCTTAAGGATAATTAGGGAAGGCAGTAAATGTTGGCCATGGTCAGATATATTCGCATCCCCTGAGATAATGTAAAAAGTGCTTTACTGAAAACAGTGGTACATTAGAAAATCTTACCCATGCCTGGTAACTTAATAATGCTTATTTTTCTATACAAACTATTCAAATCCTTTATATTTGAAGGATCTTTACGTTTGTATACAAATGTCATTTGGCTACTCTTTTATTCCAGGAGTATTTTTGCATGTCTACTTGCATTTGCCATCCATGAATTGGACAAATTGGGCTAGATGTCTGAATACTGCCGGTCGTCACCACTGCAGACACTCCATCCCAAAGTGGTCTTGTGGCTAATCCCTTAGATTGATGTGGGGGGAGGAGAGTTTAAAATACTAGAATTAGATGGTTCAATCCTCACACTATTTCTCTATATTTAAATGTGCAGAAATTAGCCAATGGACAAGGTTCCTTCAACGAGTGGCCTAATTCACGTACGAATGTCACTCTCTTTGGCTGCCTTACAGCAGCAGAGACGTGGGTTCAATCCTGACTATGGGTCCTGTCTGTACGAAGTTTGTGCATTTTTCCTGTGACTGTGGGTTTTCTCCTGGTGCTCCGGTTTCCAAAGACATTCCAGAAATCCCACATTCTAAAGACATACAGGTTTGTAAGTTAATTGGCTTCTGTAAAATTCTCCCGAAGTCTGTCGAATAGAACTAGTGTACAGGGGAATCGCTAGTTGGCATGGGCTCGGTGGGCTGAAGGACCCATTTCTATGCTGTATCAACCTAAAATTTATTCTTCTTAACGTAATGAAACAGGTGGCAGCAGTATTGTTGGAGGTTTTACAACCTGCTTCTAAAATATTTTTTGAAACATAAATTCAAGTATGTAAGCATATTTGTGACTTTGGTAGCACCAAATGTTATCCCTCAGCAATATCTCAGAGTTGTTGTTTTGTGGAAGAAGAATTCCCCTCACAGGTTTAAAACCATAAGTACTGAAGCCAAACTAGAGAAAGAGATAATATCTAGTTGTTTATTTTCCTATATCTGTGGATATGAAATACATTTCCATCAGTCAGTGCTGAGATGCGTTTTTAGAAGAAATAGCTGGAAGAGGAAGTAGTCGAAGGCTCTTACTGTATTCTGCCAATAGCAGTATTTGCTTGTGGTGAATATTGAAGGGAAACTGGCAATGTTTGCCCTTGAAAATGAGGGAAAGATCAAAGCTGAAACAAAGAGATCACATGAGATTACACCATCATATTCTATATTATTTTTGTTGTTGGCATTTTTAATTTGCAATGGTTTAACGCAGAAATATCTGCACCTCATCCTGGAAAATAACAACATATGAACCTAAAACATCGAAAAACAGGCCATACAAACCTTCAAGCCTGCTCTACCATTTATCTATCACATGCGATCTTCCACCTCAGTCTTGTTTCCATCCCCATAAGCCTTGATTTCCAAATCAAAAAACCTGAAATCTTTCAATCTCAGCTCCGAATAAATTCAAGCATAGAGTTATAGAGTTATACAGCACGGAAACAGGCCCTTCGGCCCAATTCGTCCGTGCTAAACTAGATCCATTTGCCCACTTTAGGCCCATATCCCATTAAACTCTCCCTATCCATGTAGCTGTCCAAGTGCCTTTTAAGTGTTGTTATAGTATCTGCCTAAACTACCTCCTCTGACAGCTCATTCCATATACCCAATACACTCTGAGTGAAAATATTGCATCTCAGGTTCATATTAAATCTTTCCCTTCTCTCATTTAACATAAACATTAACATGTTTTTCATTACTCCACCCTGGATAAAAGATTATGTGCACTCACCCTATCAATTTCCCTCGTGATTTTATACACCTCTATAAGATCACTCCTCATCCCCCTACGCTCCAAGGAATAAAATCCTAGTCCCTGCCCAACACCTTCCTACAGCTCAGGATCTCAAGTCCTGTCAACATTCTCGTAAATCTTCTCTGCAATCCTTTAGCTTAATGACATCCTTCCTGTAGGAGGGTGACCAAATCGGAACACAATCCTCTGACTGTAGCCTCACCAACATCTTGCATAACTGTAACATAACGACCCAAATTG
The DNA here is from genome assembly GCA_035221665.1 of Okamejei kenojei. NCBI lineage: Eukaryota > Metazoa > Chordata > Chondrichthyes > Rajiformes > Rajidae > Okamejei > Okamejei kenojei. The sequence goes on from CM069150.1 coordinate 25,825,183, forward strand.
TATGCTCAATAATAAGGAAATTCTATACTCATTGCAAAGGAATGTAGGTGGAGGATGAGATGAGAAATAGGTGTGAGTCTAAAGGGGGCTCAGATGAAGGGGGGAAAGAGGAGGATGTGGGGGAGAAAGGTGAGGATTTCAGTGATACGGTCAATGAGTCCACGCTCGGTCTCGCCGATGTATAGGATGCCACTTTGTGAACATTGATGCAATGGATGAGGTTAGGACAATTGCATGTGAACCTCTGTTTAATTTCTGATGGAGTTGCTGGATGGAGGCGGTATAGGGACAGGTGTTGCCAGATACAAGGATGGTTGAAATGAGAAATAGTCCTTCCACAGTGCCATTCACTACTCTGTGTTAATTCATTTTAAAGGGCCCATCCTACTTGGGCGACCTAATCCGCGAGTTCTCGCGAGTTTGCCCTCGACTCATACTCACAGCATGGTCGACACAAGGTCATAGGAGGTCTTCGTAACTCTCCTTCATGCTTGAGAGTGGTCTCCGCGTACTCGAGGCCTCAGCTAGGTCGCGGCGTATTTTTCAATACGTCAAAAAATGCCCACGAGTAAAAAAAGGTCGCCATGGAAAAAATCGATGCTTTTTTGACTCGTAGGTGTAGTTGTAGTAGGTCGTAGTAGGTCAGCATGTTAGTCGTAGGTGATCGAGGTAGTCGAAGGTAGTCGTAGATACTCTTCATCATGGTTGAAGGGAGGTCGAAGGGAGTTCGAAGGAGGTCGTCTCCACTATTCGGTATCCAATTTTCCCAAAGTTAGTCATAGCTAGTCGTAGCTAGTCGAAGCTGGTCTTCAACATAGTCGAAGGAGGTCGAAGGAGGTCTTCTACATAGTCGAAGGAGGTCTTCAACATGTCATTTTTTTAAACTCTTCTAAACTCTCCAATTAGGTCGCCCAAGTGGGACAGCCCCTTAAGATCCATTATCCAACTGATACAGTGCTTCATTTTGAAACATTACCACAGTTGAATGCAATCATGATAGTTACATCTATCCAGATCCTGTATTATTTAATCATAAATCTGATCGTAGGAAGCCCACTCAACTCACTTTGTTTGCATTCAGCAGCAGCTATTTCCTCTAAAAACATTCTCCTGCCTTTTTTCCAACTGGGGAATGGGTAGCTTATGTAGAACATTTTCAGACTAAAGTGCCAATGGTAAATACCTGTGGTGTTAAGTTCAACCTCAAAGTTGCCCTTGGAGCCAGCTTACAAGAGCGAGATTTTCAGAAACAGATCCTACTCAAAAGTCCCAGCATAGCTGAGTTGCAAAGAAAGCAGCAGCATCCGAAGTAAAAAATCGTTAGGAAAATATATATTTTATTCTTAGTTTATTTTAGAGATACAACGTGGAACCAGGCCCTTTGGCCCACCATGTCCACACTGAACCACACCAATCACCCCTTACACTAGTTCTATCCTACACTCTAGGGACAATTTACAGAAGCCAATTAACCTACAAAGCTGCATATCTTTGAGAGGAAACCGGAGTGCCCAGACAAAGACAATGTGGTCACATGGAGAACATGCAAACTCCATACAGACAGCAGCCATAGTCAGGATCAAACCCAGGTATCTGGCGATGTACGGCAGCAACGCTAGCGCAGCACCACAAAGGACAAAGGACATTGAGTGTCGCATACACCAATTGGTGTAGTGAAATTTTTCTTGCCATGCAGCACACAGATAAAGAGGAAACACAACACTAAAGAATGAACAATAAACATAAAAACATTCCCCCACAATGGTTCCCACTGTGAGGAAAGGCACAAAGTCCAGTCCCCATCCCCTTGTCCACCTATAGTCGGGCCTATTGAGGCCTCCGCAGTCGGCGCTACAGCGGCCCAATGTTTTAGGCCTTCACGCCGGGTGATGGTGCTCCGGCATCGGTAGACCCTCTCAGCGGCTTGGGACACCTGGAACGGCCGCTTCCTTACCGGAGTCCGTGGCTTCCGAAGCCGACAAGGCCGCGCCGGATGGAGCTCCACCCCTGGCGATCTCGCCGAGAGATCCCAGGCTCCTGATGTAAAAGTTCAGCGCTGCCGTCCGCAGCTGGCCGCCCCACAGTCCCGCAGCTCCGTGATGTTCACCTGCGGTTTCAGCATTCCAGAGCTCCAGCGCGGTGACCCAGGAAAGGCATCGCCCACTCCGCTCCACGATGGTGCTCCAGTGCTGCGCCACCTCCGAAGCCGAGGTTCTGGGCGGTCCAGGCCCGCTGGGAGGCCGCGAGGATGGGTCGAAGTTGCAGCCCGGAGAAAAGCTGCCTCTCCGACCAGGTAGGGACCAGGAAAAGCTGTTTCCCCCTCCCCCCTCCCCCCCCCCCATAATAAAGAATACACTCCAAAACAAAACACTAAAACTCACTAAAATAAAATAAAGAAGTTAAAAGACAGACAGCTGCAAGCTGGGCAGCCATACCAACTGGACGGCGCCCCCTAGCGCACTGTGCCGCCTATAAAAACTCTGGCTGTCAACCCTGGTTTCTCCCCAGTGGAATTTGAGTCTGTAAAATAGCAAGGTCACAGACTCATTGGCTCCTACTCAATATGTAAATCCTGCATGTGGCTGCACACCAGTGTTGTTTACTCTTGTACTTGGTGTCATGTAATGCCCCTGTCCCACTTAGTCGATTTTTTAGGCGACTACAGGCGATTAGACTGACTTCGGTGAATTCCATTGGCAACTACCTACATCAGTCTATGTCAACCGGCGACAGGTACTGGCGACTGAATTGTCTTACCTTGTCGTAGCTTGTCACGGGTGGACGTAGGTTGTCGTAGGTGTGGTCGTAGGTGGACGTCCTAATGGGTCGCCAGTTGTCGGCTGCTTGCCATAGCTGGACGTCGACTAGGTGGTAGGTTATTGTAGACATTGTCGTAGACATTGTCGTAGACATTGTCGTAGGGGGGTCCAGTAGCACCTTTTTTGGCGACCAGCTACGACTATGACAGTCACCGAACAAAATCGCCTAAGTGGGACCGGCCCGGACATTATAAAATAGTTTAGGTAACGTTTCGGGTCGAAACCCTTCTCCAGCCTGAAGAAGGGTTTCGACCCAAAATGTTGCCTATTTCCTTCGCTCCATAGATGCTGCCTCACCAGCTCACATTTTTATCTACCTTCGATTTGCCAGCATCTGCAGTTCCTTTTTAAACATAAAATAGTTTATCTTGGTTTCTCCCCAGTTCTCACATACAGCTAATCTGCACAGTTAAAATTAATTTCTAAGTTGTCGTCTGGTTGGGAAGGGATTTCTGAAATTTCACACTATTTAATGCCAAGTAAGGAAAATTCTTTCAAAGCACCTTTCCCAAATTCCAATGCAGGATTTCAGAGCTTAAAGACAAGGCTCAGCAATTGAACATGGCCAGAGTTGCAGTTCCCTAACATTTGTCGAAATGCTGTTTCCAACTGTGTTATTGTTTTGTGACTGAGTAATCCCATGGGTCAAATGGTATCTTTTATATTCATTTTTGTATTTTGAGCATGATCATCAAGAGCAGCAATTAATCATCAAATCTAATTGTCCTGGAGAATGTAGTAATGAGCAACCTTCTTCAACCAATGAAATCCTCATGTTGACAGTTCTCCTATAAATGTTGTTGAGTAGGGATTTCCATGATTTAGAAACAGCGATGATAAGAGATGTATTACAAATTCAAAAGCACCTGCAAGTGATGCTGTTTCTCAGAATCTGCTGTCCTTGTTTTGTTTAGTTTAGTTTAGTAAAACAGCACGGAAACAGGCCCTTCAGCAAACCACGCACTAACACTATCCTACACACTAGTGTCAATTTACAATTTTTACCGAAGCCAATTAACCGACAGACCTGTACGTGTTTGGAGTGTGGGAGGAAACAGGAGCATCCAGAGAAAACACACGCGGGAACAGGGAGAACGTAAAACTCTGTAAAGACAGTACCTATAGTCAGGATCGAACCCGGGTCTCGGGGGCGACCGGTAAGGCAGCAGTTTTGGGTGCTAGTTTTGCATTCATCCAGGCAAGTAGAGAGTATTCTATAACTGCTGATTTTTATGCAGGTAGATGGAGCATGTTGGTCGGAATGAGCAAGTTAGGCTGAAGGGTCTGTTTCCATGCTGTACAACTCTATGACTCTAATCAAAGTCATTCAACCAGAGATATTGATAATTTCGGAATTAAGTCTTCATATTAAACAAGAACTTACCAGTTTGAAGTTTGATCTTTATTTTATGAGGCGTTGCGATGAGGGAATTCGTGAAGACCCCGCCAGGCACACATGCGCGACATTCTTCAAAGCAGAGGTGTAGAATCAAAAATACAACAATGACTGAAGATAGTAAGATTAAAGAACTCGAATATACCAGTTGATCTTATGATAGAGGGTTGGGAGCGGGCACGAAATCCCTCATCGCAACTCCTCATAAACTTCAAACTGGTAAGTTCTTGTTTAATCTTACTATTTTACTTCGGAGTCACGTGAGTGACTTCGTGAAGATTTCAAAGCTCTGTGATTACATGCCCTGGACCACGTCCATGCTCGCACACTGCCGTAATACTGATGGAGGAAGTATGTTAACGTATTTCAGACTTGAACAAGCTGAAAAATAATAACATTTGTTAATACAACAATAAACCCCTGAACTCGGGGACAAACGTTTAGGGAACAGCACTTAAAACTGAATCCGCCAATGTTGCGGGAGCGGCCACAGGTCTCTAATAAAACCGCTGAAATGTAGTTTCACTGGCCCAGCCCGCTATTGCGAGGACATAATCCATGAACACCTCCATGGTCCTCGCCGCTGATGTGGATGCAGCCCTGGTAGAATTGCATTTTAAAAAATGTTAGTGTCTTACCTGCTGCTCTGAATACCATCTTGAGCCATCTCCTGATGCCCATTTTCAGACCTATAGTCGCAGGTCTGTGTAGTTTAAGCAACTCTTCTATAACGCAGTCACTTGATTGTGGGTCAAAACCATTCTATCCAGGTAGGTCCTGTAGAGTTTGGACCCGTTGTGCTGCCTTCAGTGCCATTACCATCACCACTTTGAAGGTGAATATGTCCAGTGGTAAATCCGCTAAAGGTAACCAGCTCCTGAGTAGGGTCAACACCACCCCTATATCTCTGGTAATATATCGTTGTCGGGGAGGGATAGAACATACCCTTCAGTATGGATTCCAGCTGGTGAGATCCCACTCCAATGTTGAGATAGGATGACAGTGCACTCCTGGCACTGTATATGGCACTGTAACTGAGGGACTCATCATAATGCAGGCCCGTGAGGGTTCCAGCACAGTGGAGATCGTAGCAGATATGTAGGTGGTCTAGGTCTGACTATAGTAACCTCACATATCCTTATGTGGGTGAGGTACTGCTTCCTAGTGGACTCTCTCTGCACGCTGCTGTATGATGTCCATGGTCCTTTCTGTTGCAGAATCTGGTTGCGTTTTCTGCAACACCTGTCTGATGAAGCAGAATGGGGGAAAGCATAGAAAAACACATTTCCCCCAATATAGCGAGAACACGTCCATCCCCAGGATCTGGTTCTCAAGAGACATATGTTGGATCCAATGGTTCAACCTGGACGCAAGGAGGTCGATATCTGGTGTTCCATATTAGGCTATAGTTTTAGCAAGCATCCACTTGATGTTGAAATTAAATACTTGTGACCTGGTGTCCGCCATTGTATGGAGCTTAACCAGAAGGTAAGTAGCTGATATCCAAATATTTCTTTCAATACACCAGAGCCAAAATAATTTTTCCAATTCATCATAAGATATTGACTTGATACCACCCATAAGGTTTAAATACGCCACCCCAGTGGTATTATTGAAGACGGACATGCGTATGCTGCAGATTAGTGCATTAAGCCGGTAGCCCGTGACCTGCTCCCAGCATTTCTAAACAGTTTATACCTTGTGATTGAAGAAAAGTAGACTCATGCAAATCCTATCTACCACCCCAACTGGAAATGGTGTCGGTAGCTCCCCAGCCCTTGGTGCTTGCGTCGGTTTGTAACACGACTAATGGGTTTGATGTAATGATGGGATTTAACAATCACAAACATAACTAATCCACTATTGGTGGCTGCTTAGGCCCGTAAAAATGTCCAGCATTCGCTTTTAATGCTGAGATTTTGCTCTTTGCAAGCTTTGATAGTGTAATGGCCCAATTATGTAGCTAGAATGTAGCTACAAGTTTACCAATAATTTTAGCAGTATGTCTAATAGTCGGTTTCCTGGCACAAGCAAGGCTGTTACACGCCTCTATTATATCTATAGGTTTGTTCACTCGGATAGTGACAATCAGTTCCCTTGCATTCCAGAATGTATATAACCGCTCTCCTACTTGTGAGGTTATACATGCAGCACTTCCAAGCGAATCAGACCCCCTTACCTCCATGGTTACCGGCGGGCCTGACATTCTGGTTCCTGGTGTTCCGTTGAATTGTGTTGAGGTGCTGCCGGCGTGTAGGTCCTTACTGGTCTTTCAGGTGGCCCCCGAGATCTTGCATATGGTGTTTGTCTGTGCACTGCCGGCCTGCTGGAGGGAGGTGGGTTCATCAACCCGTCTGCCTTCACCTCCTTATCCAGGTCCTAGACCTGCCCTCCTCACCGAACAGCTGTCTCGGTGGTGGCGTCGCAGATGCCTAGTACAGCCCCACAAATATGGGGTTTGGAGTCGGTTTGATGGCAATACTCCGGGAAGCGTTAACTTCATGACTAATATTGCAAGAGCATCCTCCTGCTCTGCTGACATTTCCAGGCAGTAATCCTCGACGTCAGCAATTTCAGGATGTTTAGGAACTTCAGCTCCTGTGCCCTTATCCCCAGACTGATGTTGCCCCATATGGACGTGTTGACTGTCAGTACATTCAACGATATGCAGTTGTTTGGGCCTGGTATATGTTGATCGCCTCGGTAAGGACCTGTGCCTGCAGCTGGTGTGTGGTGAGGTAGCCCATGCTGGCCACTGGTTTGGGCTGCAAAGGCTGACCCGAGTGCTTCGGCTGGGCGAACTTGGAGACCACATTCAGCAGTTCCTCCTGGGTTTTCTCAGGTACTGTAGGTTCCTGCTCCAGCCCGTCTTACGTGTCAGCCAGCTGCTGATCCATGGCATTCCCCACCGATGACAGGGACATGCTGGGTGGCCCAGCCGCATGTCTCCTGGACTGGAAGACATCTGGTCCAGCTGCAGAGATTGTGCTCTAGGATACGCTCCATCATGCGCTCCTCCGAGCCATGCGACCGCCGCCGCATATGCGGACGACAAGTCGACTTCCCCAGGTTCTCCTGAATCACTGGGACTTCTACCAGTGAACCGCACCTCGTTGAGGTGATGACAAGGGTCCGTGGGCAGGTAGTCGTCGGCTGTCGCTCCTGCGGTGCCGTACGACTCCCGCGCGGACATGCCGCTAGTCCGCCGTCGTTCGGACTGTAGCCGTCCCCCTGCCTGATAGGAAGGCAGCGGAGATGAGTCGGTGACGGCTCCCGCAGCCGGGCTCCCCGACATCCGCGCGGGCTTACCGCCACTGCTGACCACATGGGTCTGTGACGGCGCATGGTCGCCGCCTGCCGCCTAAGCGGGGCCGCACGACCGAAATCCGCTGCCACCGGCCTGCACTCTGGCAGCCTGACCCGGTGGTGAGCCGGTACCTCCTGCTCCTGCAGTGCTCCCCGACTTCCCAGCAGATCCATCACCGGCCCGCAATCGAGCAGGTTACCCCCGGCGGCATGTCGATGCCTTCCGCTGCAGCGGGGCACGACCTGGGCGCAGCTCTCCCCCTGGTCCGCCCTCTGGTGACCTGCATAGTAGGGGAGACAGAACGTGCCACCGAGCAGGTCACACGTTTACGCACCATTGCTCCACTGTCCCTATGCTTAGGTGACAGTGGTAGGGAGTCAGGGTCTTGCCTACCCTGCTCCCGCGCGGTGCTCCTACCACTTTGCGGCTCCATGGTCAGCCGTGGTGGAGAGGCGGGTCCTGGCTGCGCAGGGCTCCCCGATTTCCGCGTTCTTATCCCGGTCCGCAGAGCGGGTGCTGCCGGTGTTGCGGGCAGCTCCGGGAATAGTGGCCGCTGGCTCCCAATTGAAGTCCCATGGCCCTTGGAGCCATGCTTCAATGTCTTCATTCTGGTCTCCATCCATCGTTTCTGTAAGCAAAGTCTAAAACAGAAGCTCAGCAACTCAAGGTTAGTATCTTACCTGAGGGTCTTTAAGAAGCATCCGGTGGAGGAGGAGTGCACTCCCCCCCCCCCCCCCCCCCCCCCCCGCTCCAATGGTGACCAGACTCTCATACAGGACCATAAACCGCGGTGTTCTGCGGGCTGCGGTGTAGAGTCGGGCTGCCTCTGCCGTCCCTCCGACCGGCGAGTTTGTGAGCCCGGACCCTCCTGGGTCAACGGGCTTGCCCGACTCCAATCTTTGCTGCCGCTGCTGACTGCCCGCATCTCGCGGTCCGCAGTCAGTGCCAAAGCGGCCTGGAGTACTCTGAGAACAGAGTCCCTAAAATGAAAAAAGGACCGCAGGTTAGTCTTAGTCTGGCGGGGTCTTCACGAAGTCACTCATGTGACTCCGAAGTAAAATCAGGAACGTGTTCATTTGTGCAATAACTGTCGGCTGGCCATCTAAAAACTTTGCAAGGTTATTCACATCACTTAATGTAATGGCCGTAGTTTCTAAAAGAACTGAGTACTCATAGTACCAGAAAATCTGGTGATGTTTCACTCCCTATTACAATTGAAGATCATTCTTAATGAGTTCATGCTCTGTTCCCAATGGAGGAATATGCACCAACTACAAGAAGAGGAGTTGAAAACAAATGAATAGAAGGGACATTGAGAATTCTACATTTACTGAAAAATCCGAGATAGCCTGCTATGATTTGGCCCTCCTGGTGCTCTATACTTCAGATGATAGTGTTCTTACCTTTAAAATAAGAAGTTTTAATTTCAAGTTACACTACAGAAGGGTTGACCAAAGGCCACTTATGAATCTCCCTGTCTGTTGGGAGACACTGTAGGAATGTTTAACACACTCAGTCCATTAGTTAATTTACATCAGAGAAGCATTATAAAAAGACAAGATGAGCTTGTACACTTCAGCAATGGGAATCAATGCAGGAAACAAATGGCAATCACACATTTTAGCTTCAATTTAAAGAAAAGCTCATGTTTTGAATTAGCTCTGCCATAGTTTAAAGCAGGACAGGCGAGCTTTACTTATCAGCCCCGAATGAGCAAGTTGAATGCCAAGGGTAGCACTGGGGATAAAAATATAATGTTGAATGCAGAACTAATTAAGATCATTTTCGAAGCTTTAATAAGATTTGTGCTGGCCAGCAGGGCAGCTTTCTTTGATGCAAAATGCAGACGAGGGCCTCATAAAGTTGGAAAAGATAAGGATACCAGAAATGCAAGAATTTACTGCAGTCATGGTTTACAAAATAAGTCAGTAGAAACATTATGATTTTATTACCATTATGCTTCCATTGGCAAGGAAATGACACAATTTAACTTTTATCAGAGAGACAGGATGTTGCCAATTAAATTCATGTGCTGTAATTTATTTTGAGTAACTGCAATATTCATCTAATTCAACCCATTCAAGACAATTGTAACATTATTGCCACAAAAGGTCAAATGTATTATATTTACAGATTTTTAATTAAGTTGGTAACTATTGAATCTTTAATTTTTTTTAAATTTTTTTTTGGAAATTGACAGCCCTAAGCTGCCAATTTTCTATATGCTGCATTATGGTAAGTATATGAAGATGGTGTTCTGCAGGATAGACTTCTTCCCCAGATAGTGTTTGCTTTCAATTTTGTTGCATTTCCAAATGTACTCAGGCACCATCCCCCAGTTCTTTCTCTGCTACATCGACGACTGCACCCCTGCAGAACTCATTGAGCTCATTAACCACCATTAACCACTTTCCCCTCAAATTCACACAGGCTATCTCTGACACTTCCCTTTCTGGATCTTTCTGTCTCCATCACAGGGATGGACAATTGATTGACATCTACTACAAACCTACTGACTCCCACAGTTATCTGGACGACACTTCCTCCCACCCTGCCTCTTGCAAAGATGCTATCCCCAAGATACCGCTTCCATTCTAAGACATTGGAGATGTCCTCTTTCTTTAAGTTTCCACCCTACTGTCACAGATGGATCCATTCACCCATGTCTCCTCTGTGTCTCGTAGTTCTGCTCTCCATAAGAGCATAAGACATAACAGCAGGGTTAGGCCATTTGGCCATTGCGTCAACTCCGCCATTCAATCATGGCTAATTTATTTGTTCCTCTCAACCATATTCTCCTGCCTTCGTCCTGTAACCTTTGACACTCTTTCTAATCAAGAATCTATCAATCACCACTTGAGTGGAGATACACAATGAGTTACTCCGGCACTTTGTGCCCACCTTGTCAACCAGCATCTGCAGTTCCTTTTTTCTACTAATAAGATAATTGTCGAATTTTCAAAGAATTGGAATTGGATGGATGATTTCAAACGATTTTGGGTTATACTTGATAAAATTTGTTTTTAATCTTTACTTCTTAAAGAAATTCACTGATGTTCATTCAAGTATTATGGAAGTTAGCATGTTGTGGAGAAGCAGGTTTTATCATCAAGTAACACCAGGTTAAAGTGGGTAGTCACTGAAAATGCACTCTGTGCGTGTGAGTGTGTGTGTTTGTGCGAGTCTGTTTGTGCGAGTGTGTGCTTGCGTGTGTGTGTGTGTGTGCACTCGCCAATGATTACCCAATTTCATTTCAAAGTAATACAGCCAGCAAGTTACATTCATGCTGTTTACTCGCTATCGTTAAAGCTGCAGAATTTAATGAACTGGTCATTTTTTCTCATGTCAACTGGGCCCTACATTGTTATTTGTTAGTGTTTTTCAAAAGCAAATCTTCTTTCAAAGGGAAGTTGGACCAAGGCTGCCAGGGATGGTGCTGACTTCATTTGGATAGGGTGGTGCCATAAAATAAACTACGGTTGCCCATGAGAGCAAGTGTTCACTAAGATTTCCCAAAGCTGAGCTGGAGGTCTTGGTGGTGGAAAATGGAAGAGAGCAGAACATTTTAAGATGCTGAATTGTGACTGTTTTTACTTAATGTGAATAGATATTGAATGGTACCCTTATGATGGTAAAGAAGAAAGTTGGCCTGTATTTACAAGGGAGGCACTGACTTTCAAGGCACACATTGGGAGGTTAATGGAACAGATAGCTACAAAGCTGAATGCCAGGATTGTAATCCCAGGAGCTTGGATTACAGTACTATAATTTACATATTTTGATATCTTGTACAAAGACAGGCAGTGATATAAATGAATCATAGAGCCAGTAGCAGTGTAGTTACAAAATTAGTGATGAAAAAAAATGGAAGTGGTTTTTTTTTTTTTTTTTTTTTTTTATTGTAGAAACAATATATACCGAGTACACTCTTATACGACATTGAGAGTTGTGTAATATACAAAATTATATCATATTGATTATCGATTAATACTATTTATGTTAATTGTAATATTATCCATTATACATTTCGTGGTTATTTATTTTATATAATTGGGAGTATATGTAGTATATTCCTAAAATAAGCAATACACTCAGATTTCTCATATCATAGATATTCTTCTAATTACCAAATAGAAATCCCCGCTAATATAACTACGTAATACCCAATCTTAAACAAAGTTTTTATGATATTCATAATGTTATCAAAATATTAATAATGTTTGTATTATTGTTAACTTTATATTTCATAATTATTGTATAATTGAAAATACATAGTTTTATATAATTACAAGTTTAAGACATCTTATAATCTTTTCATACAAACAGAAATAAGTGTGTACATATTAAAAATTTATATAATATGTTTCTATATTTTTTTCCTTAATTAAAGATAGGAAGATAGAGAAAGAGAATAGAAAATAGAAAAGAAAATGTGAAAAGTTTGATGGAGATTGAAGTATTACTAAATAATCCATTCTTGGAGATACATTCATGATTTATTATATGTATTTCTTCATCCATTCAGATATTCAGGCCTCAGTCAAGTCCCTGCGCCGAACCATTGTGACCCTGTAGATATTTAATATAGGGAGACCATATCCCCTTGAAGAGATCTAACCTGTCCATAAGGACAAGTCTCAATCTCTCCAAGTGAAGTGTCTCCGTCATTTCTGTATTCCACATTTTAATTGTTGGGGATACAGGGCCTTTCCAAAATTTTAATATTAATTTTTTCCCAATTATTAAAGAATAGTCGATAAAAGTTCTTTGATTCCTTGTAATTATTTGTTCCGTTTCCGGTATTCCAAGTATGATTAACTTTGGGTCATGAATCATAGTAATATTAATAACTTTCGAGACTATCTTAAATATTTCATTCCAATATTCTAGAATCTTCGTACAATTAGTAAATGAATGTGACAAAGTTGCTTCTAAGATTTGACATTTATCACATATAGGTGATAGTTTTGGAAATATATTATGTAATTTAGATTTAGAATAATGTAATCTATGTAAAATTTTAAACTGTATAAGAGCATGTTTAGCATTTAAAGAACAGTAATGTATATGTTGTAAGCTTTCTTCCCATATTTCTGGACTTATTATTTGACTTAATTCATTTTCCCAGCGCTGTCTATGTATTTCCGATGATGGAATATCACTTTCCAACAAAATATTGTAAATGTATGATATCATTTTTTCTGTATTTGGATGTTTATTCAAGCATTCATCTAAAATTTCACTCTTTCTATTTCTGAGTTCTTGTGTATTTGCAGAGATATAGTTTCTGATTTGTAAATATCTGAAATATTCATTATTATGAAGCCCGTAGGTTTGTTGTAATTCTTGAAATGAAAGAAAAGAATTTTCCTTATAAAGATCCCCTATATTTAAAATTCCTTTATTTTTCCATTGTATAAAAGCCTTATCCATCATTGACGGTTTAAACGTAAAATTGTTGGCAATTGTAAGACCTAGCGGTATAAATTTTAGTTTTAGTGTTTTCTTTATTTGTTTCCAAATACGTATTCCACTTTCTATTATCAAATTTTCACTATAAATTTTCTTAGGTACATTAATATTAGCAAATATTATAGAGCTAATTTCAAATGGAAAACAGTCTTCTCTTTCCATTTTTAACCAATTTGGTTTATTATCTGTTTCTCCTAACCAAAAATTCATATTTTTAATATTAACTGCCCAATAATAAAACATAAAATTTGGTAAAGCTAAACCCCCGTTTATTTTAGCTTTACATAAATGTTTTTTATTTATTCTATGATTCTTATAATCCCAGATAAAGTTAGTGACTATTGAGTCTACTTTTTTAAAAAAATTTTTAGAGAGATATATCGGGATTGATTGAAATAAATATAATAATTGTGGGAGGAAAATCATTTTTATTGCGTTTATTTTACCTAACATTGAGATAGGTAAGCTTTTCCAGTATAAGATATTTTTATTTAATTTATTCAATAATAACGGGAAATTAGACTTAAATAAAGAGTCAAATCTTTTTGTAACAAAAATACCAAGATATTTAATATTTTCATTTGTTATCTTAAAAGGAAATTGTTGTAATATCTGTAAATTATTCATGGTTATTGGCATAAGTTCACTTTTATTCCAATTGATACTGTATCCTGAAATTAAACCAAATTCCGTTATTAGTTTTAACAAATTACGGATACTTATTTCCGGTTTAGTAATATAAAGTAATATATCGTCCGCATATAACGAGATTTTATTCTTAGTATCTTTAGTATCATATCCATATATTTCTGGGTGCAATCTTACCCTTTGAGCAAGAGGTTCGATTGCTAACGCAAACAGTAATGGTGATAAAGGACAGCCTTGTCTACAACCTCGAGATAAACTAAACTTAGTTGATAACATATGGTTTGTTATTATTCTAGCTGTTGGGTTTGCATATAATAATTTAATCCAAGTAGTAAACTTATCACCAAGCTTAAAGGCTTCCATCACCGAAAATAGATAAGGCCATTCCACCTGGTCAAAAGCTTTTTCTGCATCCAACGAGATGACTACTAAGTCTTTTTTATCACTTCTTTTCGAATATATGATATTAAATAACCGTCTTAGATTATATGAAGAATATCTTTTAGGTATAAATCCTGTTTGATCAGGATGAATTAATTCGTTAACAATTTTGCTTAATCTTTGTGCAAGAATCTTTGTTAAAATTTTTTGATCCGTATTTAATAAAGCAATTGCTCTATATGATCCTGGATCATCCAAATCTTTATTTATTTTGGGTATAAGTGTTATAATAGATTCGTTCAGTGTATCTGGTAATTTCTCTTGTGTAATATATCTGTTCATATAATGATTTTTAAATATGGGACCATTTGGTCATGAAAGATTTTATAAAATTCCGAGCCTATACCATCTGGTCCTGGAGTTTTACCATTTTTTAAAGATTTAATAGATTCTTGGATTTCTTTTATTGAAATATCGGCATTTAATAGTTCTCTATTTTGTAAATCTAATTCTTTTAAGTTACATACATTTAAAAAGGCATCTATTTCTGTTTTATTTACTGTTGTGTTACCAGTATACAAATTTTTATAATATTGCATAAATCTTTCATTAATATCCTTGGGTTGTATTAATAATTCACCGTTTTGTGATTTAATCCTATGTATAATTTTTTCAGCTTCAATTTTCCTTAATTGTCGAGCCAATAGTTTTTGTGGTTTGTCTCCAAATTCAAACAACAATTGTTTAGTATGTTGGTAGTATTTTAAAACTTGATCAGTATATATTTTATTTAATTTATACTTCAATGCTACAATTTTATTATGTATTATTATATCTGATTTTGTTGCATTCTGTATATCTAATTGTTTAATCTCCCTTTCTAAGTCCTGTTGTTCCTTCCGAATCTTCTTATTATGGAATGCTTGTGAAGAAATCATAATTCCTCGAAGATATGCTTTAAATGTTTCCCATAATAAAGAGCGAGATATTTCTGGTTGATCATTTATTTCAAAAAGCATCTTAATCTGAGTTATAATGTATTCCTGAGTGGTTTTATTTTTTAAAATTTGTGGATTAAGTTTCCATTGTCCTAGATTTTCTGTTTTACCATTTATTTTAATTTTAAATGTTAATGGTGCATGATCTGAAATTATAATATTATGATATTTGGATTCGTAAGTAAGTGAAATAAGCTTTGCATCTACCAGGAAGTAATCTATTCTTGAATAAGTTTTATGTACTGGCGAGTAGAAGGAATATTCTCGACCAGTAGGATTTTCTGTTCTCCAGACATCTTTAATGTTAGTCGTTTGGATGTATGCGTTTAATAAATCACTAGTATGCGATTTAATTTTCCTTTGTTTTGAAGATCTATCTAAATAAGGGTCTAATGTACAATTAAAATCTCCTCCAATTATCAAATTGTAATGTGTTAATTCTGGAATATTATTAAGTACTTTCTTAAAGAATAAAGGACTATCAAAATTTGGTCCATAGATGTTAACAAAAATCATTTTTTCCCTGTTTATTTCTCCTATTACAATAATGTATCTGCCATCTTTATCAGATATAGTAGATATATGCTTAAATAAAGTACCTTTACGAAATAATATTGCTACGCCTCTTGATTTATGCGTAAAGGAAGAGTGATATATTTTATCTATCCATTTAGCTTTCAGCCTATTTTCAGCGTCTTTCTTTAGGTGAGTTTCTTGAATATAAATTACATCAGCTTTTCATTGCCTTTAAGTGTGTCAATATTTTTCCTCTTTTTATTGGTTCATTGATACCTTTAACATTCCAACTGCAAAAGGTTAATCCCTCGTTCCCCATATTTCTTTTTAAATCCTGCATTTTAGGTTTGTGGGAATCTAGAATAGGGTCCAAGGGTCCGCGCAGTAGACCTAACCTTACACCCGAAACACCGAATAGATGAATTTTAGATCTCTTTTATGTACTTCACGAATATACCTCCATTATTCCAGTGTATAGCTCCATTCAAACTGAAAGATATAGTAAACATAAAAGAATAATGAAAAGTAAGTAAAAAGCTTAGTAGAGTGCATAAAGAGTAGAAAAACTACAAATAAAATATTTGTAGTTTGTGAAAGCCAAACTATATTGGCTATTAATCTAAAGGCTTCCGGCATTGATGTTATTAATTTAGCCAGCTCCTAATTTTAAGGAATTATTATTCCATGATAATATTTTAACGGGAATATAATATTAAAGAAATGAAAGGAGTGATATTAATCATCATAAAAAGTATATATATCTAAAATTAGTTTAAAAAAATCTAATTATAAAGCCACAGATAAGAGTTTTTTTTAAAATACAAAAAATAGAAATCATTATTAAAAAAAGGAAAAAAAACATTAAGGGGAGGGTATCTCCAAATGTAACAAGACATAAAATATTAATTATTAGTAGTATTAATTAGCAATAGTGAACAGTCTTGGTTAATAACAGTCATAGTAATAATAAAACCGCGTTATAATTTTTAGTATGTGTGTTATTTGTTTGTGTTAGTTTATATATTATGAGTAATTGTCAATGTTCGGTGAGCTTCTTCCAATCCGGGAAAACATTTCGTTCCATACGACATTGTCCGTTCCTTCTGATTTCTTCTAATTCCATATTGTCGTATAAAGTCTCATAGAATGTTAAGAGACCGTACTAGGTCTTTAAAAATAGTAAAAAGACAGTATATTTGCTTGTAGATGGTTTTCAAGTGTCAAACTGCTTTGCAAATTCCATTGCTTCTGTTGGAGTCTTGAAAAAGTGTTCCACGCTGTTATAAGTAACTCTTAGGATGGCTGGGTAATTCAGACCGTATCTCAAGTTTTCTACACCCCTCATAAGGTTTTTGGCTTCGTTAAATGCTTTTTCGTTTTCTGGCAACCTCTGGGGGATAGTCTCGATAGATACTGATTCTTTGTCCTTGAAACATCAGATTCTTTGTTCTCGAGGCTCTCCGCATAATATCCTCGAGAGTGAAATCATATTGTAACTTTACAATGATTTGTCTTGGGGGGGCGTTTGCACTGGTCTGTCTTCTGCCGACTCGATGTGCACGAGCTAATACAGGCATATCATCCAAAGATAAAACAGCTTGCAGTAATTTAGCAGTGAATTCTCGAGTGTCTTCGTGTTTCTCTAGACCTTCAGGAATCCCTGCAATCCTCAAGTTCTGCCTTCTTTGATAGCCTTCTAGCTGCGTGCATTTATCTGTTACTTTGGATAACAACTCCAGTAGACGTTCTTGCTCTGTTATCAGCTTTGCTGTAGACACAGTACTAGCCTCCGCTATCTTTTCAAGGTTTTTAATGCCATCAACTTGTTGTTCGACCACATTTGCAATAGGGTCAATCTTATTTTTAAAGTCTTTTTTAACATTTTCAAGTTTAGCCTCCATCTTGCGTTCCATATTATTAATCATATCAATGATTTCATTCTTCAATATTTCTGATTCTTTCTTGAACTTATTATCAATTTGTGTCTTTGTATCTTTTTGAAATTCACTCCATTGATTTTTCATCAAGTCCATCTGATTATTAATTTGAGAGATTTCTTCCTTTATATCTCCCTTTATTTCTTTCATTTCTTTCTTTATATCTTTCATTTCTGCCTTGAACTCACGTTTTAAATCAGCCATCTGGTGAGAAATGAAAGTTCTCAAGTCCTCACCTCCTGTGTCTGCTTTCCTGGAGACGTCTTCCAGGGAACTGGCCCTACTCGAGTCCGAGGCTTCTCCCAGGCCTTCTCCCGCTTTCGCCCGGGTTTTTCGACCCTTCGTTTTATCGGTAGGGCTCCGTGCCGTCATGATTTGTCGCAGGGCTGATGACGTCAGCCGGTACCGTCGATGTTGAAGCGGCAGGCAGTGAAAGCAGGCGATCGGTAAGTTCTTTTAAATCCGTTTAAATCCCCGTTTTTTCAAAATTTTTGCGGAGCTGGCTGGCGCTATGCTTTAAGGCTCCATAGCGCCACCGGAAGTCATGGAAGTGGTTTTTACCACTAATTTTGTAACTAACCAGAGAAATGAATGGGCATGAAATCAGTAATATGGACAATAATTACTTCTCTTATCTCTATTTATTTTGGATAACTGGAGTAACTCAGCGGGAGAGGCAGCATCTCTGGAGAGAAGCAATGGGTGACGTTTAAGGTCGAGACCCTTCGTCAGACTATTTTAGTCAGACCAAAGTTGTAGGGGAAGTAAGAGGATCCTTTTGCTAAAAAAGTGGTGGAAACATAACTGTCAACCTATTGAATTTTTAAACTTCTATTCCATATATATGATTGAAGGAATGACATCCCATCATAACTTGATTAGAGATATAGATTATGCAGGAGTTTCAGTGGAACACTTTCAAGAGATGAGTTTTTTTCCACAGATACAGAAACCACAGATAGCGTAAAATCTTAGCTATTTTTGACTGTTTGATATGTTAGTTCTAAAATGTAATGAGATTATTTAAAAGTGCAGGTTAAGATAATTAGGGACTAGTATTACCTATTATTAATATTACTAGTATGTTCTTTCATTTTAATGGTTATTGACTTTTCTTCAGGGGGTACCTAGAAGAATAATGCTGAGTGAGATATCAATTAATGTACTGTGAAATAATTAATGTTGGAAAGTTAAAGCCTCAAAATTATTATCAAATGTATTAGCTTTTACACATCTCCACCTCTGAAATATTAGCAGAGATATCTATTCCCTTGTTAGAATAGGAAAATAAAGAGTTAGCATTACTCTCAATGTCTGCACGTTTTGTGAATTTTACTTCGGAGTCACGTGAGTGATTACGTGAAGATGGCCCGCCAGGCCGCATGCGCACCAGTACGTCAGCCACATTGACGCAAGCACCAGTCTGGCAGGACAGAGCTCCTGCCGGTGGTAAGTTAAACTTAAAAGGTAAGTTTGTTTTTTTCCTTACCAGGGGTTTTTAGGCAGGAGCCTCTTTTTACAGAGGTTTTTCCTGCTAGTTTCGCAGCCCGACAAGTTGCCGGTTATCCTGTGGGGAAATTCCAGTCCGACCGCAAATGCGGATAAACCGGCAAAATTGATCGGGTTGCGAGACAAGGAGCCACTAACAGTGCAGTTAGGGGCTCCCCAGCCTGCAGGGATGCCGTAAGAACGGCAAGAAATTTAAGCAGAGTTGCTGACAGGGGGGTCAGCGGCTCCCCAACGGCAGGGATGCTGTAAAATGGCAAGAAATTTAAGCAGAGTCGCTGACAGGGGGGTCAGCGGCTCCCCAGCCTGTGGGATGCCTTTGGAACGGCAAGGAAGCAACGCTGGAGCCATTGACAGTGGGCCCAGTGGCTCACAGACATTGGTCCCCAGTCAAGAAATGACTGGGACTCATTCAGCCCTATTTGGACTCAGGTGAGTCGGGCTATAAAGGGTTTCTCCTTATAATAAAAAGTATGTATTTTATGGTGTTTTTTCTTTAAGTAAAAGCTAAAGGCAAAGTAAAAAGTTATTGTTATATGTTCTGACAATGTTATAATTGTTTAAACACAGGTTGCTATGAATTATTTTTACCCTTCACAGGTAAAGCTGTACAATAAATGTTGATTTAGTGAGCTTACACAGCAATAGCATAGGCGCGGCCTATGGGACAGGCTGTGCCAGCAGCGCCTGACAGGGCTGCTTCATGTGTAAAATGTGCGGGCCTATGGGACAGGCCGCGCCAGCAGCGCCTGACAGGGCTGCTTCATATATGAAAGTGCCAGCCTACGGGAAAGCCGTGCCAGCAGCACCTGATACAGGGCTGTTTCATTTGTGACATTACCGGCCTATGGGAGAGCCGTGCCAGCAGCGCCTGACAGGGCTGCTTCATGTGTGAAGTGCCGGCCTACGGGAGAGCCATGCCAGCAGCGCCTGATACAGGGCTGTTTCATGTCAAAAAGCACCGGCTTTTATGAAAGGCGGCGCCAGCAATGCCTGGGACAGGGTTGCTCAAATTCACACATATCTGCTCGCCCACGGAGTCGGGAGATGATTCTCCACCAGGGCTAGAGAGCAAGGCCCATGGAGTCGGGGGATGAATTCCTCACCGGGGCTGGATAGTGCGTTGAAACGACTATCCTAAATGCAGCAACTGTTGTATACAGTGCTACAAAGATCTCCCTCTCAGAGGCAGAGACCAAGATGGGTCAGTATCCTGCTGACATTGAGTCTCAGGGTATGGCCGTGGGGCATACCCAAAGGGATGAAGGGCACGTGTCAGAGGTAATTTCCTGACAATAAAGTTGCCATCCCAGTAGAATATTCTATTGGGTTAAGGCCAATGGGTTTGAATCAGTATTTGTATCCTGCGGCCTGTGGCAGCTCCTGTTAGGGTTGCCTACGAATCACCCTCTCTGTGGAGGGAAGAGCAAAAGGTCAAGATGACTCCGGGCTCTAAAAATGTCAATAGAACATACTCAAGCACATATGTGCCGGCAGTGAACAACGCCAACAGGGGGATGTGAGAGCCAGCCGCTGAATCGGTTATTCAGGTAGGTCTATTCTACAGGGGAAGAAGCCTGGCAGCAAATTAATTCATCCAACGATGGGCAAAAGCTATCGTTCAGCACGCACCCCAGGTGCTCAACGGCAGTAGCGGTTCACTGAAGCTGGGGCAGCATGAGAGATCAGAAATTCCATGCACCTTCCAATCATGCTCAACTAAATGGGTCTAGCACTTCCAAAATTTGGGTAGTGCACCGTTCACAAGTTGTAATATTTACATTTGTTTGTACAACACACAAAGGGTAAAAATATTTTGTTGAGGCACAGCCGGAGCATTCCAAGTAAGTTTGGATTCTGGCCAGGGTTTGGAAATTGGGCAAAAGTTCTCATGCAAACCACCCATGCAATAAGGCAGGATTGGCATGTTATTATGAAGAATGGAGAGTATCGGGCATATGAACTTTCCGAATGTAAAAAATTATTCCTGACTACAACAGATTCATAAGGTAAGATACATGTTATACAAATCCCATTACAAAGGTTATCAAAGACAATATAACTGTACTATAACAGTAAAGCTTTTCAGTATGGGATAAACTGTTTGTTGGTCATTGGGATTTACCTTTAATTATTATTAGCATTGTCTCTGCCTTGTGGCAAGAGATTGGGGTTATAGCAATCTGTTACAAAACTGAGTTATTTTCATTCAGAGTAATTGGCAATATAGCAGCTGTGTTGCAGCTGAGCAAATCAAGGAACTGATATTGTGTAAGTAGCAATTAGATCGTTGCTAACAACCTTGTGCTATTGTCAGCTGAGGCTACTTCAGCCACAATGATGAAGTAACAGTATTCAGCATTGCTGAACATGACAATAACTCATTGAACCTGAACTTGAAACTGGCTACCGTAGTGTGGTCGGTTGAATTCAGTTATTATGAACTGATGTTTAGAACTCTAAGATGAGAAGTTCCAAATACCATCACCTACTCAAAGGTAGTGGAGATTGCATGAGTTACCAATTCTTCAGTTGTTGGTATCAACTAAATATATACACTAAATGCACCCATGAGTAAGGGGTTTTGAGCGAATATACATATTCTACATGCTCAAATTCAAGTTGCTACTCTACGATGGTGACATATGTCAGTCACATGATAATCAAGGTATAAATATCCTGTAATTATCTCCTTGCCACTGGTGTATCATCCAGTTCAAATCGATGATAACACAGAATAAGTGTTGGATCTCGAAGTATGAAGAAAGCATGGTTCAATACTTCATCGAATATTCATCATGTTAATGCATGTTTTTCACTCATTGCAAAAAATATGTGGCACAACAGTGCGGCGAAATACTTTCTCGCTTCAATAGGAGGAATGGTCTTTATGTCTTCCTCATTTTTTTGCCTCATTAGCCGGGTCTTAAAACAGTCAGCAAGACCTTGCTTGGGTTCATACTGTCAGACAAGAACTTGCTGTTTCAAACTGTAGTTCAGGAGACCAGCTTTTGCACAGTAAAACAATTATTGACCTACAAATTTGAATGGATTGATTTTTCCTCAGGTTATCACATCAAGCCATGAAGGTGCTCACTGCAGTGTGCAGGGATAGCACCCAAAAAAACAGTACATTCCTATTGAGGGGATCAGAAGCTTTTCCCATTGAGGGTAAGGAAGATTCAAACAAGAGGACATGACATGAGAATTAAGGGACAGAAGTTTAGGGGTAACGTGAGGGGGAACTTCTTTACTGGCTGTGTGGAATGAGCTTCCAGCAGAGGTGGTGGAGGCAGGATCGATTTTAACATTTAAAAGTAAAGTGGATAGGTATATGGACGTGAAGGGAATGGAGGGGTATGGTCTGAGTGCAGGTAGATGGGACTAGGGGGAAACAAATGGTCGGCACGGACTGGAAGGGCCGAGAGGGCCTGTCTCCGTGCTGTAATTGTTATATGGTTATATGGGTATAAGTGTTTTGTTAAATGTTAATGTTACATTTGATACGGTACAGACATTTCCAGCTCATTTTAAATGGTATTGACAATAATTCAGTTATAGAGACACTACAGCTGCAACATAAGGGAACTACTCTCTCGGGTCCAACCCAGATATCGAGTTGTTAAAAGATCTTGACACAAGTTCTCCCACTACAAGATTATGCAGTTGGTTATTGAAAATGTGTGAACATTACTTCACCAAGGGGTTCCAGCTACATCCTTAGTTATGACACTTATATCATCACAACGACGGCAAACATTGCAAACGTTGTGGCTAGATAGGATGGAATTGGCTGCAGGTGCCATTATGTTTACATTCTGGTCTACACAACCAGAGTAGACTAGGGGTAGCATGATTGAAGACCATTTGAACACCCCACGGTCTCACTTCTATGTTATCTATGCCACCAGAATCCTAAGAAGTATGGAATCAGCATTGTTTATTAGTTAACAAACAACTACACAAAGGAAGGTTGGTTCAGACTTTTTTCATGGTGACTGCTGCAGGTTCTGGGTTATACAGATATTAACACTGACGATTGTATATCATTCCACCAGGTCAATATTAACGTCAGCGTATCATTTAGATAGTGTGTTTACATCTCATTCCACTAGGGCAGCAGCTACGTCGGCGGCCAAGGCGAGGGACGTGCCCTTCGACCATATTTTGGCGGCCGCCGGATGGGCAAATGAGCTGATGTTTCAGAATTTTTATCATCGGCCAATTGTCAATCCAGGACTGTTTGCCTATGCCATTTTAAGTACTTAAATTTAAGGGGTACTGTCGTTTGTTTACATTGTTAAATAAACCCTATTTCTACATTGAATGCAATGTTACTACTAATGCATTTATTTCTCTTTCGAGTTAATCAATGCAGTGGGATGCCGAGATTTGTAATCTGCGGCATGAAATCACAAAGCTTTGAACTCTTCATGGAATTACTCACGTGACTCTGAAGTAAAATAGTAAGATTAAATGAGAACTTACCAGTTTGAAGTTTGATCTTGATTTTATGAGGAGTTACGTTGGTGATTACATGCCCGCCACGTCCAACCCTCTCTCATAAAGGATCATATGGAAGTTCTCGAGTCACTGATCATACTATGTACTTCGGTGTTGTTTATTTGTGATTTCATACTGCTGCTTTGAAGTTTGGTGCGCATGCGGCCTGGCGGGCCTTCTTCACGGAATCACCAACTCCTCATAAAATCAAGATCAAACTTCAAACTGGTAAGTTCTCATTTAATCTTACTATTATTTGACCCAAACCTTCATGTAAACTTAGCACATTTATCTAAATCTGACCTGTAGCACACACACATGGCAGAGACTGCCAGGATTTGGCATCAAACAACACACAGAATACATTTTGATATAACAGAATACATTTTGATATAGCAAATTGTGTTTGCCTATTTGACACTCATGCAGACAATTCACATTGAGAGTTGAGGTCTGCTCCAGCATTAGTTAGAGGGGGCCTGACCTTTTCTGGAATGTTTCTTCTGAGTCCAAGGTGTCCTTTACTTTACATTAGATTCACTTTTTAAAAGTTTTCTTGATGTTCGTTCACAATCGATTGCAACCTCTCAACTGTCTGCTGTTGAAGACCTTTAGGTTCCCAGATATTTCTGATTCTCCCCAATATCCTTTTACCTACCCAACCCCTCACCCTATCACCTGATTGAAAAACATACCAACGTACCAGCCCCTGATCCCTCTCTGCACCTGGACCCCACAACTCCATTCCAGTCGTTTTCTCCTTGCCCACCCCACCCCGTGACCCACTGGGTACCTGATTTATTTCTGCTAGCTTTACAATTTCAAAGCTCATGGAAGAAAAGCCTCTAAGCATCATTCCAAGACCTATACACTTTTAACCTATCGTTCAGTGTTGTATAAACCAGTAAGTCCTAGATGTGCTTAGTAATGTCTAGAATGTAATTTGAATTGTTCTCCACCACTGTCTATTAACATTCTAGTAGTATGAATATTTCCTTGTTCTATGCTTATACTGAAGTTAGTCCCTGCTTCACTCTGGACACCATGACGATGTCACTGGTAGTAAATCTTTTGCCATTAATCTTTTATCTTGGGGAGGCACCAAAGTGAATCTAAAGTACAGATGTGTATGACTGTGATACAATTTATTTTTTGTTTAGTTTAGATGTACAGCACGGAAACAGGCCCTTCGGCCCACCGAGTCCACACCGACCAGTGATCCCCACACATTAACACTACCCTACACACCCTAGGGACAATTTACACTTGTACCAGGCCAATTAACCACAAACCTGTACGTCTTTGGAGTGTGGGAAGAAACTGAAGATTTTTGAGAAAACCCACGAGGTCATGGAGAGAATGTACAAACTCCATACAGACACCACACATAGTCGGGGTCGAATCTGAGTCTCCGACACTGCATTGCTGCCACCAAGCCGCCCAGTTTATTTGGACAGCAAGCACTCAATAACTTCTTTTTTCATTCTTCACAATTCCTTTCTTATTTTTGGGATGCTTCTTGAGTAGGATGAAGATAAATATGTAATTATCTTGACAGCTGCACTAATGGGATCTGAAGTCTGTTTGCCAGAAATATTTTAAGACATACACAAAACTCCAAATCAGTTTGAAGAACATGTAAAATAAAGCCAAGCATCTGACATCTTTTGCAACATGTTTCTTCATACAGAGAGAAATATTATTTGGAAGGATGCAGAAATTTGGCATTTACTGTTAATCTGTCAGGATGCTGAGCTTAGGTTCTAGCAAGATCCCAATCGTGTGCATACAATTGAGGCCATAAACCTTGTATCACGGAAGTCAATTGTGCTAGTCCATCACTGGGAATTCCTACATGAAATGTTTGGATTCACATTTTTTTACTTCTAAAGATATTCTTGGCAAACATTTTTTCATTGGAAGACAACAGTCGAGTCAATTATGTATTTTTTTTATCATTCCTTTCAAGAAACTTGGCTAAAATGTTCTGTAACTTGAACATGCCCCAAATGTTTATGAGTAAATTTTTAGTTTCAAGGCTTTTAGAGATGTGATTGAAGAGCAGACAGCAAGTGAATGGTTCATTAAATGTTCAATAATGTGAATCTCTTATGAAGGTATGTAGGTGTATAAGTCTTAGGTGTATACAAGTCTTAATGTAGAAACAAAGAACAGCAGATGCTGGTAAATACACAAAAGGACACAAAATGTTGGAGTAACTCAGCAGATCAGGCAGCATCTCTGAAGAACATCTGGGGTTGAGACACGTTTTACTTTGTCCTTTTTTATGAAAGTCTTAGGTGTATAAATTCATGAAAATAGATAGGGTGAATGCACTGTCTTTTTTCCCAGGATAGGAAAATCAAGAACTAGAAGGGCATAGGTTTAAGGAGTGAGGGGAGAAATTGAATAAGAACCTGGGAGGCAACAATTTCTCACCGAGGGTGGTGGATAGCGGAAACAAGCTGCCAGAGAAAGTTGTTGAGGCAGGTACAATAACAACATATAAAGAGTTTTGGACAGGTACATGGATAGGAAAAAGGAATACAGTGTATGTGTCAAATGACAGCAAATGAGGGACTAGCTTAGATGAGGCATTTTGGTAGGCATGTGTAATTTGGGCAAAGAGCCTGTTTCTATGCTGTATGATTGTATGATTCTATGATTCTAAATGGCACTAATAAACAAATTATATTCTTTGGGTTTTAAGTCTCTATTTGGAATTCTGTAATTGAATGAAAAAAACCATAGAAGGAACCTTGTTCCAACTATTTGGTCAAACATTCTAATTAATCATAACTAGTCGAGTAATTTTCTGATCCCTAGTAGTATTAATGACTTCCTCTTTAATGTTACTATGAAATTTATTCTCATGCACTTAAAGATGATGCATTCCAGATCGCCATAAATTTACAACTTAAAGCATTTCTTCATATAGTAATGAATTCCTTCATCAATCGTCTCAAATCAGTGCCTTTGCTTATCAACTCTTCTGACGCTGAATAAAACTTTTCCCATATTTAATTTGTGAAATCTATTTATGATTTTCAACATCTTAATCAAATCTCCTCAACCTTCTGTACACTAGCTCCTTCGATCTTTCCATATCACAAACTCTGATTTTGCTATCAATTCATATAAATCCCATACTCCTTGTACCATTCTGTAGTAATTAGATTTGGATGAATTACATCATTCAGAAAGTTTCTCACACAAATGCAATCTTCTTGATAAACGTGATTGTCAGAACTTAATTTCATGCCCTGGGTCACAAGTTACATTTGAATTCTGGAATCAACTCACATTTCCATTCATAATGAATGCATAAAAAACAGCAATTTGGTATTTATTTCAGCCTAGAGGTTATTGCTGTTCCAATCTCAGGCATAAGTTATAATCGCAGGCATCTCTGGATGATGAGAATTTAGTCTTAAGATAAGTGTGAAAGATACATCTTCCAGATGCGCTGGGACGCGTATCAGTGATGTGACCTGGGGTCATCGGGTGCTTCGGGTCTCACAACATCAGACACCCTTGCCCAGGCGACCCAGCCAGAGTTGATCAGGCTCCGGATTGCATCCCAGCAACAACCGCCCACGGATCAGCCCTTTTAATCCAAAGCCACCTAGTGGCTTTCTCTGCGGTTTCGCTTGCGGACTGAATGGTCCTCTTCTTTGCCAGCCCTGTAATGCCCAACTGGTTGAGGACTTTGCAGAGTGAGCGTCCTGCAAAGCCTCTACAGCCCACCTCTATGGGCTCATAGTATGTCTTCCAGCCTCTGTCCTGGCACATCTCCACCAGTTCCTGGTACTTTGCGCGTTTCCTCTCATTAGCCTCTTCAATACGCTCTTCCCAGGGCACTGTCAGTTCCAGAACGATCAGCTGTTTTGTCACTTCAGAGGTGATAATCATGTCTGGCCGGAGTGATGTTGCTGTGATGTGCTGTGGAAATTTCAGCTGTTTGCCCAGATCGACGTGCAGCTGCCAGTCAGTGGCTGTGTAGAGGAGGCCCGTCCTTGTTTTTGGTTGTGGTCGGGGCATCTCTCCAGCTTTGACAAAAGTGATTGATTTCTTTGGGGTGTGGTGGTGTTTGCTGTTACCGATGACAGTGGCTATGCTCTCAGCAACCACCTTGAGCACCTGGTCATGCCGCCACCGATAGCGACCTTCCCCAAGGGACTTTGGGCAGCTGTTGAGGAGATGTTCTAATGATCCTCTTCCAGAGCAAAGTGGGCAGGAAGGTGTCTCACTCTTTCCCCAGACGTGGAGGTTTGCTGGGCTTGGTAGGGCATCGTAGACTGGACAAGGCTTGGACAAGGAACGGGACGCGCTGGAAGTCTGCCTGCATGATGTTTGACCAGGTAATCCTGCGCTGCGGTATGCTCTCCCACCTTGTCCACGCTCCCTGCCGCCTGAGTCCCACTGTTCTGCTCACACGCTCTTCCTCCACACCTGCTCGGACCTCTTCCTGGATTAGATGGTGTTTCTCCTTGCCCCGGGCCTTGTCTTAGGGAAGTATCCCAAACCCGCTCTTCCAGTTGCCATGACTCGCACCAATGCCTTTTGCCTGAGACGTGACTCTGCCACCTCCACTGCCTTCTCCGCCCTCCATTTCCTCCCTGTTCTCACCTCAATGCCAGCCGATGACACCTTCTGGTCCCTGGAGTCCCTGTACTGCAGAGCTTATCTTGTTCGCGCCACCATAATCTCTTCTGTGACGCCACTGAGTGGGAGCTGCAAGATGTTACTGTTCCCATACAGTGCAGCTCTGTTGAGGCCGCGGGGAAGGCCAAGCCACCTGCGGAGAATGCCACTGATCTTCCTTTCCAGGGACTCAACTGTGGTCAATGGAACAGCATAAACCAGCAGAGGCCACAGGACTCAGGGCAGGATGGAATGCTGATAGATCCAGGCCTTGAATCTGCCTGGCAGACCTGACTTGTCGACTTTGGTGAGCCAGGCTTCAAGGTCTTCGATGGACTTTTGAATGGCGGCAGAGTCTTTCAGAGTTGCGTCAAAAAGTTTCCTCAAACTCTTGACGGGTTGCACTGTGATGGAGGGAATGGCAGTTCCGGATAGTAAGAAGTGGAATTTGTCCGTCACCTTGCCCTGCTCCAGCGCCATAGACCTTGACTTCGTTGGCTTGAAACTCATCCTTGCCCAGGTGATACGTTTCTCAAGAGCTTATAGGATCCACCTACTTCCTGGGACAAATGTCGTGGTGATGGTAAGGTTGTCCATAAAAGCTCTAATTGGGGGCTGTCGCACACCAGACTTGGTTAGGGGGCCTCTGCATTCCAACTCGGCTGACTTGGCTACCATGTTCATGGCAAGAGCAAAAAGAATAACAGAAATGGTGCAGCCCGTTATTATTCCTTTTCCAAGCCGATGCCAGTCTCATGTTTCTGACCCAGAAGTCACCCTCAGCCTGAAATTATGGTAATAATCCAGGATCAGGTCCTTAATCTTGCTGGGAACATGGTGTTGGTGTAGTGCAAGCTCAACCAGTCTGTGTGGTATGGACCCATAGGGTTTGGCCAGGCCCAACCACAGAACAACTAGGTCGCCTCCGTTTTCATGGGATTCTCTAATGAGCTGCGTGACTACTCCAGTGTGCTCCAAGCAGCAGGGAACTCCCGGAATCCCACCTTTCTGCACTGAGGGGTCGATGTAGCTGTTTTTGATGAAGAGTTTCATTTGAAAATTCAGATGTATTGAATCATTTGCACTTACAACGTTAAATTAGACTCTTGCACCTGTGGCTTCACAGGCTTGGCATGATTACACGTTTAGTCCTTGTCACTTTCTTTAAAATTTGGCACTTTTAAATATTCCTATTTTCTCAAATAATTATCTGCTTTCTTTTTAAAACTAGTTTAGAATTCCTGTCTGCCACTGTTTCTAATCAAGCACTTTGTCACATCCCAGCGATTGTTCCTTTAACAACTCTCTTCTCTGCCTTTACAAATCATTAAAAATAGTCTTGGTTTTTCATTTTATTGTTGAATTAATTTTAACCACTTGTATTATATTTCCTTTAATAATTGTCTACATGAATGAAAGGAATGCCTGGTTTATATCATCTCCCCTTATAAATCATGAGTGTGAGGTTATAGCACTTTAATGTAGTAAGGCTGAAAAACAAAATTACAAAGGAAGAAACTAACTTTGTTGAAAACAAAGTGAATACATAGGGCATGTCCAATGGTATGATAATGTTGGTACTTAAGTACACTTTGGTCTTGTACCTTAGCATTCTTATCCATTTACAACGGTTAGCATGCTTGAAAATAATAGGTTTATGTTGGTTAAATCCTTGCCATTATTAGTTTCATTAAATTTATACTTTTTTTTTATTGTAACAGAATTAACAGCAGTGCTTTCTGCAGAAAATGTTTGTTTGGCATAAAACCAATATTTCCATTTATAAGGAAACATCGGAGAAAAATAGAATAATTATCACATAGGAGGACACCATTCTATCCTTCATGTCTGTGAAAATCAATAAAGAGCTAACTGACCTACTCTTAAAAACTCCCAGCACTTAATCAGTAGGCCTGTGGATCATAAGCTTGGGTAGAGTGGATGTGGAAAGGATGTTTCCACTAGTGGGAGAGTCTAGGACTAGAAGTCATTGTCTCAGAATTAAAGGACTTTCTCTTAGGAAGGAGATGGAGAGAAATGTATTTAGTCAGAGGGTGGTGAATCTGTGGAATTATTTGCCACAGAAAGCTGCTCAGGCCAAGTCAGTAGATATTTTTAAGGCAGAGATAGATTCTTGATTAGTGCGAGTCTCAGAGGTTATGGGGAGAAAGCAATAGAATGGGGATAGGGGGGAGAGATAGATCAGCCATGATTGAATGGTGGAGTAGACTTGATGGGCCGAATAGCCTAATTCTATTCCTATCACTTATGACCTTATGACCTTATAAATCTTCCAGTACATGACCAAGAACTGCTCAAATATGATGGGGCATTCTGCCTTTTCGTCATGTTTTGAGCAGTAATTCCAGACCTCAGAAAGTATTTTGTTATCTTTGGATAACAAAACCTATGGTTTTTGATCCTCAGGTGAAAATATTTCCACCTGGGTTGAGAAGCATACCAGTAAGAAAGATTACAAGTCGACAGGGCTAAAGATAAGACTGTTATGGAAGTTTATGTTATGATCACCTCTGTTTAGAACCCAAGGCTAAAGGAAAAGGGTCCTTCCTATTTACTCTATTAACACCTGTTATAATGTTATACGTATCAATTTAGTCTTTTGAGAAAATACATTTTTCCTCAATCAGTTGCAACTAAGCCCTCTCTTATTCTGAAACCATGCCTGCTTATTCTACACTTAACTATAAAGGGAAAAGGTCCTTCCAAAATTACCATGTCAAGCAACTTAATAATCATCCATGTTTCAATGGGATTGTTTCTGTCCACACTAGTTGATATTTCTTTAAATAATTCCAATACATTTTTCAAAGATTTCTCCCCTTCAATAAGCCATTCTTTTGCTTGTGTACATGAAGCATAATAAATTGTTGGGAAGAAACTGTAGCAGCTGCTCTAAATCGAAGATAGACACAAAATGCTGAAGTAACTCAGCGGGACAGGCGGCATCTCTGGAGAGAAGGAATGGGTGACGTGTCGGGTCGAGACCCTTCTTCAGAGATGCTGCCTGTCCCGCTGAGTTACTCCAGCATTTTGTGTCTATCTTATACTTAATTGTCATATGTACCAGCAACAGAATAGCGAAATTCTTACTTGCTGCTGCTTCACAGACACATTTATATAGTAACACACAAATAAATGTACAATAATCACACAATAAATTGAAAATCACTAGTACTAAATAACAATATTGGAAAATGAATGAATTAATTAATTAATAAGTTTATTGACCAAGTATGTTCACATACAAGGAATTTACCTTGGTGCTCCGCTCGCAAGTAATAACACGACATACCGTAACAATTAAAAATGACACATAAAACATTAAACATTAATTAAAAAACATTACAGTTTAAACATGTGAATGAAATAAAATACCAGAGCGAAATGAGGCGACAGACTTTTGGTTATTGAGTAGAGCTACTACTTGTGGAAAAAGGTTGTTTTTATGTCTGGCTGTGGTGGCTTTGACACAACGCAAGTGGAATCAAAATAAAAAGTGCAGAGTAGATCATACTTGCTGAGGTAGTGTTGTGGTTAGTGTTATGCTGTGTGTGTTCAAGAGTCAAATAGTTGTTGCGAAGAAGCTGTTCTTGAAACTGGAAATCTTGCTAACGCTGAAAGCAAGATTGTTTTCTGGCAGCATTCAATCAGATTATCAATTTCCCTCCTGTACTAAGACTCATTGTTATCCATTTTTCATCCAACAATGGTGGTATTGTCTGCAAATTTAATGATGGATTTGGAGCTGTGTCTCGTTACACACTAGGGCATAAAGTGAACAGAACAGGTCAGGCAGCATTTCGGAACAACATGGATAGGTGACATTTCGGATTGGGACCCTTCTTCAGTGATTGTGGTGGGGTGAAGGGAGGGAGAAAGCTGGAAGAGGGAAGAGTCAGGACAAAGTCAGATGTAGATCATATGTGCTGAGCTGGGATGTGGTTAGTGTTACACAGTGTTCAAGAGTCTAATGTTGTTGGGGATAAGCTGCTTTAGAAACAGAAGATCACGTCTTTCAGGCCCCTGTACCATCTTCCCAATTGTAGTAATGAGATGAAAACATGGCAAGGGTGGTGTGGGTCTTGAGGATATAAGCTGCTTTTCTAAGTCTGTACCTCCTCTAGGTCCCTACGATGGTGGTGAGGTCAGAACCCATAATGGACTATGCAATGCCCTACAATTTCTGCAGCCACCTTTGTTCCTGGGTGTTCGAGTTACCGAGCCCGGCCATGATGCAACCAGTCAGTACATTCCCCACCGTACACCTGTGGAAGAGTACAGGAGTATCGGAAAACACATCGAATCTCCTCAATCTTCAAAGGAAGTAAAGGCTTTTCCAGACCATGCCCACCGATGCCACTGCCAACCCCTTCTTGCACTGCGGCTGCCCCCCCGGGCCTGAGCCATTGACTCCGCCAATGCTCGACTTTCACCCGCCCACCAGCAGGCCAGAGCCATCGATTCACCTGGGTTCCAGACCCAGTTCTAGACTGGAGACTCACACATTGCTGGATCCAACACATCAAATGGGCTGACTCCCCTGCTGATTTTTCTGGATTCTACTTCTCCCACATCAACAGGGAACATCAATAATGGCGCCTCTGGGTCTTGCTGACCTCCCCCTCTATTTCAACCATGCTACTTTCCCTACCCCCACCCTTGCACTACCCAACAATCCCCACTCCCCTCTCAGTCCCCATCAACCCCCACAGTACCTACCCCAAACCTTCCTCCACGACCCGCTTACCTCCGCCCGCACCCATGTGTGTTTTCACCATTCTCCCTGACCTCCCTCTTTTAGATCCAGAACGTTCAGTCCTCGACAGAGGCCACACATTTGTACCCCTAAGCCCACACATCAGCAGGTTCTGGGCCTGCCATGACCTAGAGCTCTTCTTCCATCACCGCCGCCGCCTCTGGACATTTTTCTATGGGACGGACTCATCGTCTCCCAGTACAATCCCTCCTACCATCTCCAACATTCCCTCTCCTAATGGAGCCCCGTGCCAGCCTTCTAACCTTCCCAACCAATTTATTTCCAATTGCTGGAGAGATCTTCTGGATATCTCTACTCTCCTTGCCCACTTCAATCTCACCCCCTCTGAATGTAACAGCCGTCCGCCCACGTTGTAACAATTCCAACATTGTTATTAAACCCGCTGACAAGGAAGGCTGAGCTTTACCACGCTGAGGCCAGGCGCCAGTTCTCAGATACCTCCTCATACCTGTCCCTTGACCCATGACTCCACTGACGAATACCAGGCCATCATCTTCCAGACTGTTTCTGATCTCGTTGTCTCTGCCGATCTGTCCTCCACATTCTCCAACCATTGTTTCCCCAGCCCCACACTGCCTGCTTCTATCTCCTCAACAAAATCCACAAACAGTTCTGCCCTAACAGACCAATTATCTCTTCCTTCTCGTTTACACCTCCATCCCGCACAGGAAGGTCTCAAGTCCCTTCGGTTCTTCCTTGAACAGCAACCCAATCAATTTCTCTCTATTAAAGCTCTCGTCCACCTCACCATCAGCAACTTTTCTTTTGACTTCACTCACTTTCTCCAAGCTAAAGGTGTAGCCATGGGCACTCGCATGGGCTCCACCTATGCCTGCCTTTTTGTTAGTTACGTCAAACAGTCCTTGTTCCACGTATACACTGGCACCAACCCGCAACTCTGCTACATCGATGACTGCATTGGAGCTGCCGCCTGCACCAATGCAGAACTCGTTGATTTCATTAACTCTGCAACCAATACATCACCCTCTGACAGTTCTGTCCCCTCCAATGTGATCCCATCACCAGTCACTTCCTACCCTTTTCAACCTTCTGCAGAGACCACTCCCTCTGCAACTATTTGGTTCCCTCATCACTTCCCACCCAAACTAATATGTTCGACCCAGGAAAGATCTTCAGAGATATGCACGCCCATGAACTTGAAGCTGTTGACTCTTACTACCGCTGTCCCTGCCAAGTAAACTAGTTCATGGATTCCCGACTTTCCCCTCCTGAAGTAAACAATCGGCTCCTTGGTCTTGCTAACGCTGAAAGCAAGATTGTTTTCTGGCAGCATTCAATCAGATTATCAATTTCCCTCCTGTATTATGACTCATTGTTATCCATTATTCATCCAACAATGATGCTATTGTCTGGAAATTTAAAGATGGATTTGGAGCCATGTCTCATTACACACCAGGGCACAAAGTGCTGAGGTAACAGAAGGGGTCAGGCAGCATCTCAGGGGACCATGGATAGGTGACATTTCGGATCGGGACCCTTCTTTAGACTGATTGTGGTGGGGTGGAGGGGGAGAAAGCTAGAAGAAAGGAGAGTTGGGACAAAACCTGCTGAGTGATAGGTGGATGCAGGCGGGGGTGGGGCTAGATAGGCAGATGATTGGACAAAGGCCAGAGACGAAAAGACAAAAGGTGTGAGATATGGATAGAAGAAGTACAAATTGTGAAGCGAGAGCAAGGAATATACGTGGAAGGGAAGGGGAGGGGAGAAACGGTGTGTGTTCAGGTAGGATATAGGGATTGGGGGGGGGGGGGTTGTGAGGGGTAAGAGTGGGGGGGGGGGGGTTGAGGGTAGTTATCTAAAATTGGTGAATTCAATGCTTATGCCATCATGTTGAAACCTACCCGAACGGAATATGAGGTGCTGTTCCTCCAGTTTGTGTGTGGCCTCACTCTGCCAATGGAGGAGGCCCAGGACAGAAAGGTCAGTATGGGAATGGAAACTGGGAGATCCAGTGGGCCTTGGTGGAGTTCAAACGTTGACTGGGGCTGAAACAGCTCATTACTGTGTTGTACAAGTCTATGTTTTTAATTATGTAAAGAGTAAATGTTGCCTCGGACAATATGGGAATTTCCTTGGAACAGAAGACAGCACAGCGCATGTTGGGCTCTACTTTGATGCACACGATGAAATGGCCATGTCTCTGGAATGGGGCACGACCCTATAACCTTGTGAATCTATAGCAAGGTGTACCACTGAGCCAAGGCTAACTTCCTGTTGATCATCAAGCTATATGAAGACACGTGTTCTCCTGAAATTGTAAATCTTAAAATAATTTAGCTCAGCACCACAGAATCATGGGGTTCAATCAATGGATTTCACGAACAATATCGAGACAAATATCTTAGACTAACAGTGTGATTAAAACCAGAATTGCTTTCCAGCTTTCCTTCCCTTGGTGCCACAGGGGTTTTAATCATCTGGTCCTGATGAATTTTATTTTCGAACCTGTTGGGAAGAATAGCTCATTGATTAATGTTGATATACCGGTTTACATTATAACTATATCCAGAATGTTTTAAACCGCACTATGGTGACAGCTTGAAGTGAATACCGTCCTTCTTTCAGAGGAAATAGTTTCACATTAGTGCAAATTAACCCCAATTGTTGTGCCTGCATGTGATATATTATACGTGTAGGAAGGAACTGCAGATGCTGGTTTAAACCGAAGATAGACACAAAAAGCTGGAGTAACTCAGCGGGTCTGGAGAAAAGGAATAGGTGACGTTTCAGGCCGAGACCCCTCTTCATATTATAGTTGCTAACCTCCTTCCCTTTT
Source organism: Okamejei kenojei (assembly GCA_035221665.1). Classification (NCBI taxonomy): domain Eukaryota; kingdom Metazoa; phylum Chordata; class Chondrichthyes; order Rajiformes; family Rajidae; genus Okamejei; species Okamejei kenojei. Next base: position 25,860,905 of record CM069150.1, read on the forward strand.
TTGCAGTGTATTTACACTGCAAAAAAGGGAATAACTGATGCATTATAGACCTCTGCATGAGATTAATTTGAAACGCCCGACTACAATGTTTGTAGGGACTCATCAAACACTTTAAGGCTAAATCGAACTAAAAATAAACTTTGGATTAATTTCATTTCCTTTAACCATTAAAATACTGATGGGCCAAAAGGTATCAGAGATCAGCTGAATTATTTCAGTCTTGTATAGACTTGCTTGCCTTACTTGTCGATTTGTACTGCAGGGATGTCCAAGATGTTTATTTCTGCAGAGCATTGCCTAACTATTCACTGTAGCATGGTCTTGTTTAGTTTTTGCATCCATTTTAACAATGCTATGTATTTCCATTTTTTTAAATATGTATATTTTACTGGGCAGTAATACATGCGTTTAATCACTAAAGTAGAAGTTAAATCATTCATCCCTGACTGGTAGTCCTAAACTGACTCTATAATAGTGTTAATGTGTTGAACTCTGCTGACAGCACAAAATACAGAATTTACTTTGCAACCAATTTAGACTCACTAACCTGGCAATTGTTCCTTACATTGGAGACTCAGTTTATTTTAGTTTAGAGATACAGCGCGGAAACAGGCTCGTCGGCCCACCAAGTCCACACCGAACAGCAATCCCTGCACATTAACACTATCTTACACACGCTAGGAACAATTTACATTTATACCAAGCCCATTAACCTACAAACCTGTACATCTTTGGAGTGTGGGAGGAAACCGAGTATTTTGGAGAAACCCCAAGCGGTCATGGGCAGAACATACAAACTCCATACAGACAGTATTCGTAGTTGGGATCGAACCTAGGTCTCTGGCGCTGCAAGCGCTGTGCCACAATGCCGCCCCAGTGTCTTACCAATGTTTCCATTCAATTTGCTGTTTCATGTTGATTTTTGTTCGCATTTAGCAAGTTATCTGCTGAGGAAGTAAAAGTGGTTAAAATGTCATCTAATCCTTCATGCACACGCAAGACAAAGCAGGCAAATAAATGCAAAACAATTCACTTGGTTGACTTTCAAAAATTGGATTGCTGGAGTTCACAAGTCCCATCTAGCCCAAAGAAGGAAAGTTTACCATCGATAAAGAGGTGAATTGTGCTCAAGTTTAAATGTAATATCAGTCTTTCTTCTACTTTGATTAATGGTGGACAATCCATTTGAATTCTTTAATTTAAAAGTAACAGATTTTGCTAAAAAAAAAATGGAATAAGAGTGTTGCTACATTATAGTTGGGGATTGGAAAGGTAGCTTTCCAGTGGGTTGACCAGAGGTTACAGTGGACCTTGTGATCCATTTGGCCTTACCCATACTTTCAGAGTGAACACATGGTGAGTTAATGCAGAAAAAACTGAATGCATTGAATCGTTAAGACTGGAAGAAAAAAATCCATTATTAAACTCTTTTCCAGCCAATTGGACTTTCCAGCAGAGAAATCCCTCTCCTCACCATACATCAAGGTTCTGGATATCCCTGAAAAATGTACAGGCATTTATGGAAAACATTTGTGGCCCTTAATCTTGTAATTTCTTCAAGAATTAATGGTGTATTTGCGAGGCAGAATACTTTATCTGTTTCCATAATGAGACGTTAAACTCTCGCTGCCACAGTCTGACTTTGAAATTGCTATAAAACAGGTGCACCACATTAATTTCCTATTCAATCAAGATCATGGTATAAAAGCAGGCATAGATTCATAGAGTCTGGGCTTTAAAAAACCATTACAAATAGATATTCCAGGCAAGCACAGGCTAAAGAGGAATAGAGAATTTGTTCCTTTCCTCCGATATTCACTCCAAGTTTCTTCATAAATTTCACAGACAGGTTAAAGGTTGCATGTGCACAGGACAATCAACATAATTGTACCTCTTGAGACAACATATTGCTTTACAACATGCGATCATTTTATTCAATCATGTAGCTCATCTATCAAAATAAGGGAGACACGGTAACATTACCATGAATGTGAAGGAGTAGCAGATTCACAGATTTACAGGTCTCCATTGTTCAGAGATTTGGTCAGGAGGAGGTTATTCACCCAGTTAGGTGTTTTCCCCCAGTACTAATGGTAGATAACATTTGAATTGTAAAATGAATACCAAAAATGACAATAATGTACAAACAGGATTTTACAGAAGTAGGCTTAATTTGTTTTGATATGTTAAATAGTTTTAACATGGGATCGATCTTTACAGACCAACTAGTAAACAAATTAGGAGCAGGAGTATGCCACTCAGCCCCTCCAAAATTCTCCACTGTTCAGTTCAGTTCAGTTCAGTTCAGTTAAGTTTATTGTCATGTCTACCGAGGTGCAGTGAGAAGCTTTTGGTGCATGCTTTCCAACTAGCAGAAAGACAATGTTCATTATGATCATTGTTGATCTCATTGTAACCTCAATTCCACTTGCCCTTCTGTCCTTGATTACTTTTCACCCCATTGCTTAAATAATATCTACATGCCTCTGCTTTAAAAATATTCAAGATTCTTTGAAGAAGATGGCCCTAGAGATTCAAAGTCATCTGACAGAAAAAGGTTTCTCTCATCTGTGGCGTAAATGGGCAACCCTTTAATTTTAAATAGTGAGCCTTAGATCTGGTTTTTACTACAGGGTACATGATTTAGCTAATCCTTTTGCGCTATAATATTCCCAATCAATGTTGGGAAAGTTAAAATCCTCCACAATGGCTACCTTATGAGACTTGTAGCTGCCTGCAATCTCCTGGCATATTTGCTCTTCTAATTCTTGTTGACTGTTTGGGGGCCAGTAGTACATCCCCAACACAGAGTTCATCCCTTTCTTGGTCCACAGCTCCACCCATATAGCCTCACTAGATGAACCGTCCGTAATGTCACCTCTAAGCTCGACCATGCCATCCTCCTTAACCAATACACCTCGGTCCTGTATAAGATCTCACCCATCTGCCAATCTAGTGTAAACACACCGGTGTAGCACTAGTTCTCATGAACTAAATCAGTTCAGTAATACATTTGGAGAGAATCAACTACACTTGAAACTAAAGTCAAGTGCAGCAGTTTTGAAAAATAGCCAAAATATACCTAATGGTCCTCATGCAAGGAGAAAGATGGCGGCAACAGCTTTTTGTTCAATGCTTCATAGTGCATTGCTGTGACAGCCTTAGCTCAATTCTGCTCCCCTGAACAGGAATGCCTTTGATAAAATGACCTCCATTTTATCTGCCGAGGGAATTCACCTCTAACATTGTATCGGAGATCTTCATGCATGCACGAGACAACTCCAAAATAGCATTGGACAAATTGCACTTGGGCATCAACTCTCTTGAGACAACAAAACGTGATGCCATGTTTTTTGTTGCTGGTGGTTCTAATCGAGCTATTTTCAGGAATCATATCCCTAAATAACATCATCATGTTTCCTGCCTCTCTCAAATTTCTTAATCAAAACTCCTCGTCTTCTACACAGCGCCCGCAGTCTTTTCCCGATTTCCCCTCTCCTCCCCATCTGTAAATCGTTTCCTTTTGCCCACTCACCAATCTTCTCACTGCCTTCCTACATTCCTCTGCTGGATTATCTCTCTCGAATTGTTCTCCGCAACTCTTCCCCGCCTTTTGAAACTTTCTGAAAATTCTCGCCCTGATGTTGTTACCTGCTTCCTACTCCAAATTACACCCCAACATCCTGATTCCAGCCTCCATCATTTATTAACAAACTTTGAGCTTCCCCAGCCCCAAAATTGCTCCAATCTTCGCCTCTATCTTTTTTCCTCTTTTCCGTCATAATCAATCGCAAAGGTTCAGAATATAGTGATCTCCATTGCATCGAAAGTGCTGATTCCATTGCAAATAACGCTTCAGTTGTCCACGTTAGAATACTGGTTTCTCAGGTCCTTGCACAAAGCAGGGTATAGGCATCCCTTAAGGGGCTGCATTTACTCAAATATGAAATAATTTCCAGCCCATTTGGTTATGATCACTTTGAGTAGAGTAGGATTTTCTCCAGAGATGGGAGTTGTCAGATGTTCTAACAATTTTTGACTTGCCAGGTACACCGATGGAAATAAATTTTACTCTCCATTTGCTGCTATTTTAAATTTAGATTTCTGTTCATACAATCTACACTGATAATTTTCCAAAGTGTTTTGGAAGTGGAATCTACGACTAAATTCATTCCATCTGTTTATCTCGGAAAACTAATCCGAAAAGCAATACATAAAGAGCTAATGTGATATGTCCGCCAATATCTTGGTCAAGTGATGCATTTGCAAACAAATTAGAAATTATTATTCCATAAAATAAATATTTTATGTTTCACTGGTTGATGCCTTAACTTTTATGCACCATCCCTAAAACATAACAAATTAATTTAATGCGAAATATGGTTAAACGTCTGTAAAGAAATGATGAGATCTAGGATGTTCTTCTTTGCTGGGATAATATGGGTCCCATAACTGGACTAGGTAAAGAAGAAACATCACCAAAAAATCAGCAATCTGCTCCAACTAGCCTCAACACATTGTGTAAGAAGGAACTGCAGATACCGGTTTAAACCGAAAAGAGGCACAAAAAGCTGAAGTAGATGCACGCAAAAGATTCTGTAGGAGCTGAACAGAGTGGTCAGGATTCAACAGATTGTTTTTATTTCTCATGAATCAGTTATTGATCCAGAATTATGGTTCAAGTACTATGAGAAATGTCAAATGCTGTGGAAATAAAAAGCCAATCCATTCCTCCAGAACAAATTAACCTCCAATTTATTTCCCAACAAATATTCAAGTATTTTGGGAAGTGGAGGGGGGAGCATGGGGGACTGAGAAGATTCATTCCTGTTGTCCAGATCTGGTTTCTTATTTGTGATTCATCAAGTACATATCCAATATGACAGGACAAACGTTGATCAGCTCTGGATGGGCATTGAAGTAATCAAACTCATACCTTGCACAATCCTAGCTTCCATTACTGCTCTTCCTCAAAGTAACTGAAGAAATAACTCTCCTACAAATTTCTGTTTTGAATTAGTCTGATCGTGTGACAGTTGTTGCTTTGTGATTGAATTAAATCAACGAGATTTATTTACATAGAACTTTCAGAATGAATGTGCATTCTGCAATGCGCTTCAGAATTTTGGGGGGAGGCACGGTAGCGCAGCGGTAGAGTGGCTGCCTTACAGAGCAACATCAGGTGCTGTCAATATGGAGTTTGTACATTCTCCCCGCCAACGCATGGGTTTTTCCTGAGAACTCCGGTATCTTCCCACACTCCAAAGACGTAGAGATTTGTAGGCAAATTGGCTTAGTAAAATAGTAAATTGTCCACAGTGTGTGTAGGACAGTACTAATGTGCTGGGACCGCTGGTCAGCAAGGACTCGGTGGGACGAAAGGCCTATTTCCGCATTGAATCTCTAAAAAAAATTGTCACCGGGAACATAGACTCTATGATAGGTAGGGTTCGCTGCCAGAACCGTAATTGAAAGGTGATGGGAGAGCTGGGTTTTTTGAACATTACAAAAGGTAGAGAAACAGATCAGATTGGAGAAGAGGTTCCAACATCCAAAGGGCAGCAACAGAGGAATATATCATGCATTGTATTCCTATGGAAGGTGTTTATGGGGGATGACAAGGATGTTGAATATAATGTGATGGGAGATTCACTGAGGCTTACTTTCCCAAACATTATTGCAGAGCAAAACTAGGGGAACTGACCGATCTAAATGATGCCCACAAATAATTACAATGTTTCACATCAATGGATTAAAACAATAAGCATTTTGTGTGAATATTGCGTGACAATTAAAGTCATTGACAAAATAAATCTGTCTGACTGTCATACCACTGAACGAGACTCAAACAGAGCATTTAAAGTGCTTGTGGGTACAGTCAATTTCTACCCAGTTATTATTATTGTTAAGATGTTTAAGATTATAGCCTCCACTGGGATGGTGATTTGGCATCCTCTTCCACTTATTCACTGAGAAAATATGCAGGATTAATTTATAGTTTGTAACTAGCCATGGGAGAATGCTGTTCCTAAGTTGTAAAAACTGTGTTTAACTGGCAATGTAACAAAGAAAATCTCCAGACTAGGGAATAAAAGCCAACCAGAGAGTATCAACCCTCAGGAACAAAAGACATAGACTTGGCATTTGCCAACACCTCCAGCAGGTTTTCATTTCTCGTTTTACAGGTTTTTGTAGTAAAATCTGAACTTCCATGTGATGTAGCATTGTAAAACAATGCTTTGGTGGAAATTGGTGGGTCAGAAATTATTAAAGGGAAATGCTCCATTGTGAAGACTAGAGTTGAGTGGAATTTGTAACAAATGAATTGGAACAAACTCATTTTAATGGTACCAATTAAACATCGAAAGTGGCTGTGCACAGAGCACAAAAAATATTTCTGTCGCGAACGGATCGTTTTAATGTTGCCACTAAAATCATAGCTATACCATATGAATTGATCAAACCAGTTCCCCATTTCCACAACTGCATATTGCTGGAACGGTCTGGCAAATTTCACTCATGCCATGTAGGTCTAGGTGACATGAAATGATTCAATGTAAGGTTTATGGTGGAAATGGCAGGAAAATTCACTTACACTTACAGGAGTCCATTAAAGAGTACAACTGTAAATATCAATAACTTTCTGACTCCTTGAGTATTGTAAACTATTTTTTATTATATTATTTGACCTTTGAACATTTTTGCTGACCTCACCATTTTTTTCAATGTCCATTCTCCATGAGACAACTTGGCAAAAGATCCCTCACCTGCTTCCTTTCTTGGTCAGAGAATCATTCAGTCATGGTGTGGAAGCAGGCCCTTCAGCCCAACTCACCCATGCCAACCAAGATGCCCCATCTACACGTCCCATTTGCCCAAGTTTAGACAATATCACTATAATCCTTCCCTATTCATATATCAGTCCAAATGTTTTGAGTCTTTTAAATGTTGTTTTTATACTGCCTCAACTACATCCTCTGGCAGTTCCATACCTGCAAATGTTAGAGCTCACCAGCAGTGAGACGGAGGTTCAGGTGCACCTTCTCTAACCTCATCTCCTGCATTCAGTGCTCCAAACGTGGCCTTTATTAAATAGGTGTGACCACGTGTAGACTAGGCAACCATTTTAGCCGAACACTTGCACTTAGTCTGGAAAGTCCTGGTGGATATCTTGGTTGCGAACAATTTTGACTTCCCTTCACATTCCCATACCAACTTTTCTATTCTGGGCTTTCTACATTGCCAGAGTGAAACAACACACAGGCTGGAGGATCAGCATCTCACATTCCACTAGGGTGGTTTACATTGAACATTGACTTCTCTTATTTTAGGTAACATCCCGCCCTTTTCACCCCTCTCTTTCCTGTGCCGCTCCCCCACCCAGTATGATGCACACCCATTTCTCCCACTCTGCTGCCCCCCGCCCCCCTTTTCCCCTCCCCGTCCCCTTCCATCTGTCTCCCACCCTCTGGCTTCACATTTCATTCCTCTTTCACTTCTCTTCTCTCCTTATCTGGCACCCTTTTGTCTCCTAGTGCACTTTATGTCAGATTTTGTCTCTTTTGTCACATTTTTATCCTATTCATCTCTAGCCTTTGTCCACCCATTGGCCATTCAAAACCTCCTCACATGTATTCATACTTTGTCCCACACCTATCTCTTTTCCAGCTTTCTCCCCCTCCTCAATCAGTCAAAAGAAGGTTCCCGACCCAAAATGCCTCCTTCCATGTCTTGTGGAGATGCTGCCTGACCCGTCGAGTTACTCCAGCGCCTTGCGTCTCCCCTGTCTTTAATGCAGTACTCTGAGGAAGATTACAAACACTCAGGAGCTATCATTTGGGAAAAATAGTGGATTTAATGTATTCAGTACTGTACCACAGGTTGTCTACAGGAAAGGTTCACTCCCCACTTTGTATAAGATTACTCTTGCTAGGGTCAGGAAAGATAATTATGAGGTTATAGACTGGTACATTTTCACCAGGGAATCTGGGGTTTATGGTTTGTTACATGTTTTAAAGCAGCCTTTGTCTCTTCATTATTGTACTCACACACCAATAAAAATTTGCAGGTGGAAAATATTAGCCAAATTACCTGCTCTGTTGTCAATTTCTGTTGCATTATCTTATAAAAGTAGATCGATTTGGCAACAACATGTTTTGACTAATGGATGCCACCTGGAAACGTTTTATTGGTATAATATTGAAGTATTGACTACATGAAAAAAAGGACACTCTTTCGCAAAGTATTTGTGCATTATAGTGATTAAGTTGTTTTAGAGAGACTCATTTTCTTGAAATAGTTCATTTTCTTCAGGAGAAATAATGCTGGAGAGTTATATGTGATTAGTTTTACAATTTCACTTTGCTTTTACCCAGACTCATTGGGCAGACAGAGTCATGTTGTAACTTCCGGCACAAGTTGCAGCTTGGATTTCTTCATAAACCAATGAGTAATGAAAGTTCTACTTGAACTATGTTTGAGGGCAAGGAATCTTTTCATGTCCAAAATATCACCATCCAAAGTAATCAAAAGCTAATACAATACAATATACAATACAATATTTTATTCCATGTCATAATAATACTCATGCTGGAATAATGGGCAGTAGGAAAATGCTTTTGACTTTTGACTTCCCTAAAATTAAGTGACGATGAATGTGAATTCCCTGAATTATTATAAACATTTGTATGAAATTGTTTATTAGATTATTATATTAAAATAATGAAGCAGTATATATCAGACTAAGTTCAGAAATACTGTACATTAAAAGTTATAATTGCAATTTAAAATGTGCAAAGAAACTTAGTTATAGAGGTATTAAGATTCCTATGACAAAGGAGACGAATCGACCCATTAAGGGTATGATAGCTCTCAATCTCATCTGTCCTATTCTTCCACATATTTATCTGTAGCTTGTTCCTTTTCACATGTTCGTTAACCTCCCCTAATTCTCCTGCCACCCACCTAACTTTGTGGCATTTTAGTTGGCTAATGAATCCTCTCACATAATTTTATGATGTGGGAAGAAACCGGAACAGTCAGGAAAAATCCACATGGTCATAGGAAGAACATGCAAACTCCACACTGACCATGACCTGGCTCAGGATTGAACCAAGGTTGCTGGAATGATGTAACTGCAGCACTAGCTGTTTACCACAGTGCCACTCAACTCTGCTTTGCATTAAGAACATAGAACAACACAGTACAGGAACAGTCCCTTTGGCCGACAATATCCATGCTGAACATACTTAGTTATTTTAGATTTTGAGATACAGCATGGAAGCCTTTGAGCCCACCTGGTCAACGGTGAACATCCATCAACCATTCACATTAGTTCTATGTTATTCCACTTTCTCATACGGTTCCTACAAAAACTACATACAAATGTATTTCACTGTACGTGACAATAAACTAAACTGAACTGGTAAGAGGGGCAATTTACAGAGGCCAATTAATCTACAAACCCGCATTTGGGTTTGTGGGAGAAAACTGGAGCTCCCACGTGGTCACAGGGTAAACATGTAAACTCTGCAAAGAGACCATCCGAGGTCAGGATTGAATCTGGTCTCTGGCCAGTTTCAGTTGTCATTGTCTCTGATGCTCTAACTGTACGATCTCTGTCGTTGCCATTTTAGTGTAAATGTGCTGAGGCCATTCTCCATAGACCTCCAAGTTCAAGAACAGCTTCTTTACAACAATCATTTTGTATACTACACAACAGTAACCAAAACTACAAACTTTTATGGACTGTCTTTGGTTGCACTAAGGACTTTAGGTTTTATTTTGGCTTAATGTTGTGGTTATTAATTTATTCAATTTGTTTCTTATGTCTTATCTATGTTGTTTATGTGTTTTGAGTTCATGGGCCTGTTATGCTGCTGCAAATAAGAATTTAATTGTTTTGTTGTCAGTGTATATGGAAATTGAATACTCTTGACTGTTAACTAGTGACAAAACATGCAAGTGTATCTTGAATTTTCTGTATGGCCACATCATGACCACAAAACTATAGATGTAACAAAAGGCAGCAAATTGGTGTTTTTACTTTAAAGCAGAATATAAACTACTTACAAAATTGCAAACTAAACTAAACTGCATTAAACTAAATACAGTAACTGACAAAAAATGCATTTGTATCACTAAAAAATCTAAAATAGGTAACGTATTGTCTTCTAGTCAGCAATGCTCACAGATGAACATAAATGTGGGCAAAATAGTATTCAACAAAAAGTAAGTTGTATTTAAATTATTAATGTTATAGTAAGGCACGTCACAGCAATATATCAAATACTTATTTTTATTACAGGCAGTCCATTTTCTCATGATGGAGTATTAGTACATATGATTTGTTTACAGAGTACTAAACTGGGCAATATTTTCCACAAGGGTTGGTTCTCTTATCTGAAACAACGACTATGCAAGACCTAGTTTACGAGTTGGGTTTCTAATATGATTTAACATTACAAATTAGAGCGGCCCTTAGGTACAAATACCTTTTCTCCCCCCAAAGTCCAGTACATTCAGACAAATCACAACATTCCCAAAATAGGTCTTGTTGCAGTGTCTCAATTTTAGCACTTAGTGGGTTGTTTTTGTTATTAAAAAAAACACTCTCCCCACAGATTTGTGACTATTAGACAAACAGCAACCTGAATGAAGAAAAGTATGCAGGATGAACCAAAAATTAGTTAAAAAAGACTCTCATTCAGAGAAAACTCCTATCATCTCTTAAGTGTGTAACAGATACAAACCCCACTCCTCCCACCTCTCCATTATACCAATTATGAAATATGTGATACGTTCCCATGGACTGAATACCGCAATGAATGAGTATGCCAACCTCTGTAGAAGATGATTTTCCAGCCAGTCCATCTCATCATTATAATCGCTGTACTCCACTACAATGCATCTCGATAGAATGGTAGCAACGTCATTTACAACTTGTTCATGCTTTGCCTCCTCTTCATGTTCTTCTTCTACCGTACGAAGTTGACTGCCTACTAATTAAGGAGATTTTTACTCATTAAATATTTGAATACTCTAACATTTTATTTTTGAAGTGTTTCATTAGATGATAGGTTTAATTAGTGTATGGAATCATGAGTCTTTTACCCAGTGTAGAGGAATCAAGAACCAGAGGACATAACTTTAGGGTGATTCGGATTTAATAGGAACCCGAGGGGCAACCTTTTTACTTAAAGGATGGTGGAGACATGGAATGAGTTGCCAGAGGAGGTGGTTGAGGCAGGTACAATAGCAACATCTAAAATACATTTGGACAGGTACGTGGATAGGAAATGTAGAGATGAGACAAATTAAGGTAAATAGGTCTAGCTTAGATGGGGCATCTTGGTCAGTATGGTCATGTTGGACTGGTGGGCCTGTTTCCATGCTGTATGATTCTATGTCTTAAAAATTCTATGATTTGATAAGACTGAAATAAAGTGTTAAATACAACAGGTGGGCTGGAAAGGCAACAGTAATTCCAGTCATTGCTAGTGTTGCAAACACAGTGTTAGGGATGGCATCCAAGGACAGCTCCCACAAAATACACAGAAACTGATTTGTTTGATTTATATTTCAAATATTCATCTAATCCATATCCATTGCAATATACAGCAACCAAGGCATGCACACTATTGATTGATAAAATATATGTTTTTAAAAACAGTGAAAGTGAAACATTTAAAGATGTTTTGAATATATAAATGGTCTGAAACAGATATAAATATTATTTGAATTGTAATATGTTTCAAAATCCAAAAGTTTCAGGTTACTATTTGTTTTGTGTTCCTGTTTTACCCTTAAGGGTGAGTGTGGTGTACAAATGCTACTGTGTAAAGGAATGGAAGTTAATTTCTTATTAAGAACACGCTATAAAAACTATGTTTACATACCACACATGCTTTTAATATTGTTCAACCTGATCAAAATCAAAGCAAAATGCATGTATTTTATCACTAAATTTATCACTAAATTTTATCATCGGAAAAACCAGATGGGACACAACCTGAAACGTCACCCATTCCTTCTACCCAGTGATGCTGCCTGTTCCACTAAGTTACTCCAGCTTTTTGTGTCTATTTGTTATGTATTGCTTACATTTGAAGTTCTCAGCTGAGGAAACTTCATTATTCTTTTGACCTTCCCAAAATTTTGGTTTCACAATTGCCTATTTTTGTTCAGCAAAAGAATCAAACAAGGATTTGAATGTGGATTTCCACGCACCGACACGTTAGTTTATCATAAATGCTGCAGGGGGCATTTTTATTACTCTCTCTCGTTGCCCTGTGCAAAGCAAATCTTCAAGGGTGTCATTTAAAGAGAAGAAAATTGGTATGAAAAGGCGCAATAACAAAAGTATATATCATTTTACTCCCTACTCCCAACATTTAACAGTCTGCCCATATTAATTAGGGTTGGTAGCTATCTTGATTTATAATGAAGGAGAAACAAGGCAGTCGATGAAACTTACAAATAAGGCTGAATTTTAAATTGAAACATTGAAGGAGTAGAAGTGAGGTGAGGATTGATGTGTGACTTGATGAAGATGGTTCAATAGTACTTCAATAGTATCCGATGTAGCTAGATACAGTGAAATTCCTCTGGCATATACTTCAGTAAATCCTATTATACATAGGCACAATCATATTTATGTCTATGTGTAATAGGATTTACTGAACTATCTTAAAAAAAGGAATGGGAAAAAGCATGGTTGTTGCTTATGGTGGACATTTGCAGATGTCATAAGAATTCTGGAATAATTGAAGCTGAAGGTGACAAAGGATAGTGAAGTTCTCATAACTTGAGGTTGGAGTGGAACAACTCGAGCAAAGTGAGAGATCCTAGTGAAAAAGAGCACATGAAGTCAGAACTCATCTTGGATATTAATGTTGAAAACTGGTTGAAACAGCCAGAATGTCAGATAAATACAGTGGCTTGCAAAAATTTTCATACCCCTTGAACTTTTCCACATTTTGTCACGTTGCAACCACAAACGTAAATGTATTTTATTGGAATTTTATGTGATAGACCAACACAAAGTGGTGCATAATTGTAAAGTGGAAGGAAAATTATACATGGTTTCCAAATTTTATTACAAATAAAAAACTGAAAAGTGTGGCGTGCAAAAGTATTCAACCCCCCTGAGTCAATACTTTGTAGAACCACCTTTCGCTGCAATTACAGCTGCAAGTCGTTTGGGGTATGTCTCTACCACCACCTTTGCACATCTAGAGACTGAAATTTTTGCCCATTCTTCTTTGCAAAATAGCTCAAGCTCAGTCAGATTGGATGGAGAGCATCTGTGAACAGCAATTTTCAAGTCTTCCCAGAGATTCTCAATTGGATTTAGGTCTGGACTTTGACTGGGCCATTCTAGCACATGAATATGCTTTGATCTAAACCATTCCATTGTAGCTCTGGCTGTATGTTTAGGGTCGTTGCCCTGCTGGAAGGTGAACCTCCGCCCCAGTCTCAAGTCTTTTGCAGACTCTAACATGTTTTCTTCCAAGATTGCCCTGTATTTGGCCCCATCCATCTTCCCATCAACTCTGACCAGCTCCCTGTCCCTGCTGAAGAAAAGCATCCCCACAGCATGATGCTGCCACCAACATGTTTCACAGTGGGGATGGTGTGTTCAGGGTGATGTGCAGTGTTAGTTTTCCGCCACACATAGCGTTTTGCATTTAGGCCAAAATTTTGGTCTCATCAGACCACAGCACCTTCCTCCACATGTTTGCTGTGTCCCCCACATGGCTTGTGGCAAACTGCAAACATGACTTCTTATGGCTTTGTTTCAACAATGGCTTTCTTCTTGCCACTCTTCCATAAAGGCCCGATTTGTGGAGTGCACGACTAATAGTTGTCCCGTGGACAAATTCTCCCACCTAAGCTGTGGATCTCTGCAGCTCCTCCAGAGTTACCATGGGCCTCTTGGCTGCTTCTCTGATCAATGCTCTCCTTGCCCGGCCTGTCAGTTTAGGTGGATGGCCATGTCTTGATAGGTTTGCAGTTGTGCCATACTCTTTCCATTTTCAGATGATGGATTGAACAGTGCTCCGTGAGATGTTCAAAGCTTGGGATATTGTTTTATAACCTAACCCTGCTTTAAACTTCTCCACAACTTTATCCCTGACCTGTCTGGTGTGTTCCTTGGGCTTCATGATGCTGTTTCTTCACTAATGTTCTCTAACAAACCTCTGAGGCCTTCACAGAACAGCTGTATTTATACTGAGATTAGATTACACACAAGTGGACTCTATTTACTAATTAGGTGATTTCTGAAGGCAATTGGTTGCACTGGATTTTATTTAGGGGTATCAGAGTAAAGGAGGCTAAATACTTTTGCACGCCACACTTTTCAGTTTTTTATTTGTAATAAAATTTGGAAACCATGTATCATTTTCCTTCCGCTTCACAATTATGCGCCACTTTGTGTTGGTCTATCACATAAAATCCCAGTAAAATACATTTATGTTTGTGGTTGTAACCTGACAAAATGTGAAAAAGTTCAAGGGGTATGAAAACTTTTGCAAGTCACTGTAGATGGATTAAATAGCAAGTTATCCGACATCTTTTTCTCAGTGGAACTGCTGTAGAAATTTGGGGAAGCTGAACACGACTAATTACAGATTCAATGTTGCTTTTCTTCTTCATAAAAATATGAAAGTGTTGGAAATACTATGACTAATTTAGATACAATTAGAAAATGTGCCATTAAAGAACTTGGCGATATTTCTAACGGGATTTTACATGCAGAAAATCTTAAGTGTGGCCTTACTTAGAAAAAATTGTGTTCATAGTCCTTCTACGATTATTAGGAAAATTGTATCCTTTGAAAATTCCAATGACTGCATCACAAGGAAAATATTTATGAATGATGAAATAATGAAAAATCTCAGAATCATTAGGGAAATTGAATAATAAAAGAAAAGTTAATTTCAGTGTCAGTGTAGGAATGGGAGCATTTAAAAGCTAACGAGTGGATTGATGCAGTCAGTTAATTTCAGTGTCGGAGAAGGAGCAAGAGAATTTATAACCCATGGGTAGGTTGGATGATCAAAGTTAGCTAATTGAGTAACTAATAAAAATAAGGCAAGGTGTAGCGAAGCGGCCTTTGGCAGTGGCCATGCTGGAAGAGAGGCTGTGTGGAGGGGAAATGCTATGGGAGAGTGTGAGGCTATGGCTCAAGAGGCTTAAGTGCTGTGTGGCGGGTAAATGTGAGACTTTAACTCACGAGTCTTCGGCGAGAAGTCTGAGGCAAAGAGGCTGAGCAGAGGGGGGCAGGAATTCAACATAGAGTCTGCTGTTATGTGGGATTCCTGAGATTGTTCCTTCTCACTTTAGTGCAGTAGTGATGACAGGTAGAATGGTGCATTGTTCCTCCTGCAGGAAGTGGGAAGTCAGGGAAACAGCTGGTGTCCCTGCTGACTACACCTGTGGGGATTGTGTCCAGCTGCAGCTCCTTACAGGCCGTATTAGGGAACTGGAAATGCAGCTGGATGACCTCGGGATCATCCGGGAGAATTAATAGTTCTTAGATAAGATATAGCGAGGTGGTCGCGCCTAAGATCCAAGAGAATAAATGGGTGACCACTAGGACGGGGAGTAGACAGAAGGTACAGGTGACCCCTGTGGTTATTCCCCTCCAAAACAGGTACACCCTTTTGGATATTGTTGGGTGGAAGACCCATCATGAGTAAGCAGCAGTAACACACAGGGCTGTGCCACTGAGTCTGGCGCTGAAGCACTGCAAGGAAGTAGAGCCATCGTGCTAGCAGACTTGCTAGCCGGGGGGGGGGGGCAGACCCACTACAATTTGCCAACCGCCACAACAGGTCAATGAAGGATGCGATCTCACAGGCTCTCCACTCTGCAGTGGATCACTTGGATGACAAAGATATACGCCAGCCTGTTGTTCATAGACAACAGCTCAGTGTTCAACACCATAAAATATAAAATCATCAGAGGAATGGATCAGCTAGATCCACAGAGTCTCTTGCCCAATGTAGGTGAATCGAGGACCAGAGTACATAGGTTTAAAATGAAGGGGAATCTCATGGGTAATCTTTTCACGCAAAGGTTGTTGGTTATATGGAACAAGCTGCCAGAGGATGGTAGTTGAGGCTGGGACTATCCCAACAGTTAAGAAACAGTTGGACAGATACATGGATAGGACAGGTTTGAAAGGCAAGTGGACCAAGCAGCCCATATCAGCAGGTGGGCCTAGTGTAGCTGGGACTAGTAGTTGGCTGGTGTGGGCAAATTGGGCTGAGGGGCCTGTTTCCACACTGTATCACTCTATGACCCAGGACTCTATCATCCCCTCCAAGCTGGTTACCAAGCTCATGGAACTAGGTCTGTGCGCATCCCTCTGCAACTGGATCATCAACAGACTACAATCTGTATGAATTGGCAGCAACACTTCCTCCTGAATAACCATCAGCACGGGACCACCTGAAGGCTGCATGCTCAGCCCCATGTTCTACACATTTTATACTCACGATTGCATAGCCCAAAACAGTTTAAACTCCATCTTCAACTTTATTAGTGGACAAATTACCGGTGCGAATGTACAAGGCAAGATTAATATTTATAGATTTTACTAAAGTGAGCAGTATTGTAAATAGCGAAGATGGCTATCAAAACATAGCAGGATCATGATCGATTGGCCAAGTGGGTTGTGGAATGGTTAAAGGAGTTTACTGCAGATAGCGCAAGGTGTTGCAATTTGGGAAGTCAAACCAGGGCACTACCTTCATAATGAATGGCAGGGCTCAGGTGAGTGTTGTAGATTAGAGGGATTTAGGAGGAAAGAGTGCATGGATGATTTACGAGGATATTGTGAGGACTTGAGGGCCTGAGTTGAGAGAGAGGTTGGGCAGGCTAGGTCTTTAGTCCTTGGATTGCAGGAGGATGAAAGGTGATTTTATGCAGGTGCATAAAATCATGAGGGGAATAGATAGCATACATGTACAGAGTCTCTAACCCAAACGGTAAAAGGGGAATCAAGAACCAGAGGACATAGGTTTAAGGTGAGAAGAACAAAAAAGTTAGGAAACTGAGGGGCAACATTTTCACACGGAGGGTGGTGTGTATATGGAACCAGCTGCCAGAGGGGGTAGTTAAGGCAGGTATTATAATTATAACAACATTTAAAAGTCATTTGGACATGTATGATTCTATGAATCTAAATCAATATGGTTAAGAAACCAGTAAAATCTAGAATTGACATAACTGAACAACTAGATTAAACTAGACTAAGTGGGACCCACTGGGTCCCTGTCACACAGGAGGCTTGGTCCCCCAACGCAATATTCCACCACTCACCCACAGCCCCCAACTGCACAGGCGTGGCTCATTTCCCCTCATCCCTAGCACTCTCTCCCCCTCCTCTTCACCCTCCCTCTTCTTTCCTCTCTCCTCCTCCCCTCCTCCAATGCCTCCCTCACCTTTCCCCTTACCCTCAGTCACTCCCTCCATCCCTCTATCTCCTCTCCCCTCTCTACCCCACTCCTATCACTCTATCCCCCCCCACCTCCCCAGTCTTCATCTTCCCTATACCCCCCCAACCTCCCTCCTCACCTCCCCCATTGCTCTCCTGTC
The DNA here is from genome assembly GCA_035221665.1 of Okamejei kenojei. NCBI lineage: Eukaryota > Metazoa > Chordata > Chondrichthyes > Rajiformes > Rajidae > Okamejei > Okamejei kenojei. The sequence goes on from CM069150.1 coordinate 25,878,512, forward strand.
CATCTATTCCCCACTCCCTACCTCCCCCACTCCCATCTCCTCTACTCACCCCTCCTCTCCCTCTGCCCCCCCTCCTCCCCCACTCACCCTCCTCACCTCCTCCCTCTTATTTTCCCTCTCCTCCTACTCTCCTCCAATTCTTCCCTCACCTCTCCGTTCCCCTACCCTGTCACTCCCTCCCTCCCTCCATAATTCCTTTCCCTTCCCTATTCCCTTCTCTCTCCTTCTATCCCCTCTCCTCCCCCACACTCCCTCCTCACCTCCCCAGGATCTCGAGGTTGCCGCTCCTCTCCCTTCTTGCGTGCCCCAGAGGAGCATCAGCTGTCGGCGCCCTTGGATCCAGGCCTCGGATCCTCGGCTCGGCCCGGAAGGGGGGGTGTGGTGGGGGTGGGGGTAGGGGTGGGGATGGGTTGGGGGTGGGGGTGGGGGGAGAGCTCGGTGAAAAGACGGGGGAAGAGTCATGGAAAAAAGGGAGGTATCACAGGGTAGGGGGCAGGAGCCAACAAGGGGGACCAGAGGGGAAGGGGCTGTAGCTGCAGGGCGTTGTGATGGCGGTGCATTTGGGACTCACAGTGGGCACTGGACACTCTCCTCCACTAGGATCAGACTTTCCGTTTGGCGACATCTCCGACTCCACGCCGGTCCCTCTGAAAATTGTGTCTGGTTGGATACCTCCGCGTCCCTCAGCTCCAGTAAAGACGTGATGGCGCAGGAAGGGGCGGACCTTCCCGGGGAGTGGCAGGAAAAGAGACCAAGCCGCACGGTAGGAGAGCAGATTGATCTGCGCATGCATGGTTTTTACGATTTTTAAACCTCGCTATATAATATACTAACGATCGGAACAAGTTTTGTTGCACTCGCGGCACAGGAGAACAGTGAGTGAGCTGACGAAAAATTGTAGCACCATTGCGTCCTGTTTCTGCGCAAATAAAAAATACGCGGAAACTGGAAGAGCACAAGATCTGAGTTTTAGTTATGTATAGATAGATAGATTGATGATACCTGAGACAATACGCAGGAAAAGTCAGATCATGACTAATAGCTAAGATGAAATTTTAAATGTGATAAATGGAGTCAGTATCAAGCAATTTTCAAGCATTAGAAAAGGACCAGACTCTCTCATTGCGGGACTAGATTAATGAATAATATTTTATAAATGCTCCTGTAAAACCCAGTATCTCTTCTTCATGACAAATCTTCTACATTTGGATGGACATCTCTCATGGGTCCATGCATGAAACTGTTTTTTTCAGAAAGGCAAATACATTTCAGTTGTTAAAATAACACATACAAAGGAAGCAATGAATCTCTGGAAAAACAGTCTTGGCCAAGAAAGAAAGTATACACATCTTAATCAGATGTGACAAGCAAATCTAATATTAAATTATTTGGCTTTGTTATCAGCAAAGAGAAAATTATTGAAAATTATAAAGGTTTTTCTGGTCATGTCTCAAGAATTACTTTATACAGTCCTTAACTCCTGAAGATAATGCACATGTCCATGAACTCATAACAGACATTTCTTCTTTTTTTGTTTTACTTAAGTTTTAGAAAGCAATATTTAATTTTGTTCTTTTTGATATTTTAATTGGACATTTTGGTCATAGAGTTTTAGAGATACAGCATGGAAACAGGCCCTTCGGCCCAACTTGCCCACACCGGCCAACATGTCCCAGCTACACTAGTCCCACCTACCCGGGTTTGGGCCATATCCACCCAAACCTGTCCTATCATAATCATAATCATAATCATATTTTATTAGCCAAGTACGTTTTGCAACATACTAGGAATTTAATTTGCCATACAGTGTACTTGTCTATGCATATATCCATATCCTATCTGAGGCTTTGTTTTATTAGGTTTTATAATGTATTTGTGGTTGTTTTAATTTAATAAATAACAAATAATTTTGACACTTTTTTATTTCATATTTCTCACAACGTTCTGTGCACTGGGTCAGTGCTGCCTCTCACTGTGTCCCGTCCATGCATTTCTTTCAGTGTGAGATATTCTCTCTCACACTCCCGTCAACAGGCTCTAATTCTTCTATCCCCCATCTGCACAGGGGGTAACATACAGTGCTGATTAACATTCCAAACAACATGTCTTTTGGATATGGGAGGAAATCGGAGTCGTTTAGTTTACCTTAGTTTAGAGATACTGTGTGGAAACAAGCCCTCTGGCCAACCAAGTCCACGCTGGTTGTCGATCACCTTTGTTCTACAGTATATTATCTCACTTTCTCATCCACTCCCTACATATTAGCATCAATTTCACAGAGGCCAATTAGCCTCCAAGCCCACAAGCCTTCAGGATGTGGGAGAAGGTAGGATTATCCAGATGCCACAGGAGGAATGTGCAATCTCTACACAGACAGTACCCAAGATCGGAATCAAACCTTGGTCTCATGCGCTAGGAGGCAACTGTGTCACTGTGCTGCCCTTACTGGTAGAAACCCACACGATTACAGAGCGTACAAATTCAAATAGACAGCATCAGTGATCAGTATAAAAACCAGGTTGCTGAAATCAGGAAGCAGCAGCACTACCTGCTGTGCCACCGTGACATTAGACCGAAAGTTATTTTAGTTGATCGGTCTTTTTCAGTTGATACCATGCTGGAGAATAGGCAACGTTTCGGGCCGACACCCTTCTTCAGAAAGGTTGGCTATTTCCTTTGCTCCATAGATGCTGCCTCATCCGCTGAGTTTCTCCAGCATTTTTGTCTACCTTTGAATTTTCAGCATCTGCAGTTCCTTTTAAACAGTTTAAAGTTCATGTTTTGTTTGATTTTAATTCTTACTCATTTTAGATATGTCATCTTCAATTGTATTCTTCAAGTATATAGAATATACAACATTACAGCACAGGAACGGGCCAATTGGCCCACAATATTTGACACAAACATGATGCCAAGTTAAACTGATCTTCTCTGCCTGAAGGTGATCTATACCCCTCCATTCTCTGCACTTCCATGTGCCTATCTAAAGGTCTCTATCTACATCCACCATCATCTCCAGCAATGCCTTTTGACAGCCTTCCTCACTGTCTGCAAGTCCTCCAATGCAAATTTGCTCACTAACTCATCTACATTTACGAAAAGGTCATTTATAGATACCACAAACAGCAAATGTCCCAGCACAAATCCCTGCGTAACTCCACTGGTCACGGACCTGCAGGCAGAATATCTACCTTCCACCGTAACCCTTTGTCTTCTATGCATAAGCCTGTTCTAAATCCACACAACTAAGTCATCGTGCATCCCATACATCTTAATCTTCAGAATCAGCCCACCATGCGAGAACGTAGGGACGACCCGGTGGGCGCAGCGATAGCGTTGTTGCCTTACAGCACCAAAGACCCGGGTTTGATCCTAACTATAGGCACTGTCTGTCTGTATGGAGTTTATATGTTCTCCCCGTAACATTATGGCTTTTCCCTGGGTGCTCTGAACATCTTCTCATACTCCAAAGATGTACAAATTTGTAAGTTAAGTGACTTCGGTAAAAATTGCCCCTGGTGTGTAAGACAGTGCTAGAGTATAGGGATTCCACGCTGTATCCCTAAACTAAACAAACTCAACTGAGCTTTACAAAAACCTTACTAAAATCCATGTATTTAACATCCACCACCCTAACTTAATCAATCTCCTTTGTCACCTCCTCAAAAAGCGTAAACAAGTTAGTGACGCACGATCTGCTGCATATAAAGCCGTAGTGGCTATTCGTAATTAGCCCATTCTCTTCCAAATGGGAGTATATCCTATCTTGAAGAATTCGCTCCAAAAGCTTCCCCACCATTGATGAGAGGCTCGTTGGTCTATAGTTCCCTGGATTCTCTCTACTTTCCTTCCTAAACAAAGGACCAACATTGACCAGTCTCCTGTCCTACATTATCCCACCTGTGGCTAGAGAAGAAACCAAGATTCTCATTCAAGGCCCCTGCAATCTTGTCTTGCCTCCCTCAATAACCTGGGATAGATTATATCAGGCCCTAGGGATATATCCACTTGAATGTTCTTCAAGAGCACCTGCACCATCTCCTTCTTGATCTCCAACTACCCTGGTATATTTGTATTCTCTACAAGTGATCTCACTGTCCTCCAAGTTCCTCGTCAATTAATACAGATGCAAAGTACTTGTTTTGTACCTCACCTTCCTCCACGAACTCCGAGCCTAGATTTCCTCCTTTATCCATGTTCCCTTTAACCTTGAAGTACATACCATTTTATACCAAACTCTCTCTCCAAATGCTTGCACAGTTTTTATTAAGTCTGTGCCAACTTGTTTCTCTGAATGATTTTCTTTGAAAGTAAAACAACAATCAGATGGTGTTAAAGTACTCACACAAATTGTAAGTTGTCTATAACTTAACTACATGAACCTGGCTTGATTCTGGTTTCTGTATGAACTGCAACAGCTTTTGGCAAACTGATACCCAGTTATGTAATCTGTTCTCTTTTAACCTGTGCGGAAAATACTTTAAAAAATCATTGGTTTTCTTGAGCTATTTATGTACTTTTTACTGAAAGGCATACATTTGCCCATTTATCCTATGATGAAGGGTTTACTGAGAATACCTATTCTTCATTCAATTTGCAGTGAAAAGCACTTGACCAGGCATAGGAAAACATTGAAAGCTCTTTCAAGTGGCTGAAAGGTTCTATTGAGGAATCCATTTTGAAACAAAATCCTGAGACTAACATCACTGATATTAATGGACAAATGTTTAGTATATTTACAAATAAACTTTAGTTTGTCTATAATTTTTGTCTATATTTCTTTAACAGATATGCACCCATTCAAACTAAATGATTTAATAAATGCAGAAAACATTGGGCAGAAAACTGTACAAATGGTGCCATATTCTCCATTTAGGATATAATCTTAAGGATCAAGAGAAACAATGTTATTTTGTGAACAGTATATTGCAACTTTGTGTCATTTAATGTGTTATTTCTAAAATATTAATCAGAAGAAATTTCTATCTGCATGCTTGCACAAAAAGCTGGAAAATCCCAAGATGCAATACTCTCTGAGGTACGAGGACAGAGAGTTAACCTTGTGATTAAATAAAGATCTTGCAAGGAAACTGACAATCAATTTACCAAATTTTGAACTCACGATCACCTGTTTTACATTACTGAATAACATATCTGTCCCAGTGTATGCTTAGAGTTATCTGCAAGTAACTTGGAAGTTATCAGTCACTCAGTCATTTCATTGCTTTAAGAGGTTATCAACCATGACGTACTCATATGTTTGTAAGCATTAGTATTGCTATAAGTAATTGCTCACAGATTGCATCAACTTCTATCTAGATTTGAATTTCTATTTCCTTATCAAATAAAATTACAACTATGCAGCTACACAATTAATAACACATGAAAAGTATTTGCTCTAAATCTATTGAGATTTTGTTTTGGTGAATAATGAAAGGAAACTCATAGGTTTTTGTTAACCAAAGAGAGCTGAGTTGTTGCAGCTGATAAAATAGTACATTTATCATAATGCAAATGAATATAACAAATTCTGTCATATTACTTAAGAATTTCAACTGTCTTCCCGATGAACATTCTTCCTTCAACCAACACTATCAAGGAACCAATCATCATATAACACTAAAGTGGGAGGTGTAGATTAGGAGGATGGTTGTCAAAAATTACAGCAACATCATGATCAGTTTGGCAGGTGCGCAAAAGAACAGTTCATGGAGTTTAAAACAGAGAAGCGCGAGGTGTTGCATTTTGGGAAGTCTAACCAGGGCAGAACCTACACAGTGAATTGCAGGCCTCTGAGGAGTGTAGTAGAGGATCTAGGAGTGCCGGTACATATTTCCTTGAAAGTGGCATCACAGGTAGAGAAGGATTTTGCCACATTGGCCTTCAGCAGTCATGTTACATTTGTACAAGACATTGGTGAGGTCACATTCAGGGTATTGTGTTCTGTTTTGATAATTCTGTTGTAGGAAAGATGTTGGAAAGGGTGCAGGAAAGATTTATGAGGATGTTGCCAAGACTCAAGGGCGTGAGCTATAAGGAGAGGTTGAGCAGGCTTGGACTTTATTTCTTGGTGCGCAGGAGGATAAGGGGTGAACTTCTAGAGCTGTATAGATCACGAGAGGAAGAGATAAGGTAAATGCAGAGTCTTTTACCGCAGAGTTGGGGAATCAAAAACCAGAGGACATAGGTTTAAGGTGAGGGGGAAAAGATTTAATAAGAACCTGAGTGGCAACCTTTTTACACAATAGGTCGTAGGTAGATGGAACAAGCTGCCAGAGGAGGCAGTTACTATCATGTTTAAAAAGCATTTGGCCAGATACATGGATAGGATAGGTTTAGAAAGATGTGTAGATGGGACATTTTGTTCAGCAAGAGTAAGTTGGGCCAAAGAGCCTGTTTCTACATTTATGACTCTATGACTATATTTCTCTCCTTACAGTTTATGTAATCTTAGGGAGAATGTAATTTTTCTTCCTATATTTCTGTGACAGATATTGACATGTTTCCCAAAGGAACAGCAGTACTAGACACTGAAAATGAAGTGCCTTGAGACATGAAAATGGTAATATATTTTTCCTCATTTTTGCTGATATAATTATGTCAAATTTACAAAATGAAGAGAATGATATGTTGGATGCAGAGACTGGTAATATGAAAGGTGGGGACCAGAGGAATTCCAGCTTTGTTCCAACTACAGGGTGGTGGAGCGAGACTAGACTGCATGACAGAGGCACAGGGTTGGGTTCCATCCACGACTGTAGGGGGAAGTCCCGTTTGTTGAAGAAAGAGACCTTGAATGTCCTAGATTTAAAAGAATCATCTTTGGAGCAGATGTGGCAAAGATAGAGAAAGTGAGAGAAAGGGATGGTGTCCCTGCAGGAGTCAATGGGTTTGTCGTAGACACTAGTCAAGAGTTAGTTCCCTACGATTGGGTCAGAAAAATCGAGAAAAGGAGAGAGGTGTCAGTGATTGTCCAAGTAGATTTGAGGGCAGTATGGAAGTTAGTGATGAAGTTGTTAAAATCAATGAGGTCCACATGGATGTAGGCAGCCCCAATGCAATTGTCAATGTAGCGGAGAAAGAGTTGAGGATTAGCACCAGAATACATTTGGAACAAGACGAGCACTGTGAGGCAGCTGCACCAGAAAATGCGCAAGTGTGTCATCCTCTGAAGGACTGAAGGACTTGCGTGTTTCAACATAAATGCCGAGATACCTAATATAGCTAGACCAGGTCTGAAAGACTACCGTGCACCTGTAACACTTTGAAAATTATAGTGCTTACTAGACTAAGTGGGACACGTTGGGTCCCAGCATCACATGGGAGGGCTGGTGCCCCAACGCAATATTCCATCTCTCTACCAATTCCAATATTGGAGGCCAGTGGGGGGGGGGGGGGGGGGTTCTGGAGCGCTAGTATCGGTGTTGTGCGCTGAAGGGACTGGTTTCCAGAGGGCTAGTATGGAGATTGTGGGCCGAATGGATTCTTGGGCTGGTGGCTCAGTCACTCAAGCCTGTTGTGCTGGCAGCTCACTTACTCATGGCTAGTGGGCTGGCAGTTGTCTCACGGCTATTCCTTGAAATTCCATTTCAAGTAGGGTGCAAGGCCACTAAAGACAGCGAGTCGTGACCTCTCCCTCCTCCATCTTGCAGAGACTGAGCCACGCCAACATTTCTGGGTTTTATAGTCCCTCCCCCCTCCCACCAGAAGGGGCGTGCCCTTCATGACGTGATTGACAGGAGAGGGAATCTCAACATTTTTTAAACACTAATAACTCTTTTATTTTTTATCGATGGGAAAAATCCTCATTACTATCATACTATCCTTCATCTCAACTCATTAACCTTCACCTCAAGTCAGAACGTTAAGATCACCATTTTATGTCTGCACATTGAAGATACTGAGACTAATCATGAGTTTTCAGATTCACTCTTATAAGATCACTAAATTATATTCAGTTCCGGCAGGCAGCCTTAATTATTTTCCATTCCATTGAAAGTGCAATGCAAATATCGTTGAGGGGTTCATAGTATCTAATTAAGGAGCATGCAAAATGTAATAGTGTGACACGAGAAATATGGAGAACTCTATAAGATGTGTTTGTGCGCGATGACAAATGCATGATGAAATATGCCGTGTAGTGGGGTCATTCCTATCTACCTATCCTACCAGCAGAGGTATTGAAGATAGGCTCATATGGCTCAACATCACCAGAAGCAGATCATAGAAATTTAATGCGATTTGTTGTTTTAATGAATGCTTTACAAATGTCTGACCTTCAACTCCTTGGCCCAGAAAAGAACATAGAACATAGAACAATGCAGCAAAGGAACTGGCCAAAATGTTTGTGCCGAACATAATGCCAAGTTAAACTGATCTAATCTGCCGGTCCATGATCCATATCCCTTTATTCCCTGCACTTCCATGTGCCTATCTAAAAGCATCAGAAACCCCACTGTCATATCTGCCTCCAACACTTAACTGGCAATGCATTCCAGGCCCCACTTCTCTGTGCAAAAAAACGTAACTGTGCTGCATATATATTACTACAGCTCTCATCTTGACCACTTCCCATCTGGGTTTATTTTAATTTGCGCAAAAATGATACCTTATATCGCTAGGATTTTTCTGCCACCTTACTCACCGTTCTCCTCTGCTCCAAGCATATCAAGTTTTGTTCCAATCGGTGGAATATTACAAAAGTTATGAAGGTTTAAAAAATTGTGAGATGAGCAAATTGGTCTTCTCGCCTGTCGGTCACCATGAAGGCAACGCCCCTTCTGGCACCCGCGGGGAGAATAAAGCTGAAGTGGACTGCGAGTGGGGGGCTGTGCACTGCGACCGGGCGCTGTGCTCTGCGAGCAAGGGCCGTGTTCTGCGAACGGGCTGCTGTGTTCTGCGGGCGGGGGCGGCGACCACCACGACGATCCAGGTGCCGATGTGTGCAGCCGGGGACGAGCCGGTGAGTGAGTCTGGAGCCGGTAAGTGCGATCGGAGCCAGGGTCGGGAGCCACTGAGCCTACACCCCTCCTCCTCCCCTACACCTCCCTCCCCTACACCCCTCTCCCCTACACCCCTCTTCCCAATAACCCCCATCCCCTACACCCCCCCTCAAAACACCGATTCTTCCCTACACCCCCTCCTTCCCTACACCATCCCCACCCCCACACTCCCCCTCACTCCCCCCTACCAAATACACCCCTCCCCCCTCCCCTACATGCCGATCCTCCCCTCCCAAACACACCCCTCCCCCACCACAACGCCCTCTACACCCATTACCCCGCTACCCCCACCATCCACCTGAGTCTTGAGGTCCACAAGCCGTGAGTGACTGAACTGTGAGTCCGCAAGCCGTGGCTGAGCGAACTATGAGTCCGCAAGCCGTGGCTGAGCGAACTGTGAGGCCGCAAGCCGTGGCTGAGCAAACTGGGAGACCGCAAGCCGTGGCTGAGCGAACTGTGAGTCCGCAAGCCATGGCTGAGCGAACTGTGAGTCCGCAACCCATGGCTGAGCAAACTGGGAGTCCGCAAGCCATGGCTGAGCAAACTGTGAGACCTTAAGCCATGGCTGAGTGAACTGTGAACCCACAAGTGTGGCTGAGTGAACTGTGAGTCCACAAGCCGTGGCTGAGTGAACTGTGAGTCCACAAGCCGTGGCTGAGTGAACTGTGAGTCCACAAGCCGTGAGTGAGTGAACTGTGAGTCCAGAAGGCTCACCACCCCCGCCCACTCACCCCCACCCCCCTCCCCTCGCACACCACCCCCTCCCCCCACCACCCACCAGCAGCAGGCCATGGCAGCGGTAGGCCACAGCAGCACTTCCCCCCCCCCCCCACCAGCCCCAGCCTGAATCTGTCCCTCTCCCCGGCTGCAGAACGCTCCTGCCGGCCCCCATCTGAAGCCTCCCCGTCCCCAGCTGCAGGATTAGCCCAAGAATCCATTCAGCCCTCAATGCCCATACTAGCCCTCTGGAAACCAGCCACGGGCCCACACCCATACTAGCCCTGCAGAAAGCCACCCCCCCCCCCCCTGGCCACTGCCAGAGGCCATCCTCCTTCCCAGGCTGCAGGACGTTCCCCACTCTCCGGTCCCCAACAGCGCTGCCTGAAGCCATGCCCATCTCCAGGCTGCACTACGCTCCCCCCACCAGCCCCCGACAGCCCCCGCCTGAATCTGACCCCCTCCCCCGGCTGCAGAATGCAACAAGAGATTCAACAAGAAAGAATGGACTAAATCCTCTTTAACATTTAAATTGTTGTTATATTTTAAGTATTATTTACATTTTAAGCTTTAATAAATCCCTTTTCCACTTGCCGTGCCCGTCAGCTGCACCTGCGCAGTAATACCTGCATGTTCTACGTCACAATGGGAACCCAATGGGCGGGAATGGCTGCACCGCCGGAGAGCTGCTAACAATGGATGGGGTGGGGGGGGGGGATTTGAGGGGGGATGGAGTGAGGGGGGGAGGGGGAAGGGCAAAGGGTGGAGTGAGAGGGGGGCTGAGGAGGGGGGATCAGGGGTGTCACAATGGGAACCCGTCAGCAGCACCTGCGCAGTTGGGGGCTATGCGTGAGTGGTGGAATATTGGAATTTGTGGAGAGGCGGAATATTGCATTGGGAAAGCAGCCCTCCCATGTGAGAATGGGACCCAACGGGTTCCACTTAGCCTAAAACCCACTAATCCAGGCAACATTCTGGTAAACCTTCTCTGCACCCTCTCCAAAGCCTCCACATCATTCCAATAAAGAGGCAACAAGAACTGCACACAGCAATCCCAATGCATAGAAACATAGAAACATAGAAAATAGGTGCAGGTGTAGGCCATTCGGCCCTTCGAGCCTGCACCGCCATTCAATATGATCATGGCTGATCATCCAGCTCAGTATCCTGTACCTGCCTTCTCTCCATACCCCCTGATCCCTTTAGCCACAAGGGCCACATCTAACTCCCTCTTAAATATAGCCAATGAACTGGCCTCAACTACCTTCTGTGGCAGATAATTCCAGAGACTCACCAATCTCTGTGTGAAAAATGTTTTCCTCATCTCGGTCCTAAAGGAATTCCCCCTTATCCTTAGACTGTGACCCCTTGTTCTGGACCTCCCCAACATCGGGAACAATCTTCCTACATCTAGCCTATCCAACCCCTTGAGAATTTTGTACGTTTCTATAAGATCCCCCCTCAGTCTTCTAAATTCTAGCGAGTACAAGCCAAGTCTATCCAGTCTTTCCTCATATGAAAGTCCTGACATCCCAGGAATCAGTCTGGTGAACCCTCTCTGTACCCCCTCTATGGCAAGAATGTCTTTTCTCAGATTTTGGGACCAAAACTGTACGCAATACTCCAGGTGTGGTCTCACCAAAACCCTGTACAACTGCAGTAGAACCTCCCTGCTCCTATACTCAAATCCTTTCGCTATGAATGCTAACATACCATTTGATTTCTTCACTGCCTGCTGCATCTGCATGCCTACTTTCTATGACTGGTGTACCATGACACCCAGGTCTCACTGCATCTCCCCTTTTCCTAATTGGTCACCATTCAAATAATAGTCTACCTTCCTGTTTTTGCCACCAAAGTGGATAACCTCACATTTATCCACATTATACTGCATCTGCCATGCATTTGCCCACTCACCCAACCTATCCAAGTCATCTTGCAGCCTCCTAGCATCCTCCTCACACCTAACACTACCCCCCAGCTTAGTGTCATCTGCAAACCTGGAGATGTTGCATTCAATTCACTCATCCAAATCATTAATATATATTGTAAATAGCTGGGGTCCCAGCACTGAGCCCTGCGATACCCCACTAGTCACTGCCTGCCATTGTGAAAAGGATCCGTTTACTCCTACCCTTTGCTTCCTGTCTGTCAGCCAGTTCTCTATCCACATCAATACTGAACCCCCAATACCGTGTGCTTTAAGTTTGTATACTAATCTCTTATGTGGAACCTTGTCGAAGGCCTTCTGAAAGTCCAGATATAACACATCCACTGGTTCTCCCTTATCCACTCTGCTAGTTACATCCTCGAAAAATTCTATAAGATTCGTCAGACATGATTTACCTTTCGTAAATCCATGCTGACTTTGTCTAATGATTTCACCACTTTCCAAATGTACTGCTATCCCATCTTTAATAACTGACCCTAGCAGTTTCCCCACTACCGATGTTAGACTAACTGGTCTGTAATTCCCCATTTTCTCTCTCCCTCCTTTTTCTCCCAGTCATCTGATAGGCTGCTTTTTCTGGCTAATTTGTATGCTTCATCTTTTGTTTTTATACTATCCCTGATTTCCCTTGTTAGCCATGGATGCACTACCTGCCCCGATTTATTATTTTGCCAAACTGGGATGAACAATTGTTGTAGTTCATCCATGCAGTCTTTAAATACCTTCCATTGCACATCCACTGTCAACCCTAGCCTAGCCAAAGTCCTCTTGAGCTGCATAATGACTTCTTGACTCAAATATTCAATGCCCCAGCAATGAACACAAGCATACCATATGCCTTCTTTACCACCCTATCGAGTTATGCTGCTACCTTCAGTCAGCTATGAATTTGGACTTCAGGATATCTCTGCACATCAATGCTGTTAAGGGTCTTTCCAATAATTATATACTCTCCCCTTACATTCAACCTCCCAAAGAGCAACACCTCACACCTGCTCAGGTTAAACTCCATCTGCCATTTCTCTGCCCATTTCTTCTCCTTCAATTTTGGTGTCGTCAGCAAACCTTTACATCAACCCATCTACATTTACCTCTAGGTCATTTAAATATATCACAAACAGCTGAGGTCCCAGCACAGAGCACTGCAGATCTCCACTTGTCACAGACCTCCAGCTAGAATATCTACCTTCCACCATAACCCTCTGTCTTCTATGAATTAACTAATTCTGAATCTGTACGAACAAGTCATCGTGAATCCCATACATCTTAATCTTCTGGATCAGCCTACCATGAGGGACCTTATCATAAGCTTTACTAAAATCCATGTGTACAACATCCTCTGCCCTACCTTCATCAATCTCCTTTGTCATGTCCTCAAAAAACTGTATCAACTTTGTAAGGCACAGACTGCCGTGTACAAACCCTGCTGGCTAGCCTTAATTAGCTCATTTTCTTCCAATGGGAGCAAATTCTACCTTGAAGAAATCTCTCCAATTGTTTCCTTACCACTGACGTGAGGCTCACCAGTCTAAAATTCTTTGGATTCTCTCTTCTTCCCTTCTTAAACCAAGGTGCCAAACTGGTCACTCTCCAGTCCTCCAAGACCTCAACTATGGCTAGGGAAGAAACAAAGATTCTTGTCAAAGCCCCCACAATCTCTTCTCTTGGCACCCCAATAATCTGGGATATATCCCATCAGGCGCTGGGGATTTATCCACCTTAATACTCTTCAAGAACCTTAGCACCACCTCCTTCTTAATATCAAATTGCCCTAACATATTTGTATCTTCACACTGATCTCGCTGTCCACCAAGTTCTTCTCCTCAGTGAATACAGATCACCTACATTCTCCAACTGCAAGCATAGATTCCCTCCTTTATCCCTGAGTGGTCCTACCTTCTCCATGGTCCTCTGCTTATTTTTAATGTACGTGGGATGTAATGGGATTTTCCATAAACTGACTTACCAATGACATTTCATGACCCCTTTTGGCTCTTCTAATTGCCCATTTGAGTTATTTCCTACTCGCTCTATATTCCTCAAAAGCCCCGCTTATATTCCTCATAATGCCATCTTCCTAAACCTGATATGCACTTCCTTTTTCTTCTTGACCAAGTTTACGATCTCCTTGATCATCCACCATTCCCTCACCTTGTTAACCTTACCCATCCTCCTTTATGTAATATGCTGGTCCTGCGCTTTGATCAACTGGCCTTTAAAGACTGCCACAGGTCAACTGTGGACGTACGCAATGCCAATTTACCCAATAACAACACCAAAAGGTTGTGACAATATGTGCCCAGGAGAGGGGAGAGAAACACTTATATTTCATAGCTTCAAAAATGACCTAAATAGGTTTGATAGTGTGATCAGGAAGGAACATATTGTCCTGTTTCCATCCAGCCAATATTTTTATGATAGGTACCAGCAATAAGTTACTTTGATAGTGAAAGCTTTTATAAAGGCAGCATTGTGCTTACACGGAAATAAACTTTTTGTGCCTGCAAGCCTATATTTTGAAGCCAAATATTAATAAGGTTTATATTTTACATCTTCAGTTACAACTCAATGGCTTTTTGTGAACCTCCGTGCGGGTACAAACATGTCATACCAGCGCTCACACGCGATTGAGATTTAATAATAAATCATCAGAAGTTACTTTACAAATAAACTTATTTATATTGGGACCTAGACTTAAAGTTACCTCAGGCTGATTGAATCTGTCTTTCCAATGCCAGCCTTAGAGTTTCTATGTGAAAGTAATGCCCAGATTTAAATAGCTGGAATTGAAAACGGAACAGATGTTGTATTGTTCTGTAGTTGGCTTATTCTCCACCATGCGCCTGATCTTAATGTTAAATCCAATCATAGGTTTAGCAACTAGTAGAGGGAAAATCAGAATTTGGTTCCAGTACAATCATCTTTTCTCTAGGTGATTCATTCTCAAAAATAAACTTTATTGCAATCTGTGTTTTAGTAAAAAATAAAAGTTTGCTAATCGACCTCTCTGTATATTTTCCACTCTAAAGAGCCAGGGTTTGCAATATAACCTGTTTTGGTTTTTTTTGCTTCATTTTTGGCTAGTCACATAAGTAAAAATTATATGAATGTACTACTAAGACTTTTAGTTCCTATGATAAATAAAATTTCAGTCAATGGGGATTAAACTATGATAATTTTTTTCTTAATGTGTTATTCAGTGGAATTAATCTTGAATGCATGTTTGAAAATTGAACAGAACAACAAATGTGTTGCTATGTTCATTCCAGATCTTTCAAAAATCTTGCTACTTGCTTTCCGATATACAACAAACCTTTAATCTTTTAACACCATAGCAATTTACTACAGCTCAAATTATAAGAATGTATATGTTTAGTTTGTTCAGTGTAAATTAAAATTCTTATATCATTTCTCAGTCTCAATCTGATGTATTCTTATAACTTGTTTAATTTGAAGAATTCATATTTTGGATGTCTCCTCAGATTGAGTGGAATAAAGAGATTCCACATTTGCGCACATTTGTTTATTCACCTGCTCTCTGTGCCTGAAGTCTCCTTGAATCAGGAGATTAGAAGAGCAACATTTTCTTTGAAAATTAAATTATAAATATTTCAGGGGTATTTTGTGTTTCCATGTAGCTTGTGCTTCTTCACGAGCAGCCTTCTCTCATCAGAGAAAGTACTGAACTTGCCTCTATCCTAGATTTCACAGTGAATGATCTCTACCTACAATTATAGCTACTGCACTCCGTCATTAAAGCTCAGCTCAGTGGGAGAATTAGTTCTCACTCATTTTTTTATAGTTGTCCCAGTTGAAATCTGACAAACTTTTAAATTACCTTTTCATTTCTCTAATATATTGTGGGTGGAAAATGAAACCTAACTCAGAAAGGAAAAATAAAACCAAATTGTTTCAGGATATCTCCCATGTTTCTGTCACTTTTATATTCCGTCCCCATCTTCATTACTGTTAACAACTGAATATGTCCAATTTATCTGACAAAGAGCTCTCTTGATGACCCACTCGCCTATAGGTCTGCTTACTGCCCTGACTTTTTTGGCAAGTTGAATTATATTCATTATTATTACATTATATTCCTGAATCAAATCTTTGCCATTTATCTCATTTCCTGTTTGAGTTTTAATTCCATTAACAGAAAAAGGCTAATTCGTTTTCACTATGTCACTGTCTGGAGCCTTTAAGCGGAGAAATGGCAGACGGAATTTAATCCGAACAAGTGTGAGGCGTTGAACTTTGAGAGGTCAAATATAAGGGGAAACTATGCACTTAACCACAAGAACCTTAACTGCATTCATGAACATAGGGATAGACAATAGACAATAGGTGCAGGAGTAGGCCATTCGGCCCTTCGAGCCAGCACCGCCATTCAATGTGATCATGGGTGATCATCCCCAATCAGTACCCCGTTCCTGCCTTCTCCCCATATCCCCTGACTCTGCTACTTTCAAGAGCTCTATCTTGCTCTCTCGTGAAAGCATCCAGAGAACCTGCCTCCACCGCCCTCTGAGGCAGAGAATTCCACAGACTCACCACTCTCTGTGAGAATAAGTGTTTCCTCGTCTCCGTTCTAACCTCATCTCCGTTATGATGGCTGTTTGTCCTAGGCAGCTTAAAATATAGATGTAGTCAAAGGTGGGAAGTCTGGTCTGTGTGATGGACTGGGTTACACCTATTACTCTCAGCAATTTCTTGCTGTCTTGAGCAGAGCTGTTCCCAAACCAAGACAATATGCTTTCTATGGTGCATCTTTTTTTTTTTAATTTATTTTTTAATATCTTTATTTATTAGCTGTACTGTCAGTTACATCCCTTGTATTGTATTACAGTCATTGTACCCCTTAATTTTAATTTTTTTATTTTAAGGCTTTAGAAAAGAGAGAATAGAGAGAAAAATAGCAGCATAGATAGTAGAAAAGTGAAAAAGAGATGTGAAAGTGCCAAAGCGTGACAGAGGGAAAGGAAACCCTTGAAGAGTTAGAAACGGGAATTAAGAGATAGACCCTGGAAAGGAAAAAAAGAAAAAAGAAAAAGGGAAAAATAAAGAAAGAAAAAAGAAAAGCCAGTTACTTTATTATAAACATCTCGCAAAGGGAATCTACCAACTCAACAGTTTTTCTTCCCCCTTTACCAAGACCCGACACCGGTACTTTTTTGAGGTATTCTTGCACCTTATCCTTTTCTATGGTGCATCTGTACAGGTTTTCAAGAGTCATTGCAAGGGGACATGCCAAATGTCCTCAGTCTTTCCAGGAAGTAGAGGCATTATTGTGCCTCCTTGGCTGGTCCATGGCATTTCATTGGTAATATTAAAGCCAAGGAACTTGAAGCTCCCAACTATTTCCACTTTGTTATCATTGATGCTGAGTGGAGCACGTACTCAAACATACTTCCTGAAGTCATATCTCCCTGACATTGAGGGAGATATCACCCTGTCACCATGTTACTCAGCTCTCTACCGCCTTCCTGCACTCAGTCTCATAATTATTCTTGATCCAGCCCCACCGCAGCGGTGTTATCTGCAAACTTGCAGATGGCATTGAGTGTAAGAGTCAGGAAGCCATGATTCAGTTTTATAGAACTTTTGTTAGGATGTGGTGGCTTTGGAGAAGGTGCGGAAGAGGTTTGCCTGAATGATGCCTGGATTAGAGGGTATTAGCTAGACGTAGAGGTGGGACAGACTTAGATTGTTCTCTCATGAATGCCAAAGGTTGAGAGGAGACGTGATAGAAATGTATATAAATATACAGCTAAGACCTTTATCCCACGGTGGAAAAGTCGAACATTGGAGTCCATAAAGTGAAAAGGACAATGTTTAAAGGAGATGTGCAGTGCAACTTTTTTTTACACACAGTGTGATGGGTGCCTAGGTTGCACTGCCAGGGATGGTGTTTGAGAAAGGTATGTTAGTTGTGTTTATGAGGTTTTTAGGTAGGCATGTGGATGTGCAGGCAATGGAGGGATCTAGGCAGATGAAATCAATTGATGTTGTCATAGAGCCATAAGAGTGATACAGTGTTGAAACAGGCCCTTCGGCCCAACTTGCCCACACCGGCCAACATGTCTCAGCTACAGTAGTTCCACCTGCCTGTGCTTGGTCCATATCCCTCCGAACTTGTCCTATCTATGTACCTGTCTAACTGTTTCATGTTTCATCATACGGCACAGACATTATGGACTGAAGGGCACGTTCCTGTGTTGCACAGTTCTGTGGTCTATGTGTTGACTGGTGTTCCCACATTATAACATCTATGTGCTCCAAAAATGTTACAAAACCTTACAACCACTTTTCAACTGTAATTTGGCCAGGTAGACATTCTCAAATCACCAACGCATATCGATGTTCTATTTCATGCAAACGATAGTGTAATTACACATACAATCTTTTCTCCATTTCATTGCCAACATGCAATCTACTGTTTAATTTTCTTCTGACTCACAATCAAATGATAGCTTACAGTGCAGAAAGGTAGACAGCTACATTTCAAGGCTACTTATCAATGCTGCCTATTCACTTTGTTTCAGAAAGAATTAAGTCATTGTCATTAACTTAATAAGAAAAGCTTAAAATTATTGTGTTGTAAATTTAGAATTCATCAAGAGAGTCATGAATGGCAAGTCAAATTTAGTAGTGATTTCTAAGACAGGAAATCCATGGTATGAATAATGCATGCCATTTTAATCGTTTAGTTTCTAAATATAATCTATCTTTAGGAAGCAATTTATCTGGCACAAATGACAGGGTAATCTGCAAACAACTGGCCAACTGTTATTACAGGCCTAAAACTTATTTTTCACTTAACTTATTTTGCGCACAATACTGTTAGATATAGAACATAGAAAGGTACAGCAAAGGAACGGCCCCCTCAACCCACAATATTTGTGCCCTACATAATGTCTAGCTGAACTGTACATGATCCATAGCCCAATATTCCCTGCATTTTCATTTGCCTAACTTAAAGAACCTTAAACGCCACTATCATATCTGCCTCCTCTACCACCCTGACAATGCGTTCTGTGCCCCCACCACCCCCTGTAAAAAAACTTGACCTGCACATCCCCATTAAACTTTCCCCTTCTCACCTTATAGCTATACCCTCTCTCGTGTTGAACATTCCCCCCCTGGAAAAAAAAGTTCTGACTGTCTTACCATATCTATGCCTCTGACAATTTTATATCCTTCTATCAAGCCTCCCCTCATTCTCAAATATTCCAGAGGAAACAATGCAAGTCTAGCAAAGTCTGATCCTGTAGCTTTATCTCTCTAATCAAGCAGCATCCCGGTGAACCTCCTCTGTACTCTCTCCAAAGCTTCCATATCTCTCCTGTAATGGTGCGACCAGAACAGCACCTAATAATCAAATGCGGCCTATTGGAATACTGCATGGGTTTCTGGTCGCCTCCTTTACAGGGATGGAGTGGAGTCTTTGGAAAGGGTGCAGAGGAGGTTTATCAGAATGATGCCTGGATTAGAGGATAATAGTTACAGGGAGCAATTGGACAGACTTGAATTGTTTTCTCTGAAATGCCAGAGGTTGTGGGGAGACCTAATAGAAGTAATTATGAGAGGCATAGGTTGAATAGATGGTTCAAATCCTTTTTTCAGGGAGGAAGCGTCAAAGACTAGTGATTTTGACTAACTAGCAAAGACTAACTAGCTTTAAGGTGCAGAGGCAGAGTTTAAAGGAGATGTGTGGGGTGTGTTTGTTTACATGGAGAGCGATGGGTGGAAAGATGGTGGAGGCAGAAACAATTTGGCATTTATGAGGTTTTGGATGCAGGGAATGAAGGAATATGGATCACCTGCAGGTGGAGGAAATTAGTTTAACTTGGCACAATGTTTGGCACAGCCGTTGTGGGACAATGGGCCTGTTTCTGTACTGCACGATTCTCTGTTCTATGTCATTGATGTCAAGCACAAGTACATTGTGCTGTGCACATACAGAAACCCAGGGTAAATGACAGGATAAACACACCATCTCATAAGCAGCACCCATCATGTACCTACTTCCCCATCTGTGGCAGAGTCCGCAGATCTCAGAGGGACCTCATAACCCACTTTGTAACCCACCAAACTAGAGTGGAAGTGTAAACCAGGAATTTGAAAGTGCAAGGCACACAGCTGCGCTGAATGAAACAAACCACGTACAAGCCAAGATTTAACATTAGGTTATATTTGGTTGCAAAAATCCCATACACTGTATAGTTTGCAGGTGCAAGTAATTGAGCAAAGTGAGAATGAAAGAACTGGTTATCGAAAGAGATTGTCAGGATTGTTATCGATTGCAAACTGTGAAAGCGATTGGCCTTGCCAAGATTTGATTACAGCGAGGGATATTTAAGAAAATCCGTGCCATGCTTGTTAGATTAATGTGGTATTGCAGAATACTAAGGAACGCAGCTGGGCTGACCAGTTTCATGCTGCAGCTTTTATGCAAGTTAGATTTGGCTCAATTGTAACTCTCTTCCCTCTAAATCAGGATGTTGTGGATTCAAACATCACTTGAGAGATCTGAACATTTCATCTAAATTGATATTTGAAAGCAGTTTTGAGGGAGTATTACACTACAGGATTTGTCAACTTTTGGATAAGGCTCCAAACCAGGGCTCAGTTGTTTTCATAGATAGGACTATAATCCCCCTCCACGGAAGAAATTTCTCTCAACTAACATCATTAGGGTGGAATTAGTCATTCATCTCACTTTAATTTGAAACCAAAACTGCATTTCCTTTAATTGCCACATAGATCATTAAAAATATTTCAATTGTTGTAAAGTGCATTGCGTCCATGATAGGTGTTAGATGAATATACAGTTTCCTATTTTTTGTTCAGGTACCAGCAACATATTTAAATTAGTCTGTGTTCTTACAACTGTCAAAATATTATCTTTAATAGATAGGTATTGTAAGCTCATTTTGTCTAGTCTTAGCATTTAACCATATAACAATTACAGCACGGAAACAGGCCCTCTCGGCCCTTCCAGTCCATGCCGAAACCTTTCTAGCCATTTAGTAAGCAACTTCTCCCTGGATTGTTTTGTGCATTTCAGTATATTTGATATTTCTTTATAGAAACATAGAAACATAGAAGATAGGTGCAGAAGGAGGCCATTCGGCCCTTCATGCCAGCACCGCCATTCATTGTGATCATGGCTGATCGTCCACTATCAATAACCCGTGCCTGCCTTCTCCCCATATCCCTTGACTCCATTAGCCGCTAGAGCTCTATCCAACACTCTCTTAAATCCATCCAGTGATTTGGCCTCCACTGCCCTCTGTGGCAGGGCATTCCATAAATCCACAACTCTCTGGGTAAAAAAGCTTTTTCTCACCTCAGTCTTTTTCTGACCTCCCCTTTATTCTAAGACTGTGGCCCCTGGTTCTGGACTCACCCAACATTGGGAACATTTTTCCTGCATCTAGCTTGTCCAGTCCTTTTATAATGTTATATGTTTCCATTAGATCCCCCCTCATCATTCTAAACTCCAGTGAATATGATGGCACTTTACATAATTTTAATGTTATTCCTAAACCCATTATTTCTACTTTTAGATCCTCTTTTTGGTATACAATTATGTAGCCAAAAAAGCATACCGGATGTACCTTTCTAACTTCAAAAGGTTCTTTCATTATTTGATAATAAATAATGGTCTGTGGTGCCTTGCTTAGCCTTTGCTCTCATATCCTCACCTCTATGTCAAAGTAGCCTCACTAGACAGCTCACAATCATCCCCCAGACAGCTTCAGGAACTCTGTGTGTGGAATAGTTCTAAGCTAGTTGAGTATAAGCCAGGATCTTTGTCGTGTAGACAAAACTAAATCTAACTTGTAATGGAAAACGGAGTATGAAAATTGATTTTCCTCCTCCAACAGTTTAGCTCAACCTAAAATTCTCTGTTTTGTTGACAATATATCCCCAAAGGAAGAGGGAACATTTAAGATAAAGCTTCTACAATAAAATGTTTTTATTATATCTGAAAGGATGTGATTATTCTACTTCAAAGCTAGAAAATAATCTTAGAACTAACGACAAAAGGGTCATTTGTTTATCGTGAGTTTTTTCTGTTACTAAATTTGCTAGGAATGTTGAGCTGCTGCTTAACATAAATGAAACACAAAGAAATTATGCAATAGATTTCTCGATATGTGACTTTCGAATTCCTGGGAAAATTAGAATTTTGTATGAGGCTCTTTGTCAAGTTACGATAATTTTGTTTAATGAATGAAGTCTCTTTGGTGCCAAATAAATGTTGTTTTTATTCACATCAGATTGTCCCCTGTTCCCACTTAAGTGGTGGAAGAGGAGTGTGAGACCATATGGAAAGGAAAGATAACAAATGCAATGCAGTGTTCCCATTAGCATTTGGCAAACTCTTTACTTCAACATTAACAAAAAAATAATCCTTTCCCTTTAACCCCATCCTATGATTCCTCAGTTACTTAGAGATCCCACCTCAAAAGCACTTCACCCCACAGCATCAGCAACATGTTTTTTTGAGTAGAGACGGATTTGATTTAAATTTATGGCAGATATGTATTTACACACCCAACATATGCATGTCTAATTTTAACCACTTTGAGATTAAGCATTCATAAAGCTCTCTGGAAATGCGAAAGGAATTGTTGATCTAACTAAATAGTATAAATAAACTCAAGAACTACTGCCTTACCACAACTAGGTGCTGGAGCATAAATGTGACATTGAACTTGGCAGGGCTGCAGCACAGTACATCCAGTGTGTCCCATCACCTGTATCCTGTAAATATTCACTTTACAGCCATGACTCATTGGTGTGACTGTAATAATAGAGTCCACAAATTGCTTTTTCCAATTAGGAAAAGAACATGAAACTCAGAAGCACAAGATTCAACTAGTTATTTAGCAACAAGAACATGAGAGATGAACAAACTTACATTTATGTTGCACTTTTTGCATAGTACTTTTCAGCCAGCTATGTTTTTCTTAAGTGTAATCACTTAATGTTGGGAAATGTTTTTGCCTTACATATTTTGACTTAATCTAATGGGGTTTGTCAGTAATGTTTGTTAATGCTTTGTGAAATGATACCATATTTAATCCGTTTATTTGTGGTTTGAACCACGATGTGTTACGTTTTGTGCTGTTTTACTGATTATCTTTCAGTACGCTAATGTATTTGCCATTGATATGCAGGTAAATGAGGATGAAAGGTTATCAGAATCCAAAAATTGGCCACATATTTAATCACGCACATGGAAAATTAGTTATTTCTACTATATAATTATTATTTGTTCGTCTATTCTAAATTCACTAACTCAATATAATCATATGCAAGCAGCTTGCCAACAACAACATAGAAATGGCAATGATGTAAATTGCTAACAGTAACTGCTATACATTACAACTTAGGGTGTTTCGTTCCTTACAAAATTCTAGTCATGTGTGAAAGGGCTCTTTCAGAAATTCAATGTTTGATGATTTTGTGCAGAAATTGATTCCATGATATGCGGACTATAAATTCTGATTATAATAAATTAAAGTTCCAAGATGTTTGGCAATGGAATGAGGGATAAAGGTTAAGTATTTAATGCAGCTAGGTACATTAATCAGAGCAAGATGCTTGACTAGGATATATATGAATTTATTGAAATTAGAGTATAGATCATTGACTCATTGCAACCATGCTATGATGTTTCCAGCTGGGAGTATCTACACTCCAATGACTCTCCCAATTTGTCCCCAGTTTATTTCATTTACTTTCTTTTTAAATAGTTATCCAGGTTTATGGTAAATTATGTTATTAATTCTGCTTTAATTTTAGATTCCAATAATCTTGCACCATAGCTGCTTGGATTATTAATTATACAGTTCTCCATATAATCGTCTGCATTCTCCTATTTGTGGCTTTTACATAATTTAGAAGCAATATAATGGCAATGCAAGTCAATGTCAATCAAAAAATAATTATATAAATTATTTAGAAATAGGACAGAGTTAGGACATATTTGTGGGATATGGACCAAAACGTGAGCAGGTGTAGATGGGACATGTTGGCCGGTGTGGGCAAGTTGGGCCGAAGGGCCTGTTTCCACACTCTATGATTCTATGACTATGAAATAAGATTTTGTTATGCAGTGAAGGAGGTTTTCAACTGAATAGATTCAAAGTTAAAGCATGAAACAGTCCCGTTGGGGTAATGACCATCAATCACCCATTCACATAAGTTCTATGTTATCCCAGTTTCACATCCACTCCCTACACAATAGGGTCAATTTACATATCCAATTAACCTACAAATCTGCACGTCTTGGGGATGTGGGAGGAAACTGGAACAGCTGGAGGAAAGCCGTGCTGTCACAGGGAGACCATGCAAACTCCACACAGCAGCATCCGAGGTCAGGATCAAACCCAGGTGTCTGGAGCTGTGAGGTAGCAGTTCCACCTGCTATGGCACTGTGCCGCCCATAATGAACAATTACTTTTTTATTCATTAATTAGACATGGAAAATATTGGCGACAGCAGTATATAATTGGCTTTCCTAATTCCTTGAACAGCTGCAGTACATGTCATCAGCGAGAGAGTTCCAAGAATTCAGCCCTGTGACAGTGAAATAATGGGAAAATAGTTTAAACTCAGGATGGCGTCCGAGTTGGAGACCATGTTACCATGCATCTGCTTCTTTATCCTTAGTCAGTAATGACCCCAGGTTGGTTGCTGAAGAAGAAACTTCTGCAGCTAAGTAGTGAATTTTGTGGATAGCACATATTGCAAACATGATAGAATTTTTAAGTTAGGGCATATCTTAAGTCAATTGCTTTGTCCTGGAGGGTCCCGAGCTCCTTGTATGTTTGGAGCAATAGACAAGTGGAAAGAATGCTACAATACTTTGCATCTTTGAGCTTTGTGAAAAAGCTTTGATGAGCTAGGAGGTGAGGCAATAGAATGTAGAACATATGAAAGTACAACACAGAAACAGGCCGCTGCAGCCCGGAATATCTGTGCTGAACACGATGCCAAGATAAACCAATCTCATCTGCCCGCACATGATCCATAACCCCTCCATTCCCAACATATTTATGTATCTATCTAAAAGCCCCTTTTACTTCGGAGTCACATGAGAGACTTCGTGAAGACCCCGCCAGCATGCATGCGCGGCATATCGTCGCGCGCATTTGCATCGACAGGCTGGGGAGGGGAGTGCGCTCTCTCCTCGGGCTCCTTCATAAAGACCGGTAGGTAAGTATTTACCTTTACTCCACAGGATGGACAAGGGCAAGAGGAAGGCGACGCTGTCGAGGAGCCGAGCTTCGACCAGCCAACGGCCCTTGTCCCCGGAGCTGCAAGCAACACCGGCAGCTTCGAGGCATGTGGGGGCAGGAATGCGGAAGTCGGGCGCTCCCGCTACTTTAGCGCCCGACTCACCCGAGTGGTTTACCGCCCCGGAGCTGGATGCAACGGATCCAGACTTCAAGCCCCCTTCCCCCAAGAAAAGAGGGGGGAAACAGGTACGTGGCAAGGGGCCTCGCTTTTCACAAGCGACCTCTCCCCGAGTTCCAGAAGACCCGGGGGGGCTGGGTCGGGGGACAGCTGCACGACAGGGGAGCCCTGCTAAAGTGCAACACGTACCACTGCCAGGTAGATCTGCCGTAGTGCAGTCTAGCAGCTCCATTGCTGCGTCGAGTAGGCCTGCTGGAGCAGATACCGCCGACAAAACACCCCGTCAGGCTGCGGTCAAGGGCGGAGGTGGCAGCAGTAGGCGGTCGGTCAGCTCAGCTCTGGGAGCGTCCGACCATGCGCCTCCATGCCAAAAGATGGGCAAGTGTGGAGGTAAGCCTGCACGGACTCCGCGGAGCCAGGTTCCGGGGGCCGGCGCCGATTCAACTCACCTGCCTTCAAATCAGACAGGTGGGCCGCCACAGTCTGGGAGAAGACAGACTAGCGGAGAGCCCGTGCGGGAGTCGTATGATCCTACTTGGGCGGTAGGTCACGACGACCTGCCATTGGATCCTAGACAGCACCTTACGGAGGTGTGGTCCGATGGTGGAAGCCCCAGTGATTTCGCAGGGCCTGGGGAAGTCGGCTTGTCCGCTGCACATAGCAGGGACGGTCACATAAAGCGGTTGGAGCTCTTAGTGGAGCAACTCCTCCAGCGGGACCGGGAACGAGAAGAGCGGGACTCGCGGGCATCCACCAGCCGTGCGAGGACCCCACTCAGCATCTCATCGTCTCCAGCCAGAAGCGTTAGCGATTGCCCAGCTGCTGTGTTTGAAGACGACCCGGGACAGCCAGTGACCGCTGAGCCAGAGCATGAGGAGGATATGCTGGATGTGGTGGGTAAGTTTGCCGCTACCACACAGACAGGTGAACCTCTGCACCACAAATTGGCGGGCACCATTGATTACCTGACTACGCACCAACTTCAGAGTCAGGTTCTCAATGATACCTTGGAGAAAATAAAACCGCCCGAGAACTGCATCAACCTCAGTGTGCCCTTGGTTAATGCCCAGATCTGGGGACACTTGAGTACGGCCACCAGGATGCAGGATGTCCGCCTCCAGCGTATCTTAAAGGTTCTCTCCACGGGCATAACGACGTTTGCTAGGACCCTGGACGGGGATACTGTGTCCAGTGAACACAAGTTGCACTGGCACTCCTATGCAATGCCCAGTATGAGATAAACTGCCTGCGTAAGAGCTCCATTAAGCCCACACTCAACCCCAAATTCGCGGGGTTGTGCCGACCATCAACCGCTCCACCGCCGCATCAGTTGTTTGGAGACCTGTCCAAACAGGTGAAGGAACTGGACGAGGAGGCGAAAACAGCTGGCCTCATGAAACCTCCGACGGTCACACTTCACCCATATCACCAGCAACAGCCAAACACAACCTGGAAACCACGGCTGCCGGACAGGACACAAAGGTCCTACCAACCTCCACTTCAACAAACACAACGACCTTCTTTAGGGCAAGGCCAACAGCGGCCTGCATGGAAGATGCGGCCGCCGCCCCGTCAACCTCCGCAACGTCCAACCAAAACACCGTACGTACGGAACCGCCGTTAACCATGGAGGTAAGGGGGTCTGGTTCCTCTCACGCCGTAGCATCCCCTCCTGCACGAATAGGTGGGCGATTGCGGGCTTTCTTGGACATATGGAAAACTGTCACCACAGATGAGTTTATTTTACAAAGTGTTCAAGGGTATGTTATAGAATTTATTGGAGGTATAAATCCCCCTACCCAGCATTCGCCTCATAGGAATTTTACTCTATCCCAAAAAGAGGTGGAGGCAGGACATGCTGAAATTATACGGCTAGCAGCAAAAGGGGTAATTGGCAAAACCAAGCATGAACCTATTGAGTTTGTGTCCAACATCTTCACCAGAATTAAAAAAAGATGGGGGATGTCGGATTATAATAGACTTAACTGAGCTGAACACTTTTGTACAATATACCCATTTCAAAATGGATACTTTTGAAACAGCCAAGCAGATGCTTTACCCAGGGTACTTTATGGCATGCATCGATTTGAAAGATGCATACTATACGGTGCCCATCTCTGAGGCTCACAGGAAATTCCTGAAGTTTGGCTGGAAGGGTCAATTATGGGAATACAAGGCATTGCCCAATGGAATCAC
The DNA here is from genome assembly GCA_035221665.1 of Okamejei kenojei. Taxonomy (NCBI): domain Eukaryota; kingdom Metazoa; phylum Chordata; class Chondrichthyes; order Rajiformes; family Rajidae; genus Okamejei; species Okamejei kenojei. The sequence goes on from CM069150.1 coordinate 25,905,812, forward strand.
CACAGCCCCTAGGCTGTTTACCAAATTGGTAAAACCTATATTGGCTCTTCTCCGACAACAAAATTATATAGTAATGGCATATTTGGATGATATCCTTATAGTGGGCCAGACCCTCCAATTGGCAATTCAAGGAGTGGCTGCAACTAAGGCTCTTTTCGAGAAGCTGGGGTTTGTAATCCATCCAGACAAATCAAAATTGCACCCGGTACGGGTTATGGATTATTTGGGGTTCACCCTAGATACCAATAAAGCTACTGCTATAATAGAAGAGTGCCACAGTCTTACTTGCGCCAGGGTACCAACCATTCGGCAAACGGCAAAAGTTATAGGGATATTGGTAGCTACATTCCCAGCTGCACGATTCGGACCACTACACCACCGACATTTACAAAGAACAAAGATCACAGCATTAAAAACAAATGCTGGGCACTTTGATCGGCCAATTCGGTTACCACCGAAAGCTAGAAATGAGCTACAATGGTGGGTTGACAATATTAGAGAGTGTCATAGACCCATCATAGTAAGCAACCCTGACGTTGTGCTACAAACTGACGCAAGCGCACAAGGCTGGGGAGCAACTGATACGATGTCCAGTTGTGGTGGCAGATGGAACTCTCATGAGTCTACATTCCTGGAGTCACACGGGATAAACTATATAGAAATGCTGGGGGCATTTCATGGACTGCGGGCTTACTGTACTAATTCGCGAGATTTACATGTCTGCCTTCAAATAGATAATACTACAGTGGTGGCTTACATCAATCATATGGGTGGTATCAGGTCGCTATCTTGTGATGAATTGGCTAATACAATTTGGCACTGGTGCATTGAAAGGAATATTTGGATTACTGTGACCTATTTGCCTGGGAAGCTTAATACAGTGGCGGACACCAGGTCACGAGTATTCAATGACAACATCGAGTGGATGTTGAACTCCCAAATTTTTGGAGATATTATAGCTCACTATGGGACACCAGATATTGACTTCTTTGCGTCCAGGCTGAACCATCAGATACCAACGTATGTGTCGTGGGAACCAGACCCTGGGGCAATAGCAATGGATGCGTTTTCTATCCATTGGGGGAAATGGTTTTGCTACGCATTTCCCCCATTCTGCCTCATCAGTCGGGTATTGCAGAAAATTAAATTAGACTCTGCAACTGGCATATTGATCATTCCCGACTGGCCTACACAACCATGGTACCCGATGGTCGTTAAAATTTTAAAAACAACCATGGATGGCGATTGGGAAACATCCCAAATTGATTACTCACCCTATTACGGGTGTTAGTCATCCTTGCCATGGTCACTTAAACTTGTTGGCCTGCAGGTTCTGAAAAGACCACTCATCCAGGCGGGCATCTCATCACGAGCCATAGAACTTATCGCCGCATCATGCCGAGAATCAACTCGGAAACAGTACCTCACCCAAATCAGGAAGTGGGAGGCATTCTGTGCCCAGACTAACAAGACTTCCAACTCGGCAACGATACCTGATGTCCTGGAGTTTCTAGCTGGCCTCCATTTCGATGCTGGCCTCAGCTACAGTGCCATCAACAGCGCCAGGAGTGCGCTGTCCTCATACCTGGATATAGGTATCAGCTCCAACCACCTGGTGTCTAAACTAATGATGGGAGTGTTCAACACCAACCCTCCGCGACCCAGATATTCTGTAACGTGTGATGTGGGGATCGTGCTGACCCTACTGAGGAGCTGGGCTCCAATGAATGAGCTACCATTGAAACAGCTCACCCTCAAGGTGGTGATGCTGATGGCACTGACTACAGCCCAACGAGTCCAGACGTTACAAAAACTGCGACTGGACAGCATGGTGGCCACCCCTGGTCAAATAAATTTCTTTGTCGAAGAATTATTGAAGCAGCACAGGCCAGGGGCGCATTGGCTGCAGTTGGAATTTTGGGCGTACTCTGTAGATGCCACTCTCTGCATAGTCACCCATCTCCACCACTACATCCGGGTTACAGGAGTTATCAGGATGAAGGAACAGGGGCTCCTCATCAGCCACAAACCTCCGCATCATCGGGTGACTGTACAGACTATCGCCAGTGGCTCAGGTAGGTGCTGGATGCAGCAGGAGTTGCTACTAACATTTTTAAGTCTCATTCCACCAGGGCTGCATCCACATCAGCGGCGAGGGCCATGGAGGTGCCCATGGACCACATCCTCGCCACCGCGGGCTGGGCCAGTGAAGAAACCTTTCAACGGTTCTACAACAAGCCACTGGTCGCCCCTGCGACATTCGCAGAAGCTATCCTGGGAACCGCTCAGTGAATATCTGTCCCCGAATTAGGGGTTATTTGTTGTTGATTAATAAATTGTGTTGATTTTTCAGCCAGTTTCGACTGAACTGCATTAACAGCCTCCCTCCATCAGACTGGCGGCAGTGTGATAAGCATGGACGTTGTCCAGGGCGTGAAATCACAGAGCTTTGAAATCTCACGAAGTCACTCACGTGACTCCGAAGTAAAATAGTAAGATTAAACGAGAACTTACCAAGTTTGAAGGTTGATCTGTATTTTACGAGGAGTCGCGGTGAGGGATTTCGTGCCCACCGCTCCCACCCTCTATCATAAGGTCAACTAGGAAGTTCTACGTTCTTCATCTTACTATTTTTAGTCATGATTTGTTTCTGTGAATCCACACCGCTGCTTTGAAGGATGCCGCGCATGCGTGCTGGCGGGGTCTTCACGAAATCCCTCACCGCGACTCCTCGTAAAATACAGATCAACCTTCAAACTTGGTAAGTTCTCGTTTAATCTTACTATTAAATGCCACTAAGCTAGCTGTCCCCACCACCTCCCTTGACTGCGCATTCCAAACACTTAACAAAACTTGCCCCACGCATCTCCTTTGAACTTTGCCCCCTTCACCTTAAAGCTATGCCATCTAATCTTTGCCCCCTTTCCACAATAGGAAAAAGGGTATGACCCTATCTATTGCTCTCATAATTTGATATGCTTCTCAGCTGAGGGACCTGACTCCCCCTAACCTCCGAAACTCCATGGAAAACAAACCAAATTCTTGAAAACCGACTCTCTCACCTGCTTTTGTAGCTGTACGTTTCAGGTATCATGACCATCAATTTTCTGGTTAATGGGGAAATGTTGAAGAAAGTCCATAGTTCTTCTTTGTATGAGAGATCAGAATCAATCCCAGCATTTTTGTGGTGCAAAGGGTACTTGGCAATTACAACCCAAGCTTTAATGGTGCCATCTGCAGGCGAGGACAATTTAATTGCTGGAGTAGTTGGACATGTTATTAGAAGCTCAACCATTAATGAACATTAACATCGTTGAAGCACCCAAAGATGTACATGAGATATCGACCTAAGAACCTCCCACACTCAAATTCATGCTTATTATGGGGTCCCTTCCATTGACTCCATTTATACCTCACTCTGCCTCGGCAAGACCAGCAACATCATCCAGGACGAGCCGTACCCTGGTCCCTCCCGCTTCTCCCCTTGCCCATCGGACAAAAGTATAGAAGTATGAAAATGTACACCTCCACATTCAGGGACAGTTTCTTCCCAGGTGTAATCAGGCAACTGAATCGTGTTATCACAACTACTATCCTGAACGTGTCCTGAACTACTATCTACCTCTCTGGTGATCCTTGGACTATGTTTGATTGGACTTTACTGATTTTACCTTGTATTAAACGTTATTCCTTTATCATGTATCTATACATTGTATTTGACAAGCTGCAAAATGTTTCACTGTACTTGACAAGAAACTAAACTGACCCATCCAGTGGAACTTTATCCCACAAGATTTCCATAGATTTCACTTTTATTGGTCGCCTGCTGTAGTCATCAACAGAATATTTACAAATAGGGTTCAAGATTTAGAAGTTGGCAGACAGGAATATGGTGCAGAGGGCTAAAGTTACCCTACTGCTTGTCTCCAGCATTTGCAGTGGTTTGTGTAAACTCTGTGCAGCATGTATTAAATTATTGTCCAATGTTCAATGTAACAGAACAAATAATATAGATAACATATTATTGTGTAAAATCACCATTCTGCACTGCCCTCAACAACTTCTGACAGCTCCAAGTTCAGAAATCCATAACATGCTATGACCAATACCCTGTTCATAGATGCCGTCAACAGAGATTCAGTAACCTGACCTGAACTTCAACTTTTTACACATCTTTCTCATTGTAAAAAGCCTTGAAAATATTAAGCCTAGTCAAGTAACATGTAAATTAATTTGTAATGGTGTGTTAGATGTAATTACTGCTGAACAATCTCCATGATCCAAAATAAAATGTTCAATGCAAATCTTTCAAAATCACATTTAACAACGCTGTTTACACAATGTCTGAGTGCTATTTCAGTGAAACATTAAACCCATGTGTGTATCCCAAATTATTCTGATATCTGTAAAATGTTTAAAAAGTTAAATAACATGATTTTTAAAAAAAATGTTTGTTGCTCTGTGAGAAAGCTTGCACACAATTAGTTGCTAGGTTTGCCTGATGCTAGCACTGTGTGTCATTCATCCTCTGCAAGGAAAGGTGAATCCTGAAATGCTAGGATTTGCTAGAATTTGGGGGGCTGGTTTCTTCAAGGTTAGCCTCGTGCATTGTCCCATTACTGTTAATGGAAAAATCCAGCCCAGTGTAACGCGGTCTAGACCTCGGTGGCACAGAGGTAGAGTTGCTGCCTTACAATGCTTGCAGCTCCAGAGACACAGGTTCGATCCCGGCTACGGGTGCTGTCTGTATGCAGTTAGTATGTTCTCCCCATGACTGCGTGGGTTTTCTCCAAGATCTTTTCGGTAGGAGAGTGTTAATGTATGGGATCGCTAGTCGGTGTGGCCGAAGGGCCTGTTTCCACGCTGTATCTCTAAACTAAACCCGAACATAGTGGTCAATTTACCATGTATGCCTAAATAGAAATACATTTTTTTGGTCGGAAATGTGATATACAAATAATTAATTACTATACTGGAACTTTACACTATGTACATACTTAAACAATTTCTACATTACTTACTGAAGGAAGCTATTTGTCTCATCAAATATAACTCCCAACAGATCAATCCACAAAGTTCCATTCCACACTCTTTATTTACTAGACACCCATCATTCTTTGTACAAAAAAACGTGTAACTTTTTACAAATACCTTCCTTCCCCCTCCCCGTCTCTCCTCCAACACCTCCCCCAACATCTCCCCCAATACTTCTCAACCCCCCAACCTCCACTTGGCTCCCATCCCTGAATCTTGGCAGAAATTGCATTAGTTTCTTCCTCCCCTCACCCTCCCCCTCCCACCCCCCTCGCCTTTCATCCACTAGAACAATGCTCAACAAACTACAGTTTTCATCTATGTCTTTCCTTTGGGCTGATACTTGCTTCTGTCCACCAATCTGCCTATCAGGGAACCCCATTGCCTGAGTTCATCTGTTGCCAGCCGTGATTTGTCCAGTCCCCTCTTCTTTCCCACTTTTGTTTTCCTGCTCCCCCTAACAAAGAGCCCTGAAGAAACCCAACCCGAAACGTCACCTGTCCATTTTCTCCAGAGATGCTGCTTGACCCACTGAGTTACCCCAGCATTTTTGTCTATCTTTGATATAAACCAGCATCTTTGATATAAACTGCAGTTCATCGTTATTATTTATATCCATGTGCTTTTAGGAGGTTGCTGGGTCTTCTGGCAAAGGGGAAGGGATGGTGTTAGCATTGTTCCATTTGATCATATTGTCAAAATAGACATTTTTTGTGCGATGGTAGAAGCCACTAAATCATCAAAAAGTTTTGAAACTAGCCTGCGAAGGAACTGCAGATGCTGGTTTAAACCGAACCGATAGACACAAACAGCTGGAGTAACTCAGCGGGTCAGACAGCGCCCCTGGAGAAAAGCAATAGGTGACGTTTCGGGTCGAGTCTGAAGAAAGGTCTCGACTCAAAACTTCACCTATTCCTTTTCTCCAGAGATGCTGTCTGACCCGCTGAGTTATTCCAGCTTTTTGTATCTATCTTTGGAAACTAGCCTCTTGTTCTGTCTTTGGCTGAACTTCGCAACAGAGGAGCCATGTGTTTTGTCCTCTTTCCCATTAAGCTGGTATCGAGAGTTCAGCTGTGTAAGATGAAGCAAAGAGGGAGTGCTACCCTAGCATTCTGATGGTGATAAAGTGTGATCACTTACTTTCACCTCTACGCTTCTAATAAAGACACAGAAAGCTGAACAAATATATCTTGATCTAACCTATTGAGGGCAAATGTGTTGCATTGTGCTGGAAAACAGAAGTAAATTCTTCATATCATGTAGAATTAGTTCAGATTACCTCTCAGACCAAAAGATGTCAAAATATTTCTGTAAGAATTCATTATGTTAACAGTGAGCACATTCCACATTTGACAGAAAATCCAAGATGCACAGCAGGTGTGAAAATCCACATTACCAGAAGGCAAGGCTCATACAGAGTGTTCAACAGTACTCACCTTACTTATTCTCCACCGCATCTCATTAAACACACAAGGAAAACAGGCACATTATGACGGCTGAAACACCGTGACTGATTCCAGATCTTAGCACCGGACAGTAGAGAGAGAACGGGCTGACAGAACGTCATATGGCAACCAACCAAGTGGAGACACGGTGGTGCAGCAGTAGAGTTGCTGCCTTACTGTGCCAGGGACCCGAGTTCGACCCTGACTACAGGTGCTGTCCACAATGAGTTTGTATGGTCTCACCGTGACTGCGTGGGTTTTCTCCGGGTGCTCCGGTTTCCTCCCACACTCCAAAGACATAAGTTTGTAGGTTAATTGCCTTTAGTAAAAATGATAAATTGTCCCTCGTGTGTAGGATCCAGTGTGTAAGATAGTGCTAGTGTGTGGGATTGCTGGTCAACATGGACTCAGTGTTTATCTTCCTCAGAAGGCAAATTAAGGTGAAATTAGATTGTCATTTTAACCAAGCCAACTAACTCCCCTAGATTTTCCCTATGATACAGCGATATTCTCTTTGTAACCAGATATTCTTTCCCTTTGCAATATATTTGAATTTTTGACCTTTTTATCCTGCACTGTATAAACATAGACCCACAGTATGCAAATAAAATATTTGCTACTGCAAACAGGGATTTTAGAAATAGCAAGCTGATCAATAGAGTAAACAATAGGGTCAGTTTTTAAATATATTTTAAATTGAGCTTTAGGTTAATCACCCCTCAATGCCTAGAAGTTCATTTGATTATAAATCACCAACAGATTTCATTTTAAAATGCAGTGAAAACTTTATCAAAAACAAGATATTCTGTTCTGTTTAATGGAAATAATATTCCAAATAAATAGCAATAAACGGTTGACATGTGATTTATGGACATTTTCAAGTGGTTTGGTAGCTGTGGCAGGGCTTGCATGCCATCACTACATACAACGTGAACCCAGGGAACAGATCGAGTGATAACAAAGCATCGCACCCAGTCGAGCTCAATGCGTTCTATGCATGCATTGATAGGAGGTTCACTGATGACCTTCGCATGCCCCCAGAGCACCTGATGATATTACAATCTCAGTCACAGAGGCCGACATCAGAAGACTCTTCTGGAGGGTGAACCCTTGGAAAGCGTCTAGACCTGATGGTATACCTGGTCACATTCTTAAACCTTGTGCAGAACAGGTTGGAGATTTTGTGCACATCTTCAATCTCTCTAGGTGCTGATGTCTGAGGTTCCGACCTGCCTTAAAAGAGCATCAATAATACCGGTACCCAAGAAGAGTAAGGTGACGTGCCTCAGTGACTACCGACCAATGGCACTAACGTCCGTGGTGATGAAGTGCTTTGAGAGGTTGGTTATAGCGCATATTCATTCCTACCACAAGAAGAATCTGGACCCACTACAGTTTACCTATCGCCACAACAGGTCAACAGAGGATGCAATCTCACTGGCTCTCCACTCTGCACTGGACCACATGCACAATAAAAATACATTGTCCGACTGTTGTTTATAGACTACAGCTCTGCGTTCAACACCATCAACCCCTCCAAACTGGTCTCTGCACATCATTCTGCAACTGGATCCTGAACTTCCTCATCAACAGAGCACTATCCATACAAATCTTGTAATGGTTATTGTTGAGTGAATCAAACATACTCACTGATCTGGTACAACAGTATTTATTATGTAATGCATACAACACACTACAGCATCTTACTTCTACTGTGCAGCAGCACTGACTGACAGCACATGTCGGGTTGCAATAATATGAATAGTGTGATAGTAGGCGGAGCTTATAATAATATAGCATTACATCGGTTAGTAAATAAAGTAACCAATCCACAGTTATCCAAGGGTCTGTTTCATGCTTCAAGTGTTTGTCTAACTGTTCATTATATTCGTTAGCTCAAGGTCAAGCTCATCATCTCAGAGTTGAATAACCTGTCTGGATGGTGGTACAGTACAGCACACCTTTTTCTTTAAATATATTTTTAAAGACAATAGCTACATGGTATAAATGGAGTGGCAAAATAAAAATAATTGCTTAACATGGATCCAGAGTAAACTCATTGAAAATGGCATGCATTAATGTTTAATTATCCAGCACAATTGATTACATTATATCATTAAAGCTAATTTTTTAAAGTTTGGTTCCAGTTTTGTGGTTTGTCCAAAGAGGCACGTGTTTCCCTATCTCGGCTTCATCTTCTGCCATAATTTCCAACACAGGAGAGAAAGAAAGTGAGAGATGTAAGCTGACTGACCTTTTTGACCTATTCCTCTTTCTCTCTTAATCTCTCCAAATTCATCCAATCTCAGTAAGGAATGGGTTTGATTTCATATTTCTTAGTCAGATTGCTTTAGTTTATTTACCTACAAAGACATGCAAGGCTAAATAAATTAAGAATAATAAAATGCCGAATCCATAACAATGACTGTTCAGAGTACTTTTGAGCTCCTGGTATGGGTAACTTCGGATAACCTTCAATTCAGTGTGCAAATCTGTTAAACAATAATAGGTTCTTTCTAGCCTTCAAGTATGAGCATTACCTTCCACATTACTGCCCATGGTATCCCTCATCTAAAATGAATCTTTAACACATTAGTTTCATGAATATGCTCATATGTGCACAATGCATATTCCAGGGTTCTCCAAAGCCCTGTCCCGCGGCACGAGTTCATTCCAAAAGCTCTCCCGAGTTTGCCCTGATTCGAACTCGGAGATTTACAGTAATGGCCAATCGTCGGTACTCGGGGCTCTCGTGGACATTTTTCAACATGTTGAAAAATCTTCGCGAGTCTTCCCGAGTACCTGCTGTTAGCGCTAAGAAACATCCCGAGCTCCGACGTACCCGCTACGTTCATTCTCCGTGCTTACCACACGTTTGATTTTTTTTAAACTCAGGAGAGCTCTTGGAATGAACTTGTACCGTGGGACAGGGCTATTAAAATGATCATTTCTACTACACTTCAAGTGTCATATACTTTTGTCCTTAGATGCTCCACCTCTATTGAAGGCATGAGACAAATCATTACCTCATCCATCCTGTGTTGTTCTTGGATTATGGTTGAGACAGGAATGCCCATCCTTACCTCCAGATTAGGTAAATTTCAGCAAAAATGTTTAAAAGTGCATAAATGTGCGCAATAAGGCATCGGTGGTTTATGCACTGCCTTTTTTCCCCACTATTAATGTCATAATTACTTCATTTTGTATGACTAATCTGGCTTTATTTTATGCCTTTTTTAATTCATTTTTTATGGATCTGACTTTTAACTGATTCATTATAGGGAGAACTGCAGAAGGAGGACGAGGTTGTAACGTGTTTGTAAGTATATACATCTGTAAATTTGTCAGACAAGATAGGTGAGAAAGTCACTTAACTGACACCCAGAAGTCAATTGCACAGAAGAAAATAAGATCAAAGAGAACAGGCAATGGTTTGTCAGCAGTAATGTGAATAGTAAGAAATGTTATGTATATTATGTGAATTAGTAAGGGTACATTCAGACTGGATAAAACATAACAATGAAATTGAACAAAATTGAAGGAATTAGCTGAAGTTGCTTGTACCAGGAGATCAAAATGTGTAGGAAAGAACTGCAGATGCTGGTTTAAATCAAAGGTAAATCAGTCTGTAGAGGGTCTCGACCCGAAAAGTCACCCATTCCTTCTCTCCAGAGATGCTGCATGTCCTGCATTTTGTGCCTACCCAGGAGATCAAAAGTTCGCTCAACACCACTTGCTATGGATTATGCATTTTGCTATTCTTAACTTATTTAGCCATTCACTTAAAGCAATTGCACAGAACCTAACTTATTTAGCACTGCACTGATGTGCCTTCTCGAGCCCCCTTTCGCTGTGATGGTATTTCAGCCACAGTCACAGAGGCT
>CM069150.1:26521174-26771174 GCA_035221665.1 Okamejei kenojei
AAAAGGTCTTAAAGTCTTATCTCTTCCTTGCTTGTTCTCCCTCTGCATTGAGGCGATCCAGGCTTTTGATGTTGGGCCCCCCGCCGGGTGATGGTAATGCCACAAGATATCGACGTGAATATTGAGTCTGTAACTTGCTTCGGGTAAACACCAGTGATCTCAGCTGAGGTAGAAAGAAGTTTTTCACAACTGAAGCATATTCTGTCTGACAGATGGCATAGTTTAACACCAGATAATTTGAAAAAAATTCTAGTAATTATGTGCAACCAGGCAACTTTGCTCATTTAATGTAGTGTACCTTTATATTATTTTTAACCAGGTTTTGGTTAATTAAATGCCTTTTTATGCCTCTTTTAATCAATAAATGCCTTTCTCGTGCCTTTTTTGTAATTTTATTATGCCTTTTTGCCTGCCTATCTCAGAGTTTTTTTGTGCCTAAACATCCTGGCTCTAATTATAAACTTGTGAATCAGTGAGAGTATTTTCCCCAGTGCTTTTTAAATATTATTCAAATAAAGCAATGTGTGAATGTTGCCCAGGGTTCCAGGGAGATTGCTGAGCACAGAAGAAAGGATGCTGGTTCGAAAACAGGAGCAGCATTGACTCGGACACCAGTTGTATGCAGCCCTGGAAAGACTGTTGGCTAAGACATTATAAGACTTGTAAACTTTTTAGGCCAATAACCTGGATGTTAGTCAAAATATTAAAATACATATCACCTAAGAAACTAGACAGCTTTTGACAGGGCTCAAACATGGTCAGTGCATTAGACACGTTGTTAGCTAGCCTCTAAGGGAGCTGTTACTGAGGAACTGTTATCAAAGACTTTGAGAGAGGGGCAGGTAGTGTTTTAGCCAGGACAATGGGAGCTATTGGCCAGTTGAGTGCATTGGACAAGGTTTTTCTGAGCAAACAGTCCAATGATTTCTTAAGTTAAAAATAGATTCTTTAAGTTCCTTAAAGTTATTATAACAAAATAAATGGCTGCATTCCCAAGCAGTACAGATTCTCGATATTCTGGTATTTGATGAGTATAGTTTGTATTTGTGTGCCGCACAGATCCTGGAAAAATAGCTACGTTGATTGGGCATGGAACACACAGAGAATTCCTCTCCCAACCTCAGGGTGAAATCTGGCACAAGAAAACGTTTTACAAAGATGGGCGGCACAGTGGAGCTGCTGCCTTATGGCACCAGAGACCCAAGTTTGATCCTGGTCGCAGGTGCGGCCTGTGTGGAACTTGCATCTCATTAACTGTGATGGTACGAGTTTCCTCTGGGCACTCCAGTTTCCTCCCATATTCCAAAGATGTGTATTAAATAGCTTCTGTAAATTGCCACTAGCGTGTAGGGAGTGGATTCAAAAAGTGGGATAACATAGAACTAGTGAGAACAGGTCAGCTGTATATTTTAATCACAAGGAGACGATATGTTTGCATATCAGTCTGGATAAAAAACCTCAAACTTTGCCTCACCTACTTTACACAATTTTACAGTACAACAATGATCGTGACAGGCCAAAATACCAATAACTGTTTAATCACCAGAACTTGTCCAAGATGGATATTCATGAGATGTTGCTCCAACATAAAACAGGATTTGGAGAATTCTACTTGTCAAATGCACCTTCCCCCACATTTGGAGTGTTACTTAGAGGGCACAAGGGAACATTTAATTTGTTCCAATACTGATCTTACTAGATACAACTGTCTATTTTTCGTGTGGCCAAACATTACCAGATGTAAACTGAATTTTCATTATGCAATTAGTTGCTTGAATGGCTTCTTACTTCCTGTAGAAAGCTTGGACAGGCCGTTACTGCTGACTCACAATTCTAGTCAATATTTGCAGTGGATCCTGTTTTTGTCATTCTTGCATTCTTCAATTGAATCATATATTTATCCTCTTGAATTCCACCTGTGAGGAATAACCCCACCTGATCTCAAGTTATCTTGTGCACTGTAGGTAGTTCCTGCTAATATTCCTGCATCTCTGCAGTTTCTTAGTTCCAGGGTGGTGTGTTTTGCCTGATCATTGCTGCAGCCTTGGTCAACTTGTCTTTGTTTTTGGTGCCAGTTGCTGAAGGTCAATCTAAACCGACCGTCCCATCCTTGTTGTCATCAGGGACACTGACAGTGACCTGAAGAGACTGGTATGTCATCTTGTAATTGATACCATTGTTGTTGTCCCAGAACTCTACTCCATCAACAGTGTACTTGATAGCAAACTGCAGGCAGGTGGCTGGCGGGAGCATGTGAGTAATAGGATTCAGTGAGAATGTGAAGCGGTCCATTTTGCCTTCAACATTGCTTTCAAACAGGGCTGAAACATCAGTGAAGAGACTCCAATCAGTGCAGGTGTAACGAACTGTCACCTGCTTATGGTATGCCAGGTTAATGACCAGGATTGTGCCACTGATAACCTGTTCTGACTCTGTCAATGCTTCCAGGCACACCTTCTGGCTATTCAGTCGTTCACTGAAGTTCTCATCGTCCTTTGGATTGGTGAATTCCATTTTGAAACGCTGCACCCATATCAAATGTTCTGTGGGCACATTGGTACTGAAGCTGGCCAGGACATGTGATGGCACTGTTGGCTCTACTGATGAGTCAAAGTTTCGAACTTCTGTTAACTCTAAGCCTAATGAATCTGCAAATCTCACCCTACTACTGCCATTGCTTCTGTTGCTCCCTCGCCTCTCTTCCGGGGAGCCCGGACATGATTTTGCTCGTTTCCGCACTGTCGGCTGTAACAGCCAGTCCCTTTTACCTGGACCAAGATGGGAGCCATCTTGTGCGCTATGCAAGTCATTCTGTGAGCCAAACCCATCAGCCAAGTGCACACTATCACATAGGCCTGAGATGTAACTCAGATTTTGCGTAAGAGTAATAAAGATCTGCTGTTCGAGTTCTGCTTTCTGAGTGGGGTCCAGGGACTCCACATCTTGGCATTTGAAAAGCTTCATCTGTTGTTTGAAAGTCCTGCCGCCACTTGAGGGGACATGAACACATTGCTCTAATCTCTTGCCCCGAGCAGATTTTGCATCCTGACGCACGGTAGGCTTAATCTGCTCCTTCGACTTTGTGGTTCTATACATAAATGATGGTTTGGATTGTACAGGTTGAAAACTCATCCCTTCCACGTGTGCTTCTTCTTCTGATTCCAGCTTCAATCGCACAGCACTCTCAATACTTGGATCGAGTGCCGGTTTCATTCCATTTGTCAAGGGGTTGGTCAGCTCTGGCACTATGCCATTAACCTGAGCATGACCAATGTCTTTTTCCGATTCGTGATCGTTAACAATAAACTGGTTCTGCTTTTCTGGTCCTGAACTATCAACTGACTGGTTATCCTGGTTTAACTCGCCCTTCTTACCTAGCGTACACTGGGTGACCTTCTCTGACCCACTTTTCTTACTATGCGCACACTGAGGTATCTGCTCTAACCCATTACTCAATACTGGCTGCAAAACCTGGTTTAAATCATCAAGCAATGAAAACTGGGCGACTTGCTCCAAACTGCCTCTCTCACCCATTGTGAATTGGGTGATGTGCTTTGAATTATCACTCTCACTCAGGGTATCCGGGATAGATTGGGTGATACACTTTAAACCACCACTTTTGCCCATTGCAGTTAGGGTGCCCTGCCCTAAACCAACACTCTCACCCTCAGTGGACTGGGTGATCCGTCCTAAACCAACACACTTACCTATAGTGGATTGGCTGATCTGTCCTACACCAACACCCTCACCCTTAATGGACTGGGTAATCTGTCCTAAACCAACACTTTCGCCCTTGGTGGACTGAGTGATCTGTCCCAAACCAACACCCTTAATATTGGTGGACTGGGTGATCTGTCCTAAACCAACACCCTTACCCATTGTGAACTGAGTGATGTGCCCTACATCAACACCCTCACCCTCGAGAGACTGGGTGATCTGCCCTACACCAACACCCCTACCCACGACGTGCCGTAAACCAACACTCTCTCTCTTGGTGTACTGGGTGACCTGCCCTGAGCCTCCATCCTTACCCAGGGCTGACTGAGTGACCTGTGTTATTCTTTTCCCCAAGTCAAGCACAGAACTGACCTTTTCTAAGGTGGAATCAACTATTTGCTCCTTGTTGGATGGTGAAATCAAATTCAGACCTGCTGGTTTGATTCTTTGTTCTAATTCAGAATTACCAACAACTACCATCTGGCTCTTCCCAGGTCTCACCACCTTATCCAGGGCTAACTGAATGCCTGACTCCGACCCAACACCTTTAACGGGGACAAACTGGGCGCCCTGCTCTAACCTGGTGTTACCTGAGCCAGGTTGGGTGCCCAGCTCTGACCCGACGCCCCTGTCCTGCCCGGGCTGCCCCGGCCGTGATTCCCCGGCGGCTGACAGTTGTTTGACCCCCTTCTTCCAGCCCAGGACCTGCTGGATCTGGTTCCTGAAGCCCATGCAGCGGTTTCCTGGGCCTGCCCGGGCTTCGGGCGCTTGCGGCGGGCGGCCCTGGACGGCGCCGGCTTCGCCCAGACTCTGGGAAGCTGCTGCCATCGGCGGTGCGGGCGGGCGGCGGCCACGGGCGCCCAGGCGGCTCCATCACCGCGTGCTTTGTGACCAGCGTCGACACGTCAGCCGCCCAGTGGTCAGCCCGGCCACAGGGGGCAGCAGCGACGCTGTGCCGCCTTCACACAGCTGTCCACCAAAAATCATATATATATGAATTAATATATTTAAAGATATGCATATAGTTATATGTACATATTTATAAATATAATTGCCTTTATGGTTTCTGAGAAATAAGATAAAGAGAGAAATAGAGCGTAGCTTTAATCATAAGTTGCTTCTGATCCATGAGAAGGAACTTTGAGATCTATTTATCTCTATCTTGCCTCTCACACACAGGCATTCACACAAACACACATTCATACATACTAGACTAAGGTGGGGGGGGGGGGGGCTTTCTGGAGCGCTAGTATGGGTGTTGTGTGCGGAAGGAACAGGTTTCCAGAGGGCTAGTATGGACATTGTGGGCCAAATGGATTCTTGGGATGGCAGCTCAGTCATTCAAGCCTGATCCGCTGGCAGCTCACGGCTGCTCACGGCTGGCGGGCTGGCAGTTGACTCACGGCTATTTCTTGAAATTCCAGTTCAAGCAGGGTGCAAGGCCACCGAATTCAAGTGCAATTTCCTACCACTTCAAGCAGGGTGCAAGGCCACCGAATTCAAGTGCAGTTTCATACCACTTCAAGCAGGGTGTAAGGCCACCAAATTCAAGTGCAGTTTCATTCCACTTCAAGCAGGGTGTAAGGCCACCAAATTCAAGTGCAGTTTCATACCACTTCAAGTAGGGTGCAAGGCACACATGCTGTTCCACTACAACACTGATTACACCAAAGATACTGGGGATTACACTGCGAGAGGCATAACGGAAGTCGTGTTTTGCATTCCAAGATGGCGGCCGTTGTGCTCCGTTACGTACTACACCTCGGTGCATTGGATTACGCAGGAGTGGAGTATCTTGCTCCGCTCTATGATCTTTGTTGTCCACTGCCTGCAGGGGGCAGCAGTGGAGTGGTGCCACCCACTCGGTACCCCTACACAGCCCCACTTCCTCAAGGCTCGCTCGTTGTGATTATTCCAACTCTTTGCATTACCATGCACTTACACCTTCCACCAAATTCTGTTCACGTTCACGATTTTAAGTCTTGCCTAGATTCTCTTAACCAGGACTTATTGGCTTCATTATTATTTTCAAACCTTGAGTGTAATGTGGAGGCGCAGCAGTTTAGAGAAGATCCAGTGTTTTGTGTTGATGTGCACATCATTCTATCTTGTGTCAATCCTTTAGCACCATGTCAGTTAGTCTATATTTGCATCATCATTCTATCTGCCAATCCTGTTTTACACCTCATTTTTCTGTCCTTGCCTACACATTCTACTTGCTAATCCAAGCCTTTTCCTAACTTCTATGCCATCCACTTTATGTGGAACCCTTGGAATTCATAAGCAATAGAAGAGGCAGTGATCCCAGTACTGATCCCCAGCAATGCCATTCAACAGATTTGTTCACCAGCATTCTCTGTTTTTTGTCTTTAAGCCAATTTCATTTTCATGGTGTATTCATATTCATTCTATTACAAAGGAAGCTCACCAACAGCTTGATTTCCTCAGACGTTTGTGGTGATTCAGCATGTCATCTATCATACCTCTTCAGACGTATAGTGGAGAGCCTGCAGCTGGTTACATCACTGTTCAGAATCCAAACATCCAAGAGTGTCGGAAGCTGGAGAAAATGATGGATATTGCCTGGTCCATCATGTGTACTGACCTTCCCCCTCGATGGGATCTACAAGAAGCACTACCACAGGAAGGCAGCAAATGTCATCAAACACCCACACCACCCTGGCCACGCTCCCATCTCACTACTACCATCAGAAAGAAGCCTGAGACACATTACATCAGTTTAAAGAACAGCATCCTCCCATCAACCATAAGGCCTTTGAACCACATTGAAAAACCCTAACCCCAACCCTACATCAGCACTGATCTATAATGGGCCTTATACTATTAAGGTTACACTACATATGTTAGCTTGAACTAGTCTAACTTAGTTGATGGGTTGTTGTTGGGTTGTGCCAGTAAAGCTGCAGCAAGTAAGAATTTCATTGTTTCGGTCCTGCTGCATATGGCGATTGAACAGGCATTTGACCCTTGGTGTATGATTCCATATGTCACAATTTCCTAACCAACTTTTATTTGGGACTTTGTAATGAACACCGCAAAATTCATGTATATGGTCCCAATGGTATTTAATATTTTTTTTTTATTTTATGTGATCAAAAAGGAACTCAATCAAACACCATTTGCTTTTAACTTCTCTCTACTGGCTCTGCATAGGTGACTTGAAGCTGTTCTTGTTTTATCCAGTTATTGTCTTTAAAATCCTTCCCCACAAACAGGTTAAACAGAAGCCTTGCAGCTTCCTGGGCATGTGATAGGAGTCATATAGATATCCAGCATGGAAACAAATCCTCCAACCCACATCAATTCCATCCATATTGTTCTGCAGCCAATGTCCAACCTGCTCATTCTTAATAACACCACCATTTTTATTGTAATCTTTACATATCATATTTCCTGCTGGCATGTCAACCCCAGCATTGATCTATGTGATACACCACTGGTGACAGTTTTTAACTATCAGCCTCTGTCTCTTACCACCAAGTCAATTTTAGTCCCAATTTACCAAATTACTCTGCATCTTGTGAGTTTTTATATTCTAGGATTAATTAGGGGTAGCCAGCATGGTTTCATACATACTAACTTGATCGAGTTTTATGATGGGGTAATGAAGGTGATCAATGAGGGCAGGATAAATATATTGTCACGTCGATTTTAATAAGGCATTTTATAAAGTTCCCCCATGGTAGGCTGATGGAGAAGATTAAGATGCATTAAATTAATAGTGACTTGATTGTATAGATTTGGAACTGGCTTACTATAGAAGAGAGAGTTGTGGTGGAAGGACAATATTCCGGCTGGAGGTCTGTAACCAGTTTAGTTTCCATTCATTTAATTTCATTTTGTTTAGATATACAGAGTGGAAACAGGCCCTTCGGTTTACCGAATCCACGGTGACCACAATCACTATCCTACACAAGGGACAATTTACAGGAGCCTGTTAACCTACAAACCTGTATGTCCTAGGGATGTGGGAGGAAACCAAGCACCCGGAGAAAGCCCGCATGATCACAGCTACCCACGGTTCTGCAGGGATCTGTGCTGGGACCTCTGCTGTTTGTGATATATATAAATGACCTAGACGTAAATGTAGAAGGGTTGGTGAGTAAGTTTACTGATGACACCAAAATTGGAGGAGATGAAGAAAGCGAGGAATTCTGTCAGAGGATATAGAGGGATAGATCAGTCTCACCTTGGTCACTCCCTCTTCCTCCCTCTCCAGCACGTTTTGCACAGACATTGTGGGCAGAAGGGCCTGTTTTAATGCTTTACTCTTCTATGTTCTATTTAGGATGGTCTCCCATGTCAACCTCATCCACGTAGGCTACTCTCTAGACTAGACTAGACTACCACGTATCAACCGCTCTACTCTCATTGACACACTTAGTGATATCCTCAAAAATGTAATCAAATTAATCAGACTGAATCTCTCAATAAGAAAGACATGTTTAACCTCCTTGATTAATCCCTGCCTCTCCAAATGCAGATGAATTTAGTCCCTCAGATATTTTCTGACATTTAATTCACCAGCCTTGCCTTTCCCTGCTGCCCTTGAATAAACATACATTTGCAAATGTTCATTCATTTGACACTTCTGTAACCAAAGAGAACCAAACTTTCTCTCAGATCCCCAGCAACCTTCATTTTTGTCCAACTGAGGATTTACATCCTGAGGATCTATCCACCTTTAAGCCTGCTGAGATATATGATACTCCATCATTTCCAATGGTAATTAAAATTCCACTATTCCACTCCCTAAATTCTCCAATATTGTTCCCGTTCTGTCAATGGATGAGCGAGTGATATTAATGAAAAAAGATATTGGTAGTGGAATACATTTTGTTGATGATTAAACAGGTACTATTGATGATGGGTATAATGGGTTGATTGGTTGAAGGGCCTGGATAGAGTGAATGTGGAGAGGATGTTTCCACTAGTGGGAGAATCTAGGACCAGAGGTCATACTGTAGCCTTATAATAAATTGATGTACCGTTAGAAAAGAGATGAGAAGAAATATCTTTAGTCAGTTTGGTTAATCTGTGGAATTCATTGCCACAGAGGGCCAAGTCAATGGATATTTTTAAGGCAGAGATTGGCAGTTCTTTGATTAGTAAGGGTGTCAGGGGTTATGAGGCAAAGGCAGGAGAATGGGGCTGAGAGGGAAAGATAGATCAGCCATGATTGAATGGCGGAGTAGACTTGATGGGCCGAATGGCCTTATTCTGCTCCTAGAATTTATGAACTTAAGAACATGAACTAATTCACAAAAAATTGATTCTGTGAATGTTTGGACAGATTGTTTAATTGACATAAATGGATTGTGTAAAACATTTATTAGTGAATGGTAAGGTTATATTAATCCTTAAAGTTTGTGTAAGAAATTATATCAAATGGTGTATATTAATGGAGATACAAGAAACTCTGGTGCTGCACTCTTGAGCAAAACACAAAGTGCTAGAGGAACTCAGTGTGTCAGGCACCATCTGAGAACGGAATCGTCTGGCAATGTTTTGGACTAAGACGCTCCTTCAGTGAGATTAATGATACATTATACAATTTATTATTTCACTCCAATAAAAGAAAAAAGTAACCCTTTCTGCAACAACAGTTATATTAATGGTGATGCATTATTTTAATGGCTGTGACCATTATATTGCTGCTGTTATATACAATATGTATGGAGTTATAGAATTCACTGCAATACCCTGGGGGTTTATTAACGAGACGTTATATAAACTGTTGCTTTGCTCCTATAAAAGAAAAAAAAACCCTTGCTGTAAAAACAGTTCATGAGCCAAGTTCAAAAAGTTCGGCCAAATTAAACGTCTTGGCAAGACAGCCTCGGGAGAATGTAATGCTGTTTTCTCAGGAATGTCCTTGGAACCCGCAAATATGCAGATTAGGCACTGGCAGTAAGCCTCAGAGTGTCTGCAAATTTTAAGGCTATAAACAATACAGTTCTGACAGACAAACAACAATAGATTGATAAGCTGATAGACATTACAGACGTCTATACCTGAAGAATGCTACTGAATGTGATAATGTCTTAGCTGCCCTCAAGCTTCAAACACTGGTTCTTTTGGTGTGGAAAAGGGTATAAAGGAAACTGTGCTTGGTGAAGAGAGGAAATTATTAAATACAAATGGACAGCAAAAACCTGCAGATTATATCCTTGCCCAAGGTTTCCTTTGGGAAGATGGTAACATAGTAATAAACTGAAGAATGAAAAGATGTTTATTATATTGAAAAAATTTGGAGGCAAAACAGACTGCAGCAGCTAGTGTGTCTGTGTTCAATTCAGTTATAGTCATAGAGTTCTACAGTATGAAACAGGCCCTTCTGCCCAACTTGCACATGCCAACCAAAATGCCCCATTTACCATTAGTCCCACCTGCCTACATTTGGCCCATATCCTTCTAAACATTTTCTATCCATGTATCTGTCCAAATGCCTTTTAAATGCTGTTATAGTACACGCCTACCTGCCTTAACTATCTCCTCTGGTAGCTCGATCCATGTACTCACCATTCTCAGTGTGAAAAAGTTGCCCCTCACGTTCCTATTAAATCTTTCCCCTCTCTCCTTAAACATGTGTTTTCTGGTGTGTGATTCCCCAACTCTGTATAAAAGATTATGTTCATCCACCCTGTATTCCCCTCATAATTTTAAACACTTCTATCAGATCACTCCACATCCTCTTACACTTCAAGGAATAAAGTCCTTGCCTGCCCAACTTCTCCCTATAGTTCAGATCTTAAAGTCCTGGCAACATCCTTGTAAATCTTCTCTGGACCTTTTCAACGTAACAACATCCTTCCTATAGCAGGGTTACCAAAACTGAACACCATACTCCAAATGCGGCCTCACCAACATCTTGTACAACTGTAACATAACATTCAAACTTCTATACTCAATGCTCTGTCTGATGGAAATCAATGTACCAAAAGCCTCCTTGACTTCTTTGTGTACCTGTGATACCACTTTTAACGAACTATGTACCTGCATTCCTAGATCCCTCTACTCTACAACACTCCCGAAGCCCCTGCCATTCACTGTGAAGGTCCTGCAATACCTCCAATTTATCTGCATTCAACTCCATTAATGAATCCTCAGATCATTTGCCTAACAGATCGAGATCCTTGATACATCTTTGCTATAGTATCGATAATACCGCCCAGTTTAGTGTCATCTGCAAACTTACTAATTATGCCTTGTAGATTATCATCCAAATCATAGATATAAATCACAAACAGCAATGGGCCCAACACCGATCCTTGAGGCACACCACTAGTCACAAGCCTCATCCGAAAAAACACTTTCCACCATCACCCTTCCATGAAGCCAATTCGGCAAGCTCTCTCTGGAGCCCATATGATCTAACCTTCCAGACCAGCCTACGACGTGGAACCTTATCAAATGTCTTCTGAAGTCCATATAGACAACATCTAGGGCTTTGACCTCATCAGTCTTTTCGGTTGCTGCTTCAAAAATGTCAAACAGATTCATAAGACATGATCTCCCATGTACAAAACCATGCTGACTATCCCTAATTACCCTGACTATCCAAATCTTATATTGTGATATCTTATATAAATCTTATCCCTCAAAATCCAGGCTTTTCCTTGCATCTCTTCTTAAATAGAGGCACATTAGCCACTCTGCAATCTTCTGGCACGTCCCCTGTGTCTAACGATGGTTCATACATCTCAGCCCAGGCGTCTGCCATTTCTTCTCTAGCTTCCCACTCTATCCTGAAATCTCCTGCTGCTGCTCCAACTCTGAAATACATTGACTCTAACAATCTAACTGCTGCCTTTAGAAATCTCCTACTGTTGCTCTGACATTGAAATACACTGACTCTAACAATCCCACTGCTGCCTTTTCAGTTGGGAAGATGCCCCTTAAAAGACCCTCAATCCTTACTGTCAGGATGTACCCTGAGAGGTGTAGCTTTAGAGCAGCGTGTCCCTGTGATGTGATCTTTGCACTCTGCCTACAGTAGAAAAGGGCAAAGAACATAACCCAGCCCATAAGGAAACTTTTATCAGCTGGAACGGCACTCATCTAAAATAGGTAGGGCCGTACAAAGTTCTCTCACCTTTTCCCATTTGATAAGAACGCCTCATCAGAGTATATTACTGCAGCAGCATGAAGTAGAATTTCATCCTTGTCTCCACACGCATTGGCAACTTCCTCTGTGTTCTCTAATATCAGGCAGTTTCAATGAAAAAACTTTGCAATAGATTTTACAAAATGAAATGGATGAGGTTAACTGTGGTTGACAGGGGTCTCTAGGAAATCCAGGAATTATAATGGAGAATACTTTACTGGCAGAATATTAAATTTATATTTGTCTGCCCAAACAAATAAATAGTTAGGAACAGATCTAATATATCATAAACTAGTATTACTAAAGAAAATGTTCACAAAGTTAATGAGACTTAAAGGCAAACAAACCTAATGGTCTCAATCCAAGGTGCTAAAAAATGATGGTTATAGCTATAATCAAGCACTTGTTTGGCTGGGGACTCACAGTGAAAGAACTGTTCCATTGCTCTTTGGGAACCAACAGATAGAATATTGTGATTTTCCGAAGGAGTTTTAAAGTTATAAATCTTGGAAATTGAGTGAGTGATTAGAATGGATTGAGGGTTGGTTAAATAACAGAGAATAAACTAGGAATAAACAGTTTGTTTAACAGAGGCAGAATATAACTTGTAAAGTGCTGGAAGGAATGGTACTTTGACTTCAGCGTTTTGCAAATTATGTTGGTGTAATTTATCAAAGTTTTAACATACAGCTACATGGGAAGGTAAATTGTGAGAAAGATGTAATTGACCTGCAAGATATGATGGCTGGTTAAGTGATCAGCCAGGAATATGCCAACTGGAGTATAATATGAAAATAAATCATTTTGGAGGAAGGATTGGAAAAAAGATTGGAAATGTTTTTTAGAAAGTGAGAAACAAATAAATATTAATAATCATAAGGATGTGTATGTGCAAGACAAATGGCCTTTTTGCCACTGTTGCTTGGTGTTGAGGTCTAAGTTTGGGGAGACCACACTCGACATGTCTTATTCAGAACTGGTCTCATATTCAAGATATTCCTGTCATGAAGATGGTGGAATTAAGGCATGAGAAGGCTGTTTTATTAAGACAGATCTAGTAGGATAGGCCTATATTCTCTGAAATGATAGGAACCCTCTACTCTTGAAGGGCATGAATACCTAGTTGTTAATATTTTCTCTTACATAGTCCCTTGTAATCTAGGATGACCTGCTTCTATTGATTCAGAGGAGGCTGTTGAGGCCAATGTGGAGGCTACAGACTCTTCCTAGATTAGGCATCTGAGGAGGGTGCCTGCTATGACAGATTGTGAGAAAGTGTACTCACGGAATACATTCAAGATTCAGATCCAGAGTTTTGGGGGCAATAAGAACTAAAGGTTTAATGGGATTGCATGCTTACATGAAGGTGATGTGGTTCAGCCATGATGTTACTGGAGAGTAGAGCAGGCTTGGCTAGCCACGTGAGTAGCCCTGGTAAATGTTTATTGTATTCTTACTTGCCATTTGAGGAGAGTACAGTTACAGTGCATTCAGTACGTATTCAGACCCCTCTACACACAATACCTCAGAATGAAGAAGCGAAAACGTGTTTAGAAATGTTTGCAAAGTAATTAAAAATAAATAGCTGAAATATTACATTTACATACATATTCAGACCCCTTGCTATGACACTCAAAATTGAGCTTAGGTTCATCCTCTTTCCTTTGATTATCCTTGAGATTAATTCTACAACTTGATTGGAGTCCACCAGTGGTAAATTAAATTGGTAGGACATGATTTGAAAAGGCACACACCTGTCTATACAAGGCCCCACAGTTGACAGTGCATGTCAGAGCAAAAACCAATCCATGAAGACGAAGGAATTGTCCGTAGACCTCTGAGACAGGATTGTGTCGAGACACAGATCTGGGGAAGAGTATAAAACAATTTCTGCAGCATTCTAGATGTCCCGAAGAGCACAGTGGCCTCTGTCATTCTTAAATGGAAGAACTTTGCAACCACCAGTAACTTCAGAGAGCTGGCCGCCCGGCCAAACTGAGCAATCGGGGGAGGAGGGTCTTGGTTAGGGAGGTGACCAAGAACCTGATGATCACTCTGACAGAGCTCCAGTGGAGATTGGAGAACCTTCCAGAAGGACATCAGCAGCACTCCATCAATCAGGCCTCTATGGTAGATTGACCAGACGGAAGCCACTCCTCAGTAAAAGACACATGACAGCCCACTTGGAGTTTGCCAAACCGCATGAGAAACAAGATTCTCTGGTCTGATGAAACCAAGATGAACTCTTTATCATCAATGCCAAGCGTCACGTCTGGAGGAAACCAGGCACCGCTCATCACCTGGCCAATACCATACTACGGTGAAGCATGGTGGTGGCAGCATCATGCTGTGGGGATGTTTTTCAGCGGCAGGAACTGGGAGACTAGTCAGGATCGAGGGAAAGATGAACGGAGTAAAGTACAGAGAGATCCTTGATGAAAACCTGCTCCAGAGCGTTCTGGACCTCTGACTGAGGCGGAGGTTCTGCTTCCAACAGGACAACGATCCTATGCACACAGCCAAGACAATGCAGGAGTGGCTTCGTGGCAAGTCAGTGAATGTCCTTGAGTGGCCCAGCCTGAGCCCGGATTTGAACCCGATTGAACATCTCTAGAGGGCCCTGAAAATAGCTGTGCATCGACGTTCCCCATCCAACCTGACAGAGCTTGAGAGGATCGACAGAGAAGAATGGGAGAAATTACCCAAATACAGATGTGCCAAGCTTGTAGTGTCATACCCAAGAAGACTTGAGGCTGTAATCTCTGCCAAAGGTGCCTCAACAAAGTAAAGGGTCTGAATACTTATGAAAATGTGATATTTCAGTTATTTCTTTTTAATTACTGTGCAAACATTTCTAAACACCTGTTTTTGCTTTTCTATTATGGGGTATTGTGTGTAGATTGATGATTAAAAAAAAAATAACAATTTTAGAATAAGGCTGTAACGTAACAAAACATGGAAAAGGTGAAGGGGTCTGAATACTTTCTGAATGCACTGTATATTGCCTGTCTCCCTCTCATGCTCACACATGCATATGAAGCCACCATCTGGCAGTGACACATCTATACTTTCATTTAAATTGTCTGGACAATAGTTGTGGCAATTATCTTAAACTTGAGATATCACTGCAGCAGTTCCTCAGGCCTAGCCATGTTCACGCACAGAGATGACTTATGTTTAACAATCTCACTTCCCTTTGGCCAGACACAATGCCAATCTGTGGAAAATTTCCCATTCCCCCAACTTCACCTGCACCAGGACTCCTTGATACAGATTTGGCAAAATGCTGCCTTGATTCAAAGGCAGTTATTCTCACCAACTCAGTGCATTGTCCTGTTGCCACGTTTTCACATCAGTATAACAATCTTTCTCTGTATCAAACATAACGTGTGCTTATGATATGTGTTTTCAATCAGACCTTTTTGTATGCACCCACCATTTCAGAACCACAACTGATGCTGGGATAGGGTAAGGAGAAAGGTGCACTTTTTGTTCAATCTTATGAACCATTTAGAGCAATTAAAACATTAACAGATGTGTTCACCGTTCACATGTTGCCATGGGCGGTCTAATGTTCTGGGCCATGTAACTTGAATAATCTTCATATACCAGACAGACCAAGAAAATATCTGACTTTCCCCAGCTCAGATTTATTATTTTATTTAATGTCATTAAACAAATGTCGGTGTTGTTTCAGTTCCCACAGGGAAGATAATAACATCTCTCTTCCGATTGGCAGGATGTGACCAGCGATTGGCTGAAGTCTATAAACTACAAGATTGAATAAAGACAATGGGAATCATTTAAAAATAATAACATTTCTTTAAGGTATAAAGTCGCAATAGGAAAAATGAACCAACTATGGATAACAGGCAAACCTAAATATAGCATTAAATATAAGGTAAGATTTATAAATTTGCCAGAATATCTGACGATTGGGAGCATTTTTGGATCAAACAAACAATTACCAAGAAATTGATAAAGAAATGGAAAACAGAATGTGAGATTGAACGTGGTAAAGAATAAAAATAGACTGTTGGCGCATCTGAAGGATAGGACCAGTGAGGGCAAATGTAGATTCTTTATTAAAAGAATAAGAATGGTAGAAAAATAATTTGCTTTGTGTCTCTTTTCTGAACGCACAAAATCCTCCTGGAAAGGTTTCAATGCAAATGAGTAAATGAAATTAATTAGTATTAGTAAAGAAATACTATGAGAATAGTTAATGAAATGATGAAGTTTTGAAATAGATGGCTTCAGTGGCTTTTCATATCAAAAAATACTTTATTCATAAAAATATTCAGGAATATTTAAACAGAATACTCGTCATTTTCATGATGTTATGTTATTCCACTGAGTTAACATCATTGTCATCATCAGTTGTCATTCATTTACAACATTGAAACAAATATTCATGGTGTTTTAGATATTTGCTGTGCTCCCTTTCACTGGTACCCTGGTTCCCATTCTCCCATTTAAACTTAATGAGTTCACTGGAAATGTTACGTAACATCTAAAAAAGGTGAACCAATGTTGTTGGGATATTAATAGGAATATCATCCAAAGTCCAAAAAATCTGCCAGTTCAGCATCATCAAAATCCCAAGCATGCCAGAACAATGGAGTTCACTGAAATGTGATTCTGGCAGGTCAACATATAGTTATGAAAGAAGAATCTTATATGACTAATCTATTTGAGTTCCTTGAGGATATAACGGTAGATTGGAAGAAAGGAAAACCAGTGGAAGGAGGATATTTGAAATTTTAGAAGGCGCACCAATGTTGGAGCAAATGAAATTAGGATAATAAATTAGTGTGGACTGAGAGAAGGTTAACAGACAGAAGACAAAGAATATGAATAAAGAGATCCTCTCAAGGTTGCCAAACGGTGGCTTGTGTGATTAAGTGCTTGGATCGTAAGTTCTGATGATTTGGCTGAGGGGACCAAATGATACGTTTTCAAGAAATACACAAGAGAATGCAGATGCTAGAATTTTGAATTAAAAACAATGTTCTGCAGGAATTCAGCACCAGGCAGCATCTGCGTCAACATAATCTTAGCTTCCCCCTCTATTATCAGTCATTTAGATGGAGAAATGGGACACCATAAACCCATGTTTTCAGAAGGGCAGCACAGTGATGCAGCGATAGTTGCTGCCTTACAGTGCCAGAGATCCGGTTAAATCCTGACTATGGATGCTGTTTGTACTTACGGTCTCCATGTGACTGCATGGGTTTTCTCCGAGTCCTCAAGGTTCTCCCCATATTCCAAAGACGTGCAGATTTGTAAGTTAATTGGCTCATGTAAATTGTTCCTAGTGTTTAGGATAAGACTTGTGTACAGGTGATCGCTGGTCGGCGCAGACTCGGTGGGCCAAAGGCTTGTTTCCACCCTGTATCTCTAAACTAAACTAAAGGCATGTGACACAGTAATATGTGTTGAGGCAAGTGGAAAGTTTCAAAAGGGCATTGATAGTCCAAGTGGACAGATAGAGATTAGTGTAGGTAAATGGAAAGTCAGCCACTTTGTTCTGAGGAAGACCTTTTTCTAACTAATGCAAGCCAGAAATAACAGATTAACGTAATTTACAGCTAAAAATGGTTAAGAAGACACACACACCCTACTAAAAGCATGAACATCAATTGCTGAACTAATTAATTTATTTATGATGATTAATGGTTCAATCGGAAAGATTCATAAGAGCCATTTTTTCTTGTGTGTCAGTTCAGTTATGGGTCAGTGCTGGGATATTTAAATCTAAAAGGTCATGTCTTTAAGAAAACAAAATGCACCTGTTATGTTTTGGTAGATAAAACTAAAAGGTGACTTGATGAAAACATTGATGGGCAAGAGTCTTAATGGGCAAACCAGGAAGAGACAAGTGACAGAGAAGGACCAACCACAGTGAAATATGTCGGAAGCAAACTTTTTGGGTGAGCTATGAGCGAATAAATCATGACCATACTCCAGCATGGTGAAAGTAACCTTTGCTTTATTTTACATATCTCATGACCTCAGGATCATGATGAGTACTTTATAGTCATGCTTGTAACATAGAGGAAAGTGGCACCCAGTTTGTGTACAGCAAACTCCACAAACAGTAAGGTCATAACAATGATGTTACCCATGGTTGGTACCTAAAGATGAAAGACAATAAACCACCTGGACACAATGGGAAGCTCCCCAGGATCCTGGGGATATATTTGATGATAATATGAGTATTGAACTTGATGTAGTTTTCGTTGGAGGGTAAGAAGGATGGTAAAACAGACCCATTCATATTAGTGGGTCTGGGCACGCATAATTACAGCTTTTTATAATTCTGAATATATGACGATAAAGATAAAATAGTTGTAATTAGATAGTATAATTCCAAAAATGCCGATTGTGTTTGTATCAGATTATAAACAAACTGAGTGAGAGTGAAAGCCATTTTCCAAAAGCTGTATTGCTATCTGAGAAGAGATTTCCTATCAACAGGAGCCGTTCCCATCTGTAAACTCTAAGAAGCCAATATGTGGCAATATGAAACCAATGTGAAAGCAAGCCATGTTCACTGGAGAATATTAAACAACGCAAACCAAAAGGCAGAGCTGGAGTTCAAAAGGAGTATTATGTCTGGTGCTGCAGTTCATCAAGTGGGAATCAGTGATCCTGTGGGAAAGAATATGACTTCCCACACTATTATCACACACAAGGATATGTCTGGAAACTAAAAGCAAACAGTAGCAGCAGGAAAGTGAACCGAGATTAAGGTCATCAAGCATCACCATCTCACACAGTACAATAATATCCACAAGCAAAACCTCTGCTTCAAGTAAAATTAAGGGGAAATTACAGATCCCTCATTTAAAGAACATTCACTGAAAATGTACCCATTACAGAAATGAGCAATTCTAGTTCAGTAACAACAGCCAAAGAGAACGAGTAGATCACAATGAGTACCCTCAATTATCCATACGATTGAGTTTAAGCAAATGTCCTTATGTTTTGCGACCTTACAATCAAGTAGGTGGCAATATGATCTGCGAGGAGGATGCTTTGAAGCTACAGGGTGACTTGGATAGGTTGGGTGAGTGGGCATATGCAGGGCATCGGGGCTTCGGGGCTTCGGGGCTTCGGCGCTCCAGCAGTTGCTCCAGCGGTGCTCCAGCAGCGGCCCGGCATTGGCGCTCCGGCGGCTCTCCAGCGGGTGCTCCGGCAGCGGCCCGGCTTCGGCGCTCCGGCGGCTCTCCAGCGGGTGTTCCGGCGGCGGCCCGGCTTCGGCGCTCCGGCGGCTCCGGCGGCTCTCCAGCGGGTGTTCCAGCAGCGGCCCGGCTTCGGCGCTCCGGCGGCTCTCCAGCGGGTGCTCCAGCGGCGGCCCGGCTTCGGCGCTCCGGCGGCTCTCCAGCGGCTCTCCAGCAGGTGCTCCAGCGGCGGCCCGGCTTCAGAGCTCCGGCGGCTCCAGCGTTCCCGTGGTCGATCCTGGCTGGGGGCTGTGGTGGTGTTCCGGCGGCGGCGGCGGCCTGGCTTCGGAGGCTCGGCCGCGGGCCTGGTGGACGATGACATCGAAGGCCTGGATTGCCTCAGTACAGAGGGGGAACAAGTAGGGGAAAATGACAAAGACCTTAAGACTTTTGCCTTCCACCACAGTGAGGAGGTGCTTGGTGAACTCACTGTGGTGGATGTTAAATTATGTGTTTATTGTGTGTTTTGTTTTAATTTATTACATGTTATGACTGCAAGGTAACAAATTTCGTTCAGACCGAAAGGTCTGAATGACAATAAAGGAATCTGAATCTGAATCTGAATCTGAGATACAGTATAATGTGGATAAATGTAAGATTATCCACTTTGGTGGCAAGAACAGGAAGGCAGATTATTATCTGAATGGTGTCAGATTAGGAAAAGGGGAGGGGCAACGAGACTTGGGTGTGCTTGTACATCCGTCACTGAAAGTAAGCATGCAGGTACAACAGGCAGTGAAGAAAGCTAATGCCACGTTGGCCTTCATTTGCAAGAGTTTAGGAGCAAGGAGGTCCTACTGAAGGTTGCAGTGTAGGTCCACCACGTTAATTCTCGGGATGGAGGAACTGACATATGATGAAAGGATGGGTCGACTGGGCTCGTATTCACTTGAATTTAGAAGGATGAGTGAATATCTTATAGAAACATATAATATTCCTAAAGGATTGTTGCTGATGTTGGGGAAGTCCAGAACCAGGGGTCACAGTTTAAGAATAAGGGGTAGGCCATTTAGGACTGAGATGCAGAAAAGCCTCTTCACCCAGAGAGATACGAATCTGTGGAATTCTCTGCCACAGTAGGCAGTGGAGGCCAATTCACTGGATGCTTTCAAGAGAGTTAGATTTAGCTCTTAGAGCTAAAAGAATCAATGGACATCAGGAAAAAGCATGATCGGGGTACTGATTTTAGATGATCAGCCATAATCATATTGAATGGCGGTGCTGGCTTGCTGAATGGCCTACTCCTGCACCTATTTTTCCATTTTCTATGATTCTGTCTTGCTAGAGGTGTCATGGCATTTCCATGACAATGAATGTTATTTGCCACTTAGTAGTTCATGCCGGAATGTTGTCTGGTCTTTGTTCAGTGCTCCGTTTAGTCTTCACTTCTGACTTTATGAAAGGAAAGTCATTGATGAAGCAGCTGAAGATGGCTGGGCTAGCACATTGCCCCAAGGAACCCATGCAGTGATGCGTCTTGCTATTTACTTTTAAACATTACAAGAGTTTACCTCGTGATTCTCACCCCAGTGCAACAGAGCTGTGCAGCTGGCAGAGCCTAGGTTCAAACCTGATCTTGGGTGCTGTCCATGTGGAGTTTGCACATTCACCCTGTGACTGTGGGTTTCCACCGGGTGCTCAGGTTACCTCCCAAATCCCAAAGATGCCCGGTTTGTAGATTAATTAGTCATAGGGTCATACAGCATGGAAACAGGCCCCTCTGCCCAAACTGACCAACATGCACCATCTGCACTCGTCCCATCTACCTGCATTTGAGCCATATCCTTCTAAATCATTCCAATCCAAGTACCTTCTAAAAGCCTTTTAAATATTGTGCCAGTACCTGCCTCAACTACCTCTGCTGCCAACTTGTTTGATATACCCACCACCATTTGAGTGAGAAATGCACCCGCACTGAGTGAGAAATATTGTCATCAATAATCGTGGCACCAATGAACACTGTGTACCAGGGTAGTTACACACTCTCAATATCTTGTCACATCATTATAAGTTAACAGAGTTGTGCCAATTTTGAGTCAGTTGGGTGTCACCATGTCTGAAGCTTCGTAACCTGCTTCAGCTTCAGCTTTCTCCTGTATTGCACGAACAGCTCTCCACTGCTCTCAGACTCTATTGTCTTCTGCGAAGCACTGGTTAGGCATTAAAAAAGTAATATTGATCTATAGGTCTCAATATTCCTTCAAGGCACAAGGCAGCACAGAACTGGGGAAAGAAAACTGCATTTGCTGGAAATCTGAAATAAAAACTGAAAATGCTAGGAACACTCAGCAAGTCAGCCAGTACCTTTGGAGGCAGAACCAGTTAAAGATGTTGCTTGACACTGCTGAGTATTTCCAGCTTTGACATTTCCACCCTGGGAAAAAGATTCTGATCTCCTACTCTATCTTTACAAATTTCTATCAGCCTCCGTGCTCCAGAAAAAAACAATCCAAGTTTGTCCAACTTTTCTTTTTAGCTAATACCTTCTAATCCAGGCAGCATATTGGTTAAAGTCTTCCTCATCCTCTCCGAAACCACCACATCGTTTCTATAATGGGGCAGCCGGAACGGTACACAATATTCCAAATGTGTCCCAAGCAAAGTCCTTTAAAGCAGCAAAATGACTTCCTGACTCTAATATCAAATGCCAAGACCATTGAAAGCAAGCATACTATACGCCTTCCTTACCACTCAATCTACTTATGTTGGCACTTTTAGAGAGCTTAGGTCTTGAACACCAAGATTCCTCTGT
This sequence comes from Okamejei kenojei, assembly GCA_035221665.1. NCBI lineage: Eukaryota > Metazoa > Chordata > Chondrichthyes > Rajiformes > Rajidae > Okamejei > Okamejei kenojei. The sequence continues at coordinate 26,542,998 of CM069150.1, forward strand.
ACATCAACATTGTTAAGGGTCTTGTTGTTAACTACATACTATCTCAATAGACAATAGGTGCAGGAGTAGGCCATTTGGCCCTTCGATCCAGCACTGCCATTCAATGTGATCATGGCTGATCATCCCCAATCAGTATCCCGTTCCTGCCTTCTCCCCATATCCCGGTTCCGCTATTTTTAAGAGCCCTATCTAGCTCTTGAAAGCATCCAGAGAACCTGCCTCCACCGCCCTCTGAGGCAGAGAATTCCACAGACTCACCACTCTCTGTGAGAAAAAGTGTTTCCTCATCTCCGTTCTAAATGGCTTACTCCTTATTCTTAAACTGTGGCAACTGGTTCTGGACTCTCCCAACATCGGGAACATGTTTCCTGCCTCTAGCGTGTCCAAGCCCTTAACAATCTTATGTTTCAATGAGATATCCTCTCATCCTTCTAAACTCCAGAGCGTACAAGCCCAGCTGCTCCATTCTCTCAGCATATGACAGTCCCGCCATCCCGGGAATTAACCTTGTAAACCTACGCTGCACTCCCTCAATAGCAAGAATGTCCTTCCTCAAATTAGGGAACCAAAACCGCACACAATACTCCAGGTGTGGTCTCACTAGGGCTCTGTACAACTGCAGAAGGACCTCTTTGCTCCTATATTCGATTCCTCTTGTTATAAAGGACAACATGCCATTCGCTTTTTTTACTGCCTGATGTACCTGCATGCAGTTCATAGACTGATGTACAAGGTCTGCAGATCCCGTTGTACTTCCCCTTTCCCCATCTCCTTACATTCGACCTCCCAATGACAACACCTCACACTCGCTCACATTAAACTGCCACCTGCCGTTTCTCCACCCATTTCTGTAGCTGATCTACGTATATCCCACTGTATATTTTGATAACATTCCTCACTGTCACCTGCAAACTTACTAAACAACCCGTACATTTACGTTCAATTTGTGTATATGTATAATATAAAACAAACAGCAGCGGTCTCTAACATGTTACTGCAAAACTCCACTGATCATAGACATCCAGCTGGAATAACACCCTTCCACAAAACCCTGTCTTCCGCAAGTAAACCAGTCCTTAATTAGTCCATATTCTTCCAAATGAGAATAAATCCTATCCCAAAGAACTCTCCCCAGCGGTTCCTAGCCACTAACGTGAAATTTACCCACCTATAATTTCCTGCATCATCTCTACTTCCCTTTTTAAGCAAAGGAACAACATTGAGTACTCTCCATTTCTTTGGGGGCTCACAGTGATATATTACTCTGCCTCTACCCCAAATCAGGCTCTCTGTCAGCTCCAAACTGCTTTTAACAATGCAATGTAACCTGTGTGATTTAAAACTTGTTTTAAATGCTGACAAGACAAAGCTCATGCTGTTCACTAAAGCTAAATCAAAGCCCTCGGACCTCCCATCTATCACCACTTTGCAGCGCTCTGTGGTTGAATCTGTGTCTCAATATAAATATCTGGGAATTATAATTGATGAATCTCTCTCTTTTAAATCTCATATCCAGCAACTTGCGAAAAAAACTAAAGATAAAATTAGGTTTTTACTTTAGAAACAAATCTTGTTTTTCTTTTGAAGCCAAAAAAAGACTTGTTGCTGCAACATTTATGTCTGTGTTGGACTATGGTGATGTTTTATATGTGAATGCATCTTCAAAATGCCTACAGTCTTTGGACACGGTCTACCACGGAGCACTGAGATTTGTTACTAATTTTAAAACCCTCACGCACCACTGCTCTTTGTATGCTCAAGTTGGATTGTTTGCCCTGTCCACCCGCAGACTCCATCATTGGCATATCCTTATTTATAAGACTATCCTCGGTATTCTTCCTTCATACCTGCAGAAGTATGTAATTCGAAAAAGCACAGGAACTTATCAGCTCCGCTCTGAGGACTTGTTCTTACTAACTACCTAATGTCCGTACTGAACTGGGGAAAAGGGCATTTAGTTACGCTGCTCCCTTCGCATGGAACCAGCTGCAGAATGAACTGAAACTTAAGGAGCTGGTTTCTATAAACAGATTTAAATCTCTTCTTAATGATGTTGAAGCGGGCTCTTCTGTCTGTACATGCTTCGTTTGATGATGTTATGACTGTGACTCTATTTATATGTTCTCTGTTGTTTTTAAATTATTGTCTGTAACTTGGAAACTGTGCTTCTGCCTGTCTTGGCCAGGACTCTCTTGTAAAAGAGATTTGTAATCTCAATGAGACTTCTCCTGGTTAAATAAAAATAAATAAAATTTGTGAAAGGGCGCTTGAAGCAAAAAACATGATTCACAATCCTGACCTCAATTTCAGCAGGATGCAAGATTACACAATCCACTTCCCTAAATGTAAAGAGTCTACTCAATCCTAATATGACTAGTCCTCGCCATCTAACACTCTTCTTTCTCAACACAAGGTCAATCCAATCTGTTCAATACGAGGTCCCCTTCAGCACACACTCCTCACTCAACATGAAAAGTCCCCTCAATCAAAAATTGCTCTCATTCAGTACATGGAGACCCCTCCATCAAACACTTCCCTCACTCTATGTAGGAAGTCTCTCAAATTGAACGGGTGGGTTTTCCAGACTAATCTTTTGCATGATGTTGAACTTATTATTATGACAGAAACTGTATTATTCTCAGATTTTCACCACCAGTCTGAGCACTTTTCTCATCCGGGTAAATGAGTTCAGCACGTTGTGGAGCAACTAATTACTGTTTATTAACAAAGACTGGGTCATACCCACATTAAAATTACACGACAAAGATAAGCTGCAGTTTGATGTGGATACTTCATGGCGCATGAGGTCCCCATGTTGATTCAATATGATATCAACAGGTCTGGAAGTAGCTGTTGAACTATATGCTATAATGCAGCAACTTGTCCAGGCCTAGGATCAGTGTTCATTGTACAGATGAGATACAGGTCAGAGTTCCAAGCTGGGTTGTAAAAAGTACAGAACGCAGGACTTGTTGGGAGCTCAGTTTGATCACAGATACTTCACAAAGTGGATCAGCCTTTGTGAGAGAATTGGGTTACCTCATTCTCCCGTGGAGTGCAAAATATTCTAACACGTCCTTCTCCCCAGAGGTTGGGGGAGTTGGGCGTATGGCATCACTAAACTCAGTGCTCAATTTTTGTGCCCTTTTCCTAATTCTAGTGCATCATGTATCTTTTTATTTACCTCTAAGTGACTGATGTCGGGAATGAGTCAGTAGTTTGAAAGCTACTACACAGAAAGTTCAGTCTGATGAAGGGTCTCAACCCGAAACGTCACCCATTCCATCTCTCCTGAAATGCTGTCTGTCCCGCTGAGTTACTCATGCATTTTGTGTCTACCTTTGATTTAAACCAGCATCTGGGGTTCTTTCCTACACACAAGACGTTCTAATGGAATTTCATCTTCTCTAGATTAAACAGGAAATATGATAGGGAGAGAAATATCATTGTTATCAAGTCATATCGTAACTCATAGAGATGGCAGCAATCACCAAACATTGTACATCTGCCATCTTCATATAATGAATTTCTAGCTGATCAATCAAGTTTTTTCATCAATTTCACAGTGCCTGCAATAAAACAAAAAAAACATCAAAGCAGCAGAAAATGGTTCATCAAGAGTCAATAGAGTTTAATTGTCATGTACTGACAACAATTAAATTGTTACTTGCAGCAACAAAACAGTCCTAGAGACACATTGCAGTAAACCCTCATTTTAACCAAATCTGTTATAGTCCAAGTTCATTGTTTCACCAAATGACCACTGAAGATGGAGCAAATGGTGTTTTTGAAACATTTTATCAGCTTAGTTTAGAGATACAGCGTGGGAACACCGAGTCCGTGCCGTACATCGATCACTCAGACACCATGTGGGAGGAAAGATAGAACCACTGCAGAAATTCCATCCTACACACTAGGGACAGTTCACAGTGTGCAGGATAGAACTACCGCAGTGGTTCTTTCTTTCCTCCCACACTGCAAAGACAAAGACTTTGTGACAGCGTGGGTTTCCCTCAGGCTTCTGGTTCGGGAACACTCATATCATTATTTCTGGAAACACACAACTCCACATAATTTTCCTTATAAAATCTGTAACAATTGTGGCGTATTCGTTCAGGCCCATTGCCAAGTCCTTGAACATCGGCCAGTCTACTGACTCCAAGCAATCGCGGAGTCATTTCTCTGCCTGCCCGATCAGCTCTGTGCGGTCCTCATCACTGGAGCTGCACTCTTCAGTCATTGCATATACGCAAGAAGGAGCACGGCCAGGTGGTCTTAATACCCAAAGTGAGGGCAAGGGATGGAGCAATAGCAATCTTTAATGGTGGAATAGTAGTGGCTTGGGGTGTTTGATCCTCTGGTGCTGCATAACCTGTGTTGGTGGTTGGTTGGAGGTGACTTCTTCAAACTGGCCTTATTGAGGTCCCCAGCTATGATGGGAAAGGCACCGGGGTACGTCGTTTGGTGCTTGTTGACTACAGTTTGCAGCTCCTCCAGTGCTAGATGAATAAATGTCTGCGGCGGGATGTAGACCATGGTCTTAATGTGGAGGTAAATTCCCTTGGGAGGTAGAAGGGACAGCACTTCACTGCTATATATACAGGTGCGGAGAACAGGAGTAGGACATTACTGTTACATCTGAGCATGAAGTGTTTAAGAAGAAGCTGATGCCTCCACCTCTCCCTAGTACCACCATTCGGACCATACGTTGAATGGAGAAACAAAGTACGCAGCATTCCCTCAGCTATCTTTGGTAAAGCAGCCTTTTCCTCAAGTTCCCAACCTTATTTTCCAGGGACTCATAGTATACTGACTGCAACATAAATCTGACTTCCTAAATCTAAGCCTATGCAGAATCGGCCTTTAGTCAGTGTGACTTACCCCATCTCCAGTGATGTAATTTCTCTCCCACAATATACAGTAAGACAGTTATAAGAACAGCTACTGTAAGAAAGATTCCCATGGCAAATGGGCTCAGCACTTCCAGAATGGGGTATACCCAGATGGCTGATATGTAGTGAATCCATAACACCCTGAAAAAGAAGGAAAGACAGGAGGATACACATATCTAAAATGTCTCCTTCTTCTCCTTCATGGTTTGCAGCCGGCAAATGTGCACAGACCGAATTTTGGCAAATACTTCCATAGGACCATCTAAATACACCCAACTTCATTCCCCACATGTACATACTCACAGCCTAATTGATCCAAAGGAAGATGACACTGTAGGAAGAGTATAAGAAGGGGACTGGAACTGGATTGGGATAATGGGAAGAAAATATGCAGACGATGGGGAAGGCCACCTAAGGCATGGGGGTCAGGAGTGTGTGACTGCAATGGGGAGTGAGAAGGCAAGTGAAATACGATGGTTGGGTAAGAACAGATTGAGAGAGAGATGAGCAAGCAAATGAGATGGAGTGATTGAGGGGGAAGTTTAGGGAGAGATGGTAAATGAGGCAGGACAGGATCATATAAAGACAAAGAATGAGCTACAGAGAGGGCAAAGTGGCAAATAAAAGAGGATAAGGCAGCTATTCCAGAGAGAGGAAGGAGGATTAAGAGAGAGTGAGTGAGTGAGTAAGTGGGAAAGAGAAAGGTTATCAGAAGAGACACGGAGATAAAGAGAAAGATGAGTCAATTGAAGGAGTGATGGTTGGACTGAAGAGGGACAGTCAAGGAAAGATTGGACAGTGAGAAACAGAGAGAGACAGATACAGTGTATGAATTCAAAACAGTTGTATCATTATACATCGTTAAAATGATTACAAATAACTCACCACAGTAAGTAGCAGCTGCAGAAAGTAACAAGAACTGCAATGCCTCCCTTACGATTGGAACAGTGATGTGGCACAATGGTTAGCTCTACCATCAATAGCACCAAAACCAAAGTGTGCTGCAAAGAAAAACAGGGACTGAGTGAATGGATCAAGGATCAGAAGTGGACCTCCAGTTCCAGCAGAGATGTTGCCTCTGAGGATGGGTAAATAGTTAATTGTATGATTCGGTAGGATGACAGTAAAACGGAACAATGTCCCCACTCTCACCCGAGATCTCCACTCAAAACGTGAACAGTCCCTTTCACCCCACAGATGCTGCTCAACCTGCTGGGTTTCTCTAGCAAAAAAAGTAAATAAGTGCTGGAGTAACTCAGCGAGTCAGACAGCATCCCTGGACAACATTGGGAATTGACGTTTCAGGTCAGGACCCTTGTTCAGACTAACTACTTCCTCCAGTTGTTTGTTTTTTGCTACAAGTGGTCAGAGACCCATTCAAGCAACTGTCTCCACTTCACTTTTGTTATGTATTTTCTCAGCTCAGTAAAATTGACATACCTTAATTTATAACCTATTTAATTTTATTTCCTACTTCATTTTTGTATTTTCCCATATCTATGGTAAATCTAATTGAATTCTGATAACTAATACCATCATATTGATCTTTCACTTGCAAAGCTTTATTCTCTAAAATCAACTTAAGAATTGCCCCCATTTTTTTGTAACAAAGGGCTGCAACAGCACATTACTTACCATGGCATGATTCAGCCATGTTGGGATGATCTGGTCAAGAATCTTTGGGTAAACAAGCTCACGGTCATAGGCATAAATCAACCAGAAACTCACAACGACAAACTGAAAGAGAAAGAAAAGACTCAGTTCACCACCTCCTGCTGCAATGTCTGGCTCAGATTAACAGGGATATGTGCTGATAGCACACAATGGAATTTCCTACCACAGAAGGCAGTGGAGGCCAATTCACTGGATGTTTTCAAGAGAGAGTCAGTTATAGTTCTTGGGGCTAACAGAATTTTGGATGATCAGACATGATCATATTGAATGGCGGTGCTGGCTCGAGGGGCCGAATGGCCTACTCCTGCACCTATTTTCTATGTTTCTACTTACAAAGCCCACAGGGAATGCCAGGGCTGTGAAGAACCAGTCCTGTAGAACACCTATGCGGTAGGTGAAGCGCTGCACTCTTTTACTGGGTTGAGGAACAAGTTTCAGGAGATCTGTGAGGACACATAGTCCGAAAAAGCTGGTCTGCAGAATCTGGAGGGAGAATCATATATATATATATATAAGAGAAAATCAGAAAACCAAAGGGAATCAAAAATATTCAGAATCATATATCCTTAATTTTAACATATTTCCAACAATGCCGTAGTTGCAGACACAACGGTTACAGAAGATGGGAAAGGTGGAAAGGTTGCTGAGAAAGACAGAGGTTTGGATGGATAGGGAATGGAATGCAGGGTGGATCGGTGAAGCCATGTGAGAAAGGACAGTGGGGATGGGAGTAGGGTCGAGGGGTGGAGGGAGGTAAGATGATGGAACAGCCATGGGAAACAGGCCAATAACAATGAAGAGAGGATGGGGAGGTAGGTCGAGTGGAAACAAAAGAGATTGCCTGGGTTGGGCGAGGACGCGGAGTTCAGGCGAAGTGGAGAGCAAGCATCCGGCAGGGGGGGGGGGGGTTGAGGTGTCAGGGAAAGGACAGTGGGGAAAGGAGAGTGAGGGACGGGCTCACCATGTTGATGAAGGTGAGGTATTTCCAGCGCCCGCCATAAGAGGCAGCGCCGATGTGCCGGCCGCCGGCGGTGACTGATAAATTTTGTTGCACAGCAACCAAGTACCAAACCAGCACGACCAAGTGTAGGCCCAAACCGGCAGCGCCGCTGATCGCCATGATCTGGGTGCAACGATTGTCAGGGGACGGGGCAGGTAGTGTGGGCGGGGCGGGACGTGGGGGCGGGGCTGGCAGTGTGGGCGGGGACTGGCCGTGGGGGGCGGGGCTGGCAGTATGGGCGGGGACTGGCCGTGGGGGGCGGGGCTGGCAGTGTGGGCGGGGACTAGCCGTGGGGGCGGGGCTGGCAGTGTGGACGGGGCTGGCAGTGTGGACGGGGACTGGCCGTGGGGGGCGGGGCTGGCCGTGGGGGCGGGGACTGGTCGTGGGGGATACACAAAAAGCTGGAGAAACTCAGCGGGTGCAGCAGCATCTAAGGAGCGAAGGAGATAGGCGACGTTTCGGGTCGAGACCCTTCTTCAGACTGGTCAGGGATCAGGGAAACGAGAGATATAGACGGTGATGTGGAGAGATAAGGAACAATGAATGAAAGATATGCAAAAAAGTATCGATGATAAAGGGAACAAGCCATTGTAAGCTGTTTGTGGTGTGAAAATCAGAAGCTAGTGCGACTGGGGTGGGGGAGGGAGATAGAGATAGAGGGAATGCCAGGGCCCGAGGGCTGAGGGAGAGGTGGGAAGGGGAGGAGACAGCAAGGGTTAACAGAATTGAGAAAATTCAATGTTCAAGCCCAAAGGATGCAGACTCCCCAAGCGGAATATGAGGTGCTGTTCCTCCAGCTTGCGGTGTTGCTCACTCTGGCCGTGGAGGAGACCCAGGACCGAGAGGTCGGATGCGGAATGGGAGGGGGAGTTGAAGTGCTGAGCCACCGGGAGGTCGGGTTGGTTATTGCGGACCGAGCGGAGGTGTTCGGCGAAGCGATCGCCAAGCCTCCGCTTGGTCTCACCGATATAGATCATCTGGCATCTGGAGCAGCGGATGCAGTAGATGGACTGCTTGGGTCCCTGAAAGGAGTGGAGGGGGGAGGTGAAGAGACAAGTGTTGCATTTCTTGCGGTTGCAAGGGAAAGTGCCCGGGGAAGGGGTAGAGCGGGAGGGGAGGGAAGAATTGACAAGGGAGTTGCGGAGGGAGCGGTCTTTGCGGAAGGCAAACAGGGGGGGGGGGGGGGGAAAGCAGTCCTTCCAGGTCCGACAGAGGTTCACCTGCACCTCCTCCAACCTCATCTACTGCATCCGCTGCTCCAGATGCCAGATGATCTATATCGGTGAGACCAAGCGGAGACTTGGCGATCGCTTCGCCGAACACCTCCGCTCGGTCCGCAATAACCAACCCGACCTCCCGGTGGCTCAGCACTTCAACTCCCCCTCCCATTCCGCATCCGACCTCTCGGTCCTGGGCCTCCTCCACGGCCAGAGTGAGCAACACTGCAAGCTGGAGGAACAGCACCTCATATTCCGCTTGGGGAGTCTGCATCCTTTGGGCTTGAACATTGAATTTTCTCAATTCTGTTAACCCTTGCTGTCTCCTCCCCTTCCCACCTCTCCCTCAGCCCTCGGGCCCTGGCATTCCCTCTATCTCTATCTCCCTCCCCCACCCCAGTCGCACCAGCTTTTCATTTTCACACCACAAACAGCTTACAATGGCTTGTTCCCTTTATCATCGATACTTTTTTGCATATCTTTCATTCATTGTTCCTTATCTCTCCACATCACCGTCTATATCTCTCGTTTCCCTGATCCCTGACTAGTCTGAAGAAGGGTCTCGACCCGAAACGTCGCCTATCTACTTCGCTCCTTAGATGCTGCTGCACCCGCTGAGTTTCTCCTGCTTTTTGTGTACCCTCGATTCTCCAGCATCTGCAGTTCCTTCTTTAACACGACTGGTCGTGGGGGGCGGGGCTGGCCGTGGGGGGCGGGGCTGGCCGTGGGGACGGGTACTGGCCGTGGGGGGCGAGCCAGGCAGTGTGGGCGGGGACCAGGCGTGTGGGCGGGGCGGGTCGTGGGGGCGGGGACTAGGCGTGTGGGCGGGGCTGGCAGTGTGGGCGGGACTGACCGTGGGGGCGGGGACTAGGCGTGTGGGCGGGACTGGCCTTGGGGGCGGGGCTGGCAGTGGGGGCGGGGACTAGACGTGGGGGCGGGACTGGCAGTGTGGGCGGGGACTGGCCGTGGGGGCGGGGACTAGGCGTGTGGGCGGGGCGCGCCGTGGGGGCGGGGCTGGCAGTGGGGGCGGGGACTGGCCCTGGGGGCGGGGCTGGCAGTGTGGGCGGGGACTAGGCGTGTGGGCGGGGCTGGCAGTGTGGGCGGGGACTAGGCGTGTGGGCGGGGCTGGCAGTGTGGGCGGGGACTAGGCGTGTGGGCGGGGGCTGTTCGTGGGGGCGGAACCTGATAGAGAGGGGACGGAGTTAGGTGAGAGGTCCGGGCCTAGTAGAAGGGGGCGGGATCAGCTCCTATCGCAGCGCCGGTAACTTTTCCGTATTGGAACAAAACTTTCAAAACGTATTCTTTGCTAACACTGAACGACACTCTCACACCCATCGCCCCTTTATATTCGCCCTGATTGTACTTACACCCAGCACATTGCTATTTATTGAATGCGACTGATGCGCTATGCACCAGCTGGAGGGTATTCCACATGTTGCTGTGCTGGACATCTTCTCCTTAACTGCTCACTCATGGTTGGAGGTGGCAGAGCCGCAGAGGCTTAATCTGCTTGGTAGGATTCTGCTCTGTGTAACAGACTCTTCCACATACTGTTTGTCATTTCGGCACTTGATATCGCCTTTACATTCTTCAAGTACCAAAACTAATCTGGACGATGTAGCACAGTTGCAGCCCTGGTCTCTTCGATATCCCGCAGCTCCGCTCTTGCTCCCCCTCCCCCCATTCGTAACAAAGACAGAGTCCCCCTTGTCCTCACCTTCCACCCAATCAGCCATCACATGCAGCACATAATCCGACATTTTCGCCATCTCCAACGGGATCCCACTATTAGCTACATCTTCCCATCTCCTGCTTCATTCTGCGCCATTCTGTAGGGGGTCTTTCCGTTTCCCGCGAAAGGGATTCCCCTAGGTTCTATACCTCAGAATTATGGTGGGATATGATAAAAGGTTGAATTGACCAGAGTGTGCTGATGAGAGAAAACAGAAACCAAGATGGACTCAAATTTACAGGTTTTATTAAACAATGAGAAATCAAATCTCACCAACACTACATAACACAGAAACTTATGCTTTAAACTAAGACTATGGAAGGAAAACTATCGGGCACGTCGTAAAACTTACTTTAACAATATTTTACTCCCCTTTCCCTTATACACTCAACCTCCTATCCTATTTCGGGAAGTTCACCAAGTCACCAGGATACTTACAGCGAAGTTGATGCAGACTCACGAGCTGTCCAATAGTGCAGGAAGTGCAGGAAGTGCAGGAAGAGCCAAAAGAGCCCCCAAGAGTCCTGCTTTCTGCTTTCCACAGAGACCATTCCCTCCGCAACTCCCTGGTCAACTAGTCCCTTCCCATCCAAACCACCCCCTCCCCAGGAACCTTCCCCTGCAACTGCAGGAGATGCAACACCTGTCCCTATATCTCCCCCGTCAACTCTGTCGAAGGATCCTGACAGTCTTTTCAGGTGAGGCAGAGGTTCACTTGCACCTCCTCCAACCTCATCTTCTGTACCGCTGTTCCAGGTGTGGACTCCTGTATATCGGTGAGTCCAAGCACAGGCTCGGTGATCATTTCGCTGAACACCTCCACTCAGTCTGCCTAAACCTACCTGATCTCCCGGTTGCTGAACACTTTAACTCCCCCGCCCATTCCCACACTGACCAAATTGGAGGAACAGCACCTCATATTTCACTTGGGTAGCTTGCACCCCAGCGTTATGAACATTGACTTCTCTAACTTCAAGTAGCCCTTGTTTTCCTTCTCTCTCCATCCCTTCCCCCTTCCCAGTTCTCCTACGAGTCTTACTGTCTCTGACTTTATCTCTGTACTCTGATTTTATCTCTGTACTGCCCATCTCCTGACATCAGTCTGAAGAAAGGTCTCGACCCGAAACATCACCCATTCCTTCTCTCCAGAGATGCTGCTTGTCTCGCTGAGTTACTCCAGCATTTTGTGTCTACCTTCTAAATACATTTACAAGTTATGCATATGTTCAGTGCTGTAGATGTCCTAGCATTTAGTTGCCTAATTGAAAAAAATACATTCAGAATCTTGTGCTTTGTACATCTGGACAGTGGTGGGGGAAAAGGTGAAACAGGTACCTTCATACTTCCTCTCCTTGCATGGAAGGTGTCTTTGGAAGAGAGTGATCCAGAACAGAGATGCTAAAAGAAAAGGGAAGGGGAAGCTATTTTTGGTGGTTGTGGGTCATTTGTTAAGTGGGGAAGCTGGTGGTATAGAGTTTAGGGCAAAATTGATCCTGGCTGTCTTCCCTCAATTCTAAAACTACACACATCAAAGTCAAAAAGTCAAAAGAGTTTATTGTCATGTGTCCCTGACAGGACAATGAAATTCTTTCTTTGCATAGCACAACAGAACATAGTAGGCATTGACTACAGTTATATACTTAAATACATTAATTAATAAATTAATAAAGTGCAAATAACAGATGGAGGGGTATTAATGTTCAGAGTTTTGTCCGAGCCAGGTTTAATAGTAAGATTAAACGAGAACTTACCAAGTTTGAAGGTTGATCTGTATTTTACGAGGAGTCGCGGTGAGGGATTTCGTGCCCCCCGCTCCCACCCTCTATCATAGGATCAACTAGGAAGTTCTGCGGTTTACATCTTACTATTTTTTAGTCATGGTGCGTTCTGTGATTCCACACCGCTGCTTTGAAGGATGCTGCGCATGCTTGCTGGCGGGGTCTTCACAAAATCCCTCACCGCGACTCCTCGTAAAATACAGATCAACCTTCAAACTTGGTAAGTTCTCGTTTAATCTTACTATTTTACTTCGGAGTCACGTGAGTGACTTCGTGAAGATTTCAAAGCTCTGTGATTTCACGCCCTGGACAACGTCCATGATTATCACACTGCCGCAAGTCTGATGGAGGAAGGCTGTTAATGCAGTTCAGTCGAAACTGGCTGAAAAATTAACACAATTTATTAATCAAATAAACAAACAATAACCCCTAATTCGGGGACAGACATTCACTGAGCGGTTCCCAGCACAGCTTCTGCGAATGTCGCAGGGGCGACCAGTGGCTTATTGTAGAACCGTTGAAAGGTTTCCTCACTGGCCCATCCCGCGGTGGCGAGGATGTGGTCCATGGGCACCTCCATGGCCCTCGCCGCTGATGTGGATGCAGCCCTGGTGGAATGAGACTTAAAAATGTTAGTAGCAAATCCTGCTGCATCCAGCACCACCCTGAGCCACCTGGCGATAGTCTGTACAGTCACCCGATGATGCGGAGGTTTGTGGCTGATGAGGAGCCCCTGTTCCTTCATCCTGATGGCTCCTGTAACCCTGGTGGAGATGGGTGACTATGCAGAGAGTGGCATCTACAGGGTACGCCCGAAACTCCAACTGCAGCCCATGCGCCCCTGGCCTGTGCTGCTTCAATAAATCTTGGACAAAGAAATGTATTTGACCAGGGGTGGCCACCATGCTGTCCAGTCGCAGTTTTTGTAATGTCTGGACTCGTTGGGCTGTAGTCAGTGCCATCAGCATCACCACCTTGAGGGTGAGCTGTTTCAGTGGTAGCTCATTCATTGGAGCCCAGATCCTCAGTAGGGTCAGCACGATCCCCACATCCCACGTGACAGTATATCTGGGTCGCGGAGGGTTGGTGTTGAACACTCCCCTCATTAGTTTAGACACCAGGTGGTTGGAGCCGATACCTATATCCAGGTATGAGGACAGCGCACTCCTGGCGCTGTTGATGGCACTGTAGCTGAGGCCAGTATCAAAATGGAGGCCAGCTAGAAACTCCAGGACATCAGGTATCGTTGCCGAGTTGGAAGTCTTGTTGGTCCAAGCACAGAATGCCTCCCACTTCCTGATTTGGGTGAGGTACTGTTTCCGAGTTGATTCTCGGCATGATGTGGAAATGAGTTCTATGGCTCGTGATGAGATGCCCGCCTGGATGAGTGGTCTTTTCAGAACCTGCAGGCCAACAAGTTTAAGTGACCATGGCAAGGATGACTATCCCCCGTAATGGGGTGAGTAATCAATTTGGGGTGTTTCCCAATCGCCATGCATGGTTGTTTTAAAATTTTAACAACCATCGGGTACCATGGTTGTGTAGGCCAGTCGGGAATGATCAATATGCCAGTTGCAGAGTCCAGTTCAATTTTTTGCAATACCCGACTGATGAGGCATAATGGGGGAAATGCATAGCAAAACCATTTCCCCCAATGAATAGAAAACGCATCCATTGCTATTGCCCCAGGGTCTGGTTCCCACGACACATACGTTGGTATCTGATGGTTCAACCTGGACGCAAATAGGTCAATATTTGGTGTCCCATAGTGAGCTATAATGTCTCCAAAAATTTGGGGGTTCAACATCCACTCGATGTTGTCATTGAATACTCGTGCCCTGGTGTCCGCCACTGTATTAAGCTTCCCAGGCAAATAGGTCGCCGTAATCCAAATATTCCTTTCAATGCACCAGTGCCAAATTGTGTTAGCCAATTCATCACAAGATAGCGACCTGATACCACCCGTATGATTGATGTAACCCACCACTGTAGTGTTATCTATTTGAAGGCAGACATGTAAATCCCGTGAATTAGTACAGTAAGCCCGCAGTCCATGAAATGCCCCCAGCATTTCTATATAGTTTATCCCGTGTGACTCCAGGAATGTAGACTCACGAGAGTTCCATCTGCCACCACAACTGGACATCGTATCAGTTGCTCCCCAGCCTTGTGCGCTTGCGTCAGTTTGTAGCACAACGTCTGGATTGCTTAATATGATGGGTCTGTGACACTCACTAATATTGTCAACCCACCATTGTAGCTCGTTTCTAGCCTTTGCTGGTAACCGGATTGGCCGATCTAAGTGCCCAGCATTTGTTTTTAATGCTGTGATCTTTGTTCTTTGTAAATTTCGGTAGTGTAGCGGCCCGAATTGTGCAGCTGGGTATGTAGCTACCAATTTCCCTATAACTTTTGCTGTTTGCCGAATGGTCGGTACCCTGGCGCAAGTAAGACTGTGGCACTCTTCTTTTATAGCAGTAGCTTTATTGGTTGGGATGGTAATCTTCATCAAGTTGGTGTCTAGGGTGAACCCCAAATAATCCATAACCCGTACCGGGTGCAATTTTGATTTGTCTGGATGGATTACAAACCCCAGCTTCTCGATGAGAGCCTTAGTTGCAGCCACTGCCCGTGTAGCCAATTGGAGGATCTGACCCACTATAAGAATATCATCCAAATATGCCATTACCATGTAATTTTGCTGTCGTAGAAGAGCCAATATAGGTTTTACCAATTTTGTAAACAACCTAGGGGCTGTGGTGATTCCATTGGGCAATGCCTTGTATTCCCATAATTGATCCTTCCAGACAAACTTTAGGAATTTCCTGTGAGCCTCAGAGATGGGCACCGTATAGTATGCATCTTTTAAATCGATGCATGCCATAAAGTACCCTGGGTAAAGCATCTGTTTGGCTGTTTTAAAAGTATCCATTTTGAAATGGGTATATTGTACAAAAGTGTTCAGCTCAGTTAAGTCTATTATAATCCGACATCCCCCATCTTTTTTAATTCTGGTGAAAATGTTGGACACAAACCCAATAGGTTCATGCGTGGTTTTCCCAATTACCCCTTTTGCTGCTAGCCGTATAATTTCAGCATGTCCTGCCTCCACCTCTTTTTGGGATAGTGTAAACTTTCTATGAGGCGAATGCTGGGTAGGGGGATTTATACCTCCAATAAATTCTATAACATAGCCTTGAACACTTTGTAAAATAAACTCATCTGTGGTGACAGTTTTCCATATTTCCAAAAAAGCCCGCAATCGCCCACCTATTTGTGCAGGAGGGGATGCTACTGCGTGAGAGGAACAGGCCCCCTTACCTCCATGGTTAGCGACGGTTCCTTACGTATGGTGTTTTGGTTGGACGTTGCGGAGGTTGACGGAGTGGCGGCCGCATCTTCCATGCAGGCCGCTGTTGGCCTTGCCCTAAAAAAGGTCGTTGTGTTTGCGGAAGTGGAGGTGAATAGGACCTTTGTGTCCTGTCCGGCAGTCGTGGTTTCCAGGTTGTGTTTGGCTGTTGCCGGTGGTATGGGTGAAGTGTGGCCGTCGGAGGTTTCATGAGGCCAGCTGTTTTCGCCTCCTCGTCCAGTTCCTTCACCTGTTTGGACAGGTCTCCAAACAATTGATGAGGCGGTGGAGCGGTTGATGGTCGGCACAACCCCGCGAATTTGGGGTTGAGTGTGGGCTTTATGGAGCTCTTACGCAGGCAGTTTATCTCATACTGGGCGTTGCATAGGAGTGCCAGTGCATCTTGTTGTTCACTGGACACATTATCCCCATCCAGGGTCCTAGCAAACGCCGTTATGCCCGTGGAGAGAACCTTTAAGATATGCTGGAGGCGGACATCCTGCATCCTAGTGGCCATACTCAAGTGTCCCCAGATCTGGGCGTTAACCAAGGTCACACTGAGGTTGATGCAGTTCTCGGGCAGTTTTATTTTCTCTATGGTATCATTGAGAACCTGACTCTGGAGTTGGTGAGTAGTCAGGTAATCAATGGTGCCCACCAGTTTGTGGTGCAGAGGTTCACCTGTTTGTGTACTGCGGCAAACTTGCCCACTACATCCAGCATATCCTCCTCATGCTCTGGCTCAGCGGTCACTGGCTGTCCCGGGTCGTCTTCAAACACAGCGGCTGGGCAGCTGCTAGCACTTCTGGCTGGTGACGACGAGATGCTGAGCGGGCTCCTTGCACGGCTTGTGGATGCCCGTGAGTCCCGCTCTTCCTGTTCCCGGTCCCGCTGGAGGAGTTGCTCCACTAAGAGCTCTATGCGACCGTCCCTGCTATGTGCAGCAGACAAGCCGACTTCCCCAGGCCCTGCGAAATCACTGGGGCTTCCACCATCGGACCACACCTCCGTAAGGTGCTGTCTAGGGTCCAATGGCAGGTTGTCGTGACCTACAGCCCAAGTAGGCTCATACGACTCCTGCACGGACTCTCCGCTAGTCTGTCTTCTCCCAGACTGTGGCGGCCCACCTGTCTGATACGATGGCAGGTGAGTTGGATCGGCGCCGGCCCCCGGAACCTGGCTCTCCGGAGTCCGTGCAGGCTTACCTCCACAATCGCCCAATTTTTGGCGTGGAGGCGCATGGTCGGCCGCTCCCAGAGCTGAGCTGACCGACCGTCTCCTGCTGCCACCTCCGCCCTTGACCGCAGCCTGACGGGGTGTTTTGTCGGCAGCATCTGCTCCTGCAGGCCTGCTCGACGCAGCAGCAGAGCTGCCACACTGCACTACGGCAGATCTCCCTGGCAGTGGTACGTGGTGGTGCGCAGCTGTAGGGCTCCCCTGTAGAGCAGCTGTCCCCCGGCCCAGCCCCCTCTACTGGAGCTCGGGGTGGGGTTGCTTGTGACGAGCGAGGCCCCTTGGCACGTACCTGTTTCCCCCCTCTTTTCTTGGGTGAAGGGGGCTCGGTCTGGATCCGTTGCATCCAGCTCCGGGGCGGTAAACCACTCGGGTGACAAGTCGGCCGCTAACGTAGCGGGAGTGCCCGACTTCCGCATTCTTGCCCCCACGTGTCTCGAAGCTGCCGGTGATGCTTGCAGCTCCGGGGACAAGGGCCGTTGGCTGGTCGATGCAGCTCGGCTCCTCGACAGCGTCGCCTTCCGCTTGCCCTTGTCCATCCTGTGGAGTAAAGGTAAGTACTTACCTGACGGCCTTTTATGAAGGAGCTGAAGGAGAGAGCGCACTCCCCCCCCCAGCCTGCCGATGCAAATGCGCGCGACGATATGCTGCGCATGCGTGCTGGCGGGGTCTTCACGAAGTCACTCACGTGACTCCGAAGTAAAATAGCCTGATGGCGGTGGGGAAGTAGCTGTTCCTGAACCGGGTTGTTGCAGTTCTCAGGCTCCTGTACCTTCTACCCGAAGGTAGGAGGGAGATGAGTGTGTGGCCAGGGTGGTGTGGGTCCTTGATGATGCTGCCAGCCTTTTTGAGGCAACGGCTGTGGTAGATCTCCTCGATGGAAGGAAAGTCAGAGATGATGATGGACTGGGCAGTGTTTACTACTTTTTGTAGTCTTTTTCCTCTCCCTGGCACTCAAGTTGCCGAACCAAGCCACGATGCAACCAGTCAGCAAGCTGTCTACTGTGCACCTGTAGACGTTAGAGAGAGTCCTCCTTGACAGACCGACTCTCCGTAATCTTCTCAGGAAGTCAAGGCGCTGATGAGCTTTCTTAATATTTGCATCTGTGTTCTCGGACCAGGAGAGATCTTCACAGATGTGCACGCCCAGGAATTTGAAGCTCTTGACCCTTTCAACCATCGACCCGTTGATATAAACAGGACTGTGGGTCCCCATCCTACTCCTTCCAAAGTCCACAATCAGTTACTTGGTTTTGCTGGTGTTGAGGGCCAGGTTATTGTGCTGGCACCATATGGACAGTCGCTCGATCTCTCTTCTGTACTCTGACATCCCCATCAGTGATACGTCCCACTACAGTGGTGTTGTCAGCGAACTTGATGATGGAGTTCGCACTGTGACCGGCTACGCAGTCATGAGTATAGAGTGAGTATAGCAGGGGGCTGAGCACGCAGCCTTGAGGTGCTCCCGTGCTGATTGT
Source organism: Okamejei kenojei (assembly GCA_035221665.1). Lineage (NCBI taxonomy): Eukaryota > Metazoa > Chordata > Chondrichthyes > Rajiformes > Rajidae > Okamejei > Okamejei kenojei. The sequence continues at coordinate 26,561,351 of CM069150.1, forward strand.
TATCGAGTCTGACACATTTCCACCAATACGAACAGTCTGTGGTCTGTGAATGAGGAAGTCGAGGATCCAATTGCAGAGGGATGCGCAGAGACCCAGTTCTGCGAGTTTGGTAACCAGCTTAGAGGGGATGATTGTGTTAAACGCCGAGCTGTAGTCAATGAATAACAGCCTGACATATGAGTTTTTGTTGTCCAAGTGGTCCAGAGCGGAGTGGAGGGCCAGCGAGATCGCGTCCACCGTTGATCTGTTGTGGCGGTAAGCGAACTGCAGTGGGTCCAGGTTTTTGTCAAGGTAGGAGTTGATTTGCGCCATGATCAACCTCTCGAAGCACTTCATCACCACAGGCGTTAGTGCCACAGGTCGATAGTCATTGAGGCACGTCACCTTGCTCTTCTTGGGCACCGGTATTATTGATGCCCTTTTGAGGCAGGTGGAAACCTGAGACCTCAGAAGTGACAGGTTGAAAATGTTCGTAAAAACTCCAGTCAGTTGGTCCGCACAGGTTTTTAAAACACGACCAGGTATGCCATCAGGTCCAGACGCTTTTCGAGGGTTCACCCCTCTGAAGGATTTCCTGACGTCGGCCTCTGTGACTGAGACTGAAATACCATCACAGCGAATGGGGGTTCGGGAAGGCACATCGGTGTTCTCCCTATCAAAGCGTGCGTAAAATGCATTGAGCTCATCAGGGAGTGATGTATCGCTGACATCCGAGCTGCCTCCTGTTTTCGCCTTTTAGGAGGTGATTGCATTCAGTCCGCCACAGCTGCCGAACATCTGTCTCATCCTCCAGTTTGGAGCAGAACTCCCTTTTGGCCTTTTTGATGGCCTTACCAAGGTCGTATCTGGACTTCGTGTAGACCACTGTATCATCAGACATGAATGCCCGGTGTCTGGTCTTCAGAAGAGTGCGGATCTCAGAGTTCATCCAAGGTTTCTGATTGGGAAACACTCGGAAGGTTTTTGTAGGGATGCAGTCCTCCACACATTTCTTAATGAAGTCTGTAATGACTGTGGCGTATTCATTCAAGTCCGTTGCCGAGTCCTTGAACATTTCCCAGTCTACAGACTCCAAACAGTCCTGTAGTTATTCCTCTGCCCCCCCCGACCAGCTCTGTACTGTCCTCACCTCTGGGGGTGCGCTCTTTAATTGCTGCCTGTAGGCAGGAAGAAGCAGCACCGCAGTGTGCTCGGATTTACCGAAGTGAGGGCGAGGGATAGAGCGGTAAGTGTTCTTGATGGTGGTGTAGCAGTGGTCGAGGGTGTTTGGTCACATTGGCTGTTGATCAGAAATACTGTATTAGATAGTATCCAGTGCATCTAATCCTGGAGCTCATTAGGAGCAGAAACCTTGACTAATGCCTTATCTCTCGAACCCAAACATTATCAGACAGTGATCAGAAGCAAGAACATGGGTTGATGAAGTATCTCACTCTAAGTTTCTTACCATTGGTCACGGGATGTAATCGCTATCAGGACCCAATGGTGATGTAGTCTTCTTCTTCGTGTTCAGGAATCTTTGGTTTGCAATCAGTTTCATGATTTTTGCCAGCTTTTCCCTTCCTAAAAAAATAGATAAAATTGGGCTTTTAACAGAAGCAGGAACCCTGACTGTGTGCTGCCTGCTTTAAACAGCAAATTTCATTGGCCATATCCTTCATTCCTGAACAAATAGCACAAAGTTGTACTTACATGTTTTTTTTAACTTTAATTATTAAATTCCATATTTACTAGTAATAAATTACAGTTAAAAAAAAACAATACACTGACAACAGAATAACAAACATGATCTCAACAAACTGCACCTCTGATCTCTTCAATCATTTGCTGTTGTGAGAAATGTATAACGCGAACTATTATTGCCTTTCAACTGCCCTGAGGCAAAGTACTTGCCCTAAATCAACTGACAGATTAAAGCTTACAATTACATGCTCACCCAAAAGTTGTTTAATTCATGGTCTGTTGTAGAAGGTGTGTTGGGTGCGGGGAGAAATGGGGGGGGGGGGGGGGGGGGGGGGGGAGTGCGGGAGTTGATGGAATTGTGAGGAAAATAAAATGGGATTAATTATAAGATTAATGTAAATAGTATTTGATGGTTGGCTTTGGCTAGATGGCTGAAGTGCCTGCTGCAGTGCAATATGACTACAGATCCTTAAGATACAGCAATCCATGAAATAAATTCTTGCTCTCATGATTTCCCAGGTCTGTAATGCTGATGTCACAGTTTTGGGGATTAAGTGCAAGGTCTCCATTGACAAATTGACTGAGAACTGGAAACTGCCAATTTTGGCAGCATTTTTGTAAATCATTCTGCAGTAACATCTTCACTTCAGCATGGATCGTGGGATGGTCTTACCTGTGGTCCAACGGGTTTATCATAACATTTTTCATAACGTATATTCTATGTATCAGCCAAGAAAAAAATCTATCTAGAATTTCTTACCCACCTTACCTATCTATCGTACCACCAAGGATCTGTAGACTATAGAGAGAAATAGGCCTCTTAGCTCACCAAGTCCACATCATTAAGATTCTACCACTTGCCTACACATTAGAAATACATTATAGTCATCAATTAACACCCAAACCTGCATGTGGAAGCACCTGGGGAAACCCATGCAGTCAAGGGAGAACTTGCAAACTGGAGACAGCACTGGATGTCACGATGAATCTGGATTACTGGCACTGTAAGGCTGCGCCATTGTGCCACTTCATGTTGACTACACTTTGGCAAAAGTCTCACTAAAATCTACAAAGACTACATTAAGTATGAAATTCTTACCCTTATTACTTTTACAAAATGCCGTTGGTCAGAAACTAACAAAGACTATTCCTTTGTCATCACATTGTTGGAGCTCTGGATATCACTCTCCAACTGTTCTATCGGAGCATCTTCACATAGACCACAGCAGCTAAAGAAAGTGACACAAGGAACTGCAGATGCTGGAATTTTGCAGTGAGCATACAGTAATTCAGCGAGTCAGCGGACACTTCCACTTTTTTGTCATCCCCTACTATTATCACTACTATTTGAGGTTAAAAAGTGTCTCGACCCAAAATGTCACCCGTTCCTTCTCTCCAGAGATGCTGCCTGTCCCGCTTAGTTACCCCAGCATTTTATGTCTACCCTGGAGGTTACAGAGAATCTGGTAGTTAATAAACAAGGGACTCCAATATCTCCCTCCACCTTCGTTTCATCCAATTTTTCAACATTTTGAACAATCTTTCTTTTCTGGATCACTCTCTTCCCAAGACACCTTACATGCAAGGAGAGAAAGTATGAAGGTACATGTTTGAAGACGGTCCTATAGATATAGATTCTGCCTGCTGTGAGCTGAGGTGAACAGTGAATGATTGTCCTGAACCTGGAGGTGGCTCCCTAGACCCACTGTCTGACAGGACACCTGAAGTGTTCTCTGTGTTAGTTTGTCCAAGGCTTAAGTGTAGAGTGACACCCCATTCTGCTCTAATATGCTTCCTCCAAGGTGAAATCAAGTGGTAGCTCAAGCAACAGCGAGGCATCATTTCTGAACAAGCTCAATGATTTCTACGGCTACTTCAATAGAGAGAACATCTCTACTTTCTTGGGTCCCCATAGCTTCCAAAAACATTGTAATCTCAGTCACCGAGACTGACCTCAGAAGAGTCTTCATGAGGGTGATCCTTGGCAAGCGTTTGACCCAGACAATATGTCTGCTGCATTTTTCAACCCTCAGGACTGACTGACTCGTGCTTTTGTGGACATCTTCAACCTCTCACTACTAAGGTCTGAGCTTCCCAACTGTTTTAAACTAATGACCGGTGGCACTAATGTCCGTGGTGACGAAGTGCTTTTAGAGGTTGGTTATGATGCATATCAACTCCTATCTTAGAAAGGAATTGGACCGATTACAATTTGCCTTTTTCCACAATAGATTAACAGAAAATACTATCTCGCTGGCTCTCCACTAAGCTCTGGATCACATGGACAATAAGAACACGTATGTCAAGAAGCTGTTCATTGACCACAGCTCAGTGTTCATCATCTCCTCCAAACTTATTATCAGACTCAAAGAACTGGCTCTTCCCATGTAATTGGGTCCTCGACTTTCTTATTGGCAGACCTCAATCAACACGAATTGGCAACAGCACTTCTCAATATTCATCAGTACAGGACACCTCGAAAATCTGTGCTCAGTCCCCTCCTCTACTTTACCAATGCCCATGACTGTGTAGTCAGACACAGTTCCAATGCCATCTTTAAATTCACCAACCATACCATCGTTGTTGGACAAATAATGAATAACGATTCGACAGAGTATAGGAGGGATTTCGAAAATGTGATTGAATTGTGCCAGAACAACAATCGTGCTCTCAACGTTAGCAAGACCAAGAAGCTGATTGTTGACAAGGATCCACAAACTGGTCTTCATTGACAGGATTGTTGTAGAGAGTCAATAGAGATTTTGGGCGTGCATATCTCTGAGGATCTATCCTGGACCCAGCACATTGTGGCAATCACAAAGAACGTTAATCAATGCCTCTACTTCCTTAGAAGATTGAGAAGATTGAGGAGATGTCAACTAATACTCTCTTGAACTTCTACAGCTGTACAGTAGAGAGCACATCATGACCTGGTTCAGCAACTCAAATGCATGAGAATAAAATAAATTGTGTGCTTGTGGGAGATGCTGCCCGGTCCAACACACGTACTGACCTCCCCACCATCGAAAGAATCTATAAGCAATAGGTAGCTAATATCAGAAGGCAGACCCTGTCCATGCTCAAAATATGGTCCTACCATCAGGAAGAAGATAAAGGAGCCTGAAAACTTTGACCACCAGGTTCAAGAAAAGCTTCATCCCGACAACCATTAGGCTCTTGAACAATATACAACAGTAATCTTAATTATATACTTCTATAGACTCTCTTTGGTTGCACGAAGGACAATGTTTTTTTTTGCACAAGTATTGTGGTTATTCATTGCACTTTTTTGTTTGTTATATATTATCTGTTTATATCGTGTTTATGGGCCTGTTAAACTGCTGCAAGTAAGAATTTCACTGTTCATTGTCGGTACATCAGACAATTAACCATTCTTGACTCTTGAGTCCTGTTGTCTGTAGGGGGTGAGGGGTCTGGTGAAGATCCTCACCTTTAGATTGTATTGTCAGCACAGTTCCCCAGTGCAGCCAGGGACCTGAGCCCACTGCAGCCTGAGTGATGCTGTGCTTTGTTACAGCCTGTGTCGTGTCGATTTCTTCACCAGGCCTATCATTGTAAACACCCACACAGTGCTGCTACAGAACAACTCTCCCGTCTGCTCAGCTGGCTCTGAAAACACTTCCCACACGTGTGTGGGCAGCTGAGATGAGGGAATCAAAATAAATGCAGCCGTCAACAACATGAAGCGTGCGATGGAAGCATACCGAGAAACGACGGTTCCTCACCGTGCTAGCCTCCATCAAAGCCGTCCCCAGCATCAGAAGGTTAGAGTTGTTGTTTCTGAATTTCCCTTCTCTCCTGGTTTAATCTGTTGCTTCCCATCAGCCTTCTTTGACTGATTGTGGGTTGCTGATTCTTGGGTGCAGCCTCGGTTGCAGAAGAGGAGATCAGTGGGGAGATAGGAGGGGAGGGAGGTCAGTTGGGAGGAGAGGTTGGAGGGATGGGAAGGGATGTCAGAGTGGTGGTCAGTCAGGAAAAGGGAGAGAAGGCAGGGGGATGAGAGAGATTGAAGAGGAGCCCAGAAATCCATCAATAGAACTGATTGCAGAAACCTCACGTAGTTTCAAATTGCCACTTCACCAGATTATTTTTTCTCATGTTCAATTGCCCTCAGACTCATCAATAAATAACCCACTATAAAACCGCTTATAGTTCCCAGATATTGAGAAAGCCGTTGTTGTGATAGATCTGAAAGAAAGGAGAAAATAAGCATAGGTGGCGAGATCTACAGGGGGGGCAAAACTCTCAGGGAAAATAATGATAAGACATAAGAGAGAGAGAGAGAGGTGTATCCTGAACAAAAAAGAAAGAGGTAGGTACTGAGAGAAAGAGATTATGTCAAAGGTGGTAAGAGTGCAAAGAGAAAAAGAAAAACAAAGACAAATACACAAAGAATGAGCTACAGGGAGTGAGAGAGAGCATAGAGACAAATCTGGAGGGGAAAGGGACAGACTATTTAAATATAGATTAATCAAACAGAGTTATTGAATGCTGGCCTTATTACCTGGAGGATAGTAATGTCAAGCATAGAATGCTGGCTTTACCTTTAAGCAAGAGGAGCAAGAGGGATTACTAATGTAATATGGCAGTGGAAGGGAGAGGGAAAAAAAAGAAACGGTGCGAGAGTGTGAGAAAAATGTAAGGGTGTCAGGGGTTATGGGGAAAAGGCAGGAGAATGAGGTTGAGAGGGAAAGATGGATCAGCCATGATTGAATGGCATAGACTTGATGGACCGAATGGCCTAATTTTGCTCCTAGAACTTATGAACATAGCCAAGGAGGCAAAGGCAAGGGCGATTTTAGCTTGATTACAAGTGCAAGGGATTGATAGAAAAATGTCAAATTGTAATAAAGGGGCTCACAGTGAAAAAAAGTGGAGGAGAGGTAGGGAAAGGGAGAATGAGAGAAATGGCAGAGGAGAAGGGCTTGAAGAAGGTTTGAGGGAAGGAGGATGAGAAAAAAAGACAGCAAGAGAGAGAGATGCATAGATAGAATCAAATGGTGCAAAAAGAGAGAGGGACAGAATGGAGAAAGGGGAGCACAGCAGACCAATGGCAGAGAGGGAGAATAGATGGAAATGCTGTGAGACAGAGAGATTCAGTGAAAAGGCAGAGAGTGTAGAATGCTAGAATGTGACAGAGTGAGTGAGATAATGAGAGGCTCATAAATACAGGGAGAGTGTGGGACAGTGAAGGACAGGAATGGATGGTTGGGAAGAAGACATGACAGTGCTTTTTCCAGAGGTGTATTGCCGACGTATTTCAAAACTAAGGAAGTATTCTCTTAGCACTTGCCCTATGATGCCAATGCTCCTGTTGATAATAATGAATAATGCTGCCCAACCTTTGCCAGGGATATTTCTTGCATTTATTGCTTCACGGGTGCCAGGGCTAAGGATATCTCTGAGCAGTTGCAGAATATTTTCAACGGGGAGGGTGAGCGGCCAGAGACCATTGTGCACATTGCTACCAATGACATTGGTAGAAAAAGGGATGAGGACCTACAAAACGAATATGAGTTAGGAAAGTGGTAAAAAAAAAAACAGGAGGACAAGGGAAGCAATACGTTCATGTTCAAAGTCTCTGATTACTCCCCATGTGCCATCTGTTAGTAGATGGCACGTTCATGTTCAAAGTCTCTGATTACTCCCCATGTGCCATTGAGATAGAAAGATGTGGCTGAGGACCTGGTGCAGGGGGCAGGGATTCAGGTTCTTCGATCATTGGGGTCTCTTCAGGGGAAAAGGTGACCAGCATTTGCATTTCCTTTCTACACATTTTACATGCGCTTTCAACCCTTCTCGTTGTCCAGTAACCCAAACATTCCTTCCAGATGAAGAGTGAATTATTTGTGTCACTTCCAATCTGGTGTATTGAACTCAGCCTTCATGATGTGGTCTCCTCTATATTAGAGAAAAACCAAAAATGGATTGGATCAGTCATTTGCAGAAAACCTCCCTTCAGTCCAAACTGGTGATCCCGAGCTTTCAGCTGCCTAGCACTTTAATTCTCATTCTCACTTTCTCTCTCCCCTTTTCTGTCCTTATCATATTTTATTTCCAATCCCCTTCAGACAGCACAGGTGTGATTAACAAATCTTCCCCACCCTTCCTCAGCCAGCATCAGCTTCCCTTTTATTACTCTATCTCTCGTGGTCTTGATCCTGTCACAAACACTCCCTTGTCCACCACACTTCTCTCTCTTCCTGCAACTTAAAACACTTTTCCAATTCAGATGAAGGATCATCAACCTGAAATATTAATTCAGTTTTTTTCCACCACAGGAGCTACCCGACTGCCAGAGCACTTCCGGCATTCTCTGATCTTACTTCACTGGATGAGTGTGGCTCCAACATACCAACCACGTTAAAATGCCGCACTTAACTGGCATCTCGCCCAGTATGCTGTATGCTACTTCTGTACACTTGCGTTACATAGTGGCAACAGTGGTTACCATCTACAAAATACACCTACGCAAGATTGTGAGTAATAATCAAAGATATTGGTGAGTAAATGATCTGGGTGAGCAGTGAATGTATTAAGCAAGAGTATAGGGTGTTTTATCGAAGAGATCTGTGTGAATGGTTCTCAGCTATTAGGTTTCTTGCCCATATAACGGCTATATAGCACATTGGAATATCCTGTCACTGTGAAAGAATCTAGAATTGGAATCTTCTATATCCCAGGAATAATTGACGAGGTCAATATGAAATCTCATGGAGTCAGGTAACACACAGACTGAGGAAAGCTCTTCCTGAAGTTACCCACTGATGAATTGGAACTCCTTAATTAGAGAAACACTTGGAAAAGCAGAAAATAACAAGGCAACAGAATGTACTCTGGGTGTTGACTTCAGTGTCTATCATACAGAGTGGCTTGGAAACGCCAGCACTCACTGAGGTGGCCAGAGAAATAACCATCTGCATCAGGTAGCGAGTGAACCAACATGAGGTTCACTCGCTACCTGACTCACTCTAAACTTACCCTCACGTGGTAGGTACATCTACCCATTATAACTGTGGCAGAAGAGTCCACCACACAGTCCTTGAAGAAGCAAAAAGCCCACCTTCATAGCGATGAGCCTTTTCTGAGTCCACAACTGGAACCTCAGAAGTGGGCTTCCATGAAGTAACAGGAAATTAGCAGCAGCAGAAATAGGCACTGCTACAACATGGCATATCCTTCATTCTACCACTATTACCAGGAAGGGAGAATTGAAGGGAGTTAATGAGCATGCAAGAGGAAATAGGTTGCATGGAAATAAGTGGCGGAGTGGGGATGATGGCAATTGCTCAGAAAGTCAGCATAAATGCGACTACTGCCTCCTTTTATGCCACAAGAAATAATGAGAAAAAATACAACTCACTGCACCTTCACAGTGCATGGCAGGACCCTGGGGAGTTTTGTAGAGTAGAAGAATCTAAGGTGGTGTCGCAGGTAGATAGATTGGTAGAGAAGGCTTTTGGTACATTGGTCTTCATCAGTCAAGGTATTGAGTATAGTTGTTGGGGTGTTAATCTTACAGTTTTACAAGATGTTGGCGAAGCTCCATTTGGAATATTGTGTTCAGTTTTGGTCAACCTGCTATAGGAAGGTTGTCATCAAGGTAGAAATAATGCAGAAACAAATTACCACGACATTGCCAGGACTCAAGGGTTGAGCTATAGGGAGTGGTTGGCCAAGCTGGGACTGTTTCCTTGGAACACAGGAGGCTAAGAGGTGGTATTATCAAGATGTATAAAATCATGAGAGGAACTAATAAGGTGAATGCACAGAGTATTTTATCCAGCGTAGGGGAATCAAGAACCAGAGGACTTAGGTTTAAGGTGAGAGGGGCAAGATTTAATAGGAACCTGATGGGTAACTCTTTCACTCAGAGGGTGGTGGATTTAGGGAATGGGCTGCCAGAGGAAGTAATTGAGGCATGTAGCATAACAGCATTTAAAATATACTAGAAATGGTACATGGATAGGAAAGGTTTCGGAGGATAAGAGGCCAATGGGAGTAACTTAGGGGCATCTTGTTTGGCATGGACGAGATAGGCTGTTTCTATGCTGTATGACTCTATGATAGTACAATCCAAATATACTTCAACTGCTCCAATGTGTGTGTGGTCGAACACAGAACAATACAACATAGGAACAGGCCATTAGGCCCACAATATTTGTGCCAAATATGATGCAAGTTAAACTGATTTCATCTGCTATACATAATCCATATCCCTATTCCCCACACTTCCCCATGCCTATACAAAGGCATCTTAAATGGCACTATCATATACACCTCCACCACCACCCCTGGCAGACCGATTGAGGCCCTCACCACTCTCTGTGTAATAAACTTGCCCCACACATCTCCATTAAACTTTACCCCTCACCTTATAGTCAAGCCTTCTAGTGTTGGCCATTTATATCCTGGAACAAATGTTCTGATTGTCTACCCTATCTATGCCTCTCATAATTTTATATACTTCTATCAATTCTCCCTTAACTACCGATGTACCAGAGAAAACAATCCAAGTCTATCCAACCGCTCCCTGTAGCTGAAACCCTCTAATCCTGGCAGCATTCTGGTAAGCCTCCCAAGGTTGTGATATAAATGCGATAAAAATGGAATTCTCCCCTTTAAATTATTGATGACTGACTAATGCTGATAGCAATGATTGTTGCGGACACAAGTGAGTGGATGAGTGAGTAGGTTCAAGGTTGAATGGTTTGCAGAAGTGACAATGAATGGCTGAGTGGGAACAGCCAGCATCAGTCATGACTCTCAGCAGCTGTCTCACTCTACCCTGAAGATTGCCTGAGAGTTCAAGTTGCTGGGACAAGCCCAAACGTTTCAGTTGCCAGTTGACAGGGACAGTCGCTCATTTGGAAATGCCACCTTTTGGATGAGACAATGAACTCAGATTGCTGTGAGCATGGGCATTGCTGTGATCATAAGACAATGAAGATAATGGGAGAAGTGCAGTATGGCTGGTGGTGGGTAAATTTTGAATATGTACACAGCTGGAGATCTGATGCAGCCTTCCAGCAGCACGAGGCAGCTGGTGCTTACACTACACTGTATACAATCCAATGCTAGCAATGCCTCAACAGCATCTTGCATTTCTGGGCATGGAGTTTATTTGTGGTTTTAGTTACTTGGTCGTTGTGCGTGTGGCTTACAGTTGTCCCATTGCTGTATTTATAGTTATAAATTATAATAACTTTTAAAATGATGAGGATGGGATGTTGACTGAATGGGTCATGTAGATATCCAGGATCTTTAAGTGTAAAACTCGGGTTGAGAAACATGCCTTGTGATACATCCGCAATTTTGGTAACAGCTTACATTCAACCAGGCTGAGGTTAGCTCACTTCCTCCATATCTCATGTCACTTCTGCTCACCGCCCACACAGTACTGTTTCATTGTTTTGCAGCAAACGCTTTTCAGAAATAATATTGCTGCTAAAATTTACAAAGGACCTTTGGAGACTCTGCTTGCAGCTCAGCAGTCCCTCAGTACTTCCCCTTCACCATGTATGTGGAAATACAAAAAGCAACCTTGCTGAAGATTACTCTTCCTGAGGCTGGGATTATTAGTATTTCACTATTTCAGGAATAGAAAGCAAAGATTTGTACTGCTCTGACATTACCTGGTTGCCTTGTGGGGTAAACACTCTCCCATGCTGGCTCGTTCTGTACAGGGGATAAGAGCTGGGACTGCCAGACTCAGCAACACAACTTGTTAAGGTACGTAATAATTAAAGATAACAAGGGAATATGGGAGACCAATTTGTGTGGTATTGGGAACGTCACTTGTATCTATTATGATCAAGCTGTGTGTTTGATGCATAGCAGTTAATAAGTTTCATGTCCTTTAGGAATCAAGCATAAGTTTTGATATAATTCATTGGCTGGTTTATGGATTCATTAGATATTGGGTCAACCCAATGATTGTCAAAATAAATACTAATATAAATACTAATAAATACTAAGGCTGTGTGGAATGAGCTTCCAGCAGAGGTGGTGGAGGCAGGATCGATTTTAACATTTAAAAGTAAAGTGGATAGGTATATGGACGTGAAGGGAATGGAGGGGTATGGTCTGAGTGCAGGTAGATGGGACTAGGGGAAAACAAACGGTCGGCACGGACTGGAAGGGCCGAGAGGGCCTGTCTCCGTGCTGTAATTGTTATATGGTTATATGGTTAAAGCTGCAAGGAGTGTATAATAATAACTGTAGAAAATCACCCCATTTTAGACTTGAGAAAATAAGTCAAAGCAGCCCTTCCTCCATTATCCTCATTCATACCTCAATTGGCATCCATTATACACAGGCCTCAAGATAAGATGAACATAGACGAGAAAAAAACGTATGACACCAAATAGACACTTATTGTACTACTGCAAATAAGAACAATTAAAAACAAATACGCTCAGCTAATGCTAACCATTACATACAAGAAATTTATTTTATTTTTAAGCTGAGGAAATGGCCACATACAGTATTTGCCTGTTTGTCAGGCACAAAATGTATGTAAAAAATATTCTGTTCAAATTTACACTGGCATTTACACTGGCCGGAAGACATGCCCATCTGGGCCAGTGTCATTGATTCAGAACCATTCATACACGTGAAGATGTGATCAATGTGTGTAACATTAATTTCCCATTTAAAATTTGAAATTAATACAAATTTTGTAAGTTGCAGTATGATGTCTGTTTTTGTGCAGTTATAAACTAATAGTTCTCCCATTTGGTTCTGAAGCATCAATGCTTTGCACTCTCCTTGTGTCGGCCTGATTGCGCTGATTTATTTGTGCGATAGTACAACTCTAAGTTTTGAGTGACTCAAAACTGCGTTTCACTGCAGATGCACACCTGCAATATGATCACAATGATCACATTATACAAAAACACATGGGGATGATTGCAGAGGTGTAAGGAGATAGGCAAAGGGGTGCAGCCAAACAGTGTAGATATGTTGCCCTCCTCCCACGTGCCTTCGCTCACTGTCGCCATGTTTGCACGATTACAGTAGCTGCCATGGAGGGCCACTTCCCATGATTCTTAGTGGCAATAAACCATCACTGGAATCTCAGCAAGCAGCTGCCATTAGAAATTTAGATGGTCACAGATAAAGACTCCAAAGTAGGAGAAAGCTACTCCAACAATTTCTTGAAGATAAACTTGAGAAAATCGTAGCAAGTTGCCAATTAATCTCAGGAGTTAAATATTTAACGCATCATATATGGGTGAAATACAATTTCTAGGCATACTGCCTACCACAAAATGCACCTCACTTTTCATGTGTCCAAATGCTGTTATACACAAGACCAAAACATTGCCATTACATACAACTCCAAGTGGTATATGAGGTGCTATACTCAACTGGAATATGAGGTGCTGTTTATGTACTCTGGTTTGTGGGATTTATTCTGGTCACGCAGTGGGGTACATCATCTTCTTATTGTGCTTACATCATCTATACATACAATGACATAATTGCTGCCATTATTGCCTAAAAATGAATACTTTATTTAATTCTTAAACAAAAATGCAGCACAGCACTGCTTTTCAGCTCTTTAATTGTGGCTCGTAGTTCTGTTTGATAAAGTGGTTAGTTATTGTTTCACTATACCTGTATACAGTGGCTTGCAAAAGTATTCATACCCCTTGAACTTTTCCACATTTTGTCATGTTACAACCACAAACGTAAATGTATTTTATTGGGATTGTATGTGATAGACCAACACACAGCGGTGCATAATTATGAAGTGGAAGGAAAATGATACATGGTTTCCAAATTTTATTACAAATAAAAAACTGAAAAGTGTGGCGTGCAAAAGTATTCAGCCCCCCAGGGTCAATACTTTGTAGAACCATCTTTCGCTGCAATTACAGCTGCAAGTCTTTTGGGGTATGTCTCTAGCAGCTTTGCACATCTAGAGTCTGAAATTTTTGCCCATTCTTCTTTGCAAAAAAGCTCAAGCTCAGTCAGATTGGATGGAGAGTGTCTGTGAACAGCAATTTTCAAGTCTTGCCAGAGATTCACAATTGGATTTAGGTCTGGACTTTGACTGGGCCATTCTAACACATGAATATGCTTTGATATAAACCATTCCATTGTAGCTTTGGCTGTATGTTTAGGGTCGTTGTCGTGCTGGAAGGTGAACGCCGCCCCAGTCTCAAGTCTTTTGCAGACTCTAACAGGTTTTCTTCCAAGATTGCCCTGTATTTGGCTCCATCCATCTTCCCATCAACTCTGACCAGCTTCCCTGTCCCTGCTGAAGAAAAGCATCCCCACAGCATGATGCTGCCACCACCTTGTTTCACAGTGGGGATGGTGTGTTCAGGGTGATGTGCAGTGTTAGTTTTCCGCCACACATAGCGTTTTGCATTTAGGCCAAAAACTTCAATTTTGGTCTCATCAGACCAGAGCACCTTCCTCCACATGTTTACTGTGTCCCCCACATGGCTTGTGGCAAACTGCAAACGGGACATCTTATGGCTTTGGTTCAACAATGGCTTTCTTCTTGCCCCTCTTCCATAAAGGCCCGATTTGTGGAGTGCACGACTAATAGTTGTCCTGTGGACAGATCCTCCCACCAGAGCTGTGGATCTCTGCAGCTCCTCCAGAGTTACCATGGGCCTCTTGGCTGCTTCTCTGATCAATGATCTCCTTGCCCGACCTGTCAGTTTAGGTGGACGGCCATGTCTTGGCAGGTTTGCAGCTGTGCCATACTCTTTCCATTTTCGGATGATGGATTGAACAGTGCTCCGTGAGATGTTCAAAGCTTGGGATATTTTTTTATAACCTAACCCTGCTTTAAACCTCTCCACAACTTTATCCCTGACCTGTCTGATGTGTTCCTTGGGCTTCATGATGCCCAAGGAACATTGTTTGTTCAGTAATGTTCTCTAACAAACTTCTGAGGTCTTCACAGAACAGCTGTATTTATACTGAGATTAGATTACACACAAGTGGACTCTATTTACTAATTAGGTGACTTCTGAAGGCAAATGGTTGCACTGGATTTTATTTAGGGGTATCAGAGTAAAGGGGGCTGAATACTTTTGCACGCCACACTTTTCAGTTTTTTATTGGTAAAAAAATTTGAAAACCATGTATAATTTTCCTTCCACTTCACAATTGTGCGCCACTTTGTGTTGGTCTATCACATAAAATCCCAATAAAATACATTTACATTTGTGGTTGTAACGTGACAAAATGTGGAAAAGTTCAAGGGGTATGAAAACTTGAAAGCCACTGTACCTGTCCCTGCTCCCTGGTTGCTCTCCTATGCTTCTGTTGAACTGGAAAAGCAATAAACATCAGAGCACAAGGATTTTAGATTATGGCAGTGTATATTTCTGCTTATATTGATGGTCCAGATCAGGGGTGGGGAACCTTTTCATGTTGGAATGCCGCATTAAGTTAGCTGTAATCTAATAAGGCCGCATCCAAGAAACTTCAATTAGATATACTTCAAAATGTACATTATTTTGTTAAAATAGCCCTCATGACTTACTAATGTTTTAATTGTGGTTGTCAGTTGGGGAGGATTATTTTGTTGAATCTTTTTTTAATCTTTGGTATTTTAAATACATTCATTTTAAGATTCAAATTAAAATAATAAAAGACGAACAAAAACACAAGAATAAAAATAAAAGGATTTGTTCTACAAAATTTGGATTCATTCAAAAGGCCACACTTAATGGCCTATAAGGCCGCAGGTTCCCCACCCCTGGTCCAGATGAATGCCCAGTTTTGCACTTACATCTATTCTGAGTCTATAATTGGAGTGCAATCCAACACAACAGAGGGTGTCTCAGGAAGATGGGACCTTGTTATCTCTGAGAGGCGGCACAGTGGCACAACGGCAGAGCTGCTGCCTCACAGTGCCAGACACCCAGGTTCAATCCTGACCTTGCGTGCTGTCCATGTGGAGTTTGTACATTCTCCCTGTGACCACGTGGGTTTCCTACCGGTACTCCGGTCTCCTCCCACAACCCAAAGATGTGCATGTTTGAGTGATTCGTATGCGAAATAGCGATGACATAGAACTAATGCACAGGTGATTGATGGTTGGCGTGGACTCGTTGGGCCGAAGGGCCTGTTTCCACACTGTATCTCTAAACCAAATTAAACTAAGATGATTTTTTGTGGTCAAGGCCTGTAGCGTGTATCCAAGAGCAGCCATGGCAAATTGCTACCTTAAGGGTAAGCTGCCGCTCTCCTGTCACTAAATCCTTTGATTTAGTTTCATATAGTCAACATCTGAAAGATTTTAGTTTGGCAAGACCGTTCGTTGTTCTACTACTCATATTTTCTGATTAAGCCCAACTTGCAATTTTGTAACCAATGATTCATGGTGTTATTTGTCTTCTTAATTGAACAAGTGAGGAGAGTGTGCATAATATCTTACCTTCCCTCATGGTAGATTTTACTGACAGAAATGCATTTCAATAAGGCTCGGGGATCCACAGGATTTTGGAGAAGAGTTGGTGGGAAAAGCCCTCCCTCCCCTGGGTGATTGCAGAATGTTAATCTTTACTATGGGGGTGAGGAAAATGAACAAGTTACATGGATAACTAAAAACATTTGCCCCAGTGCACTTCTTCAGCAGCTCCGCAATGGTTCCTAGTAATTGCCAATGGACCAGGAGGTCTTGCTGCTCCATCACCAGTATGAGGTTGCAAACCTCCATGATTATTTAAAGGAGTTCTGTGTTGATAAAGATCTGGGAGGGTTTGAAGTGGTCTCCCCCTATTAGAAAGGAGAACTCCTGAAGGGGAATTAAATCTAGTCTAGAATCTGAAGGAAGCGGTTATATCACTGAAAGAGAAAGTGCAGGACTTTCCACAAATGTAGGACTAACGGACAGATTATAAGAGGTAGAAGATTTTAAAAAAATATATAAAAAATGGGGTTGTGAGAAACAAGGTGTAGTTTTTATATACTGGCAGGATCGTGGAGGATATATGAGTTTGGGTGTTTCCTCTCTCTGCTTGAGTGCCAGTGCATCACCCAAGGTATAATATGGTAAATTTACTGAATATATCAGATAATTGATTTTTGTCGACACAGAAGGAAGCCAGTCAGCCCATTAGGACAATGCCACTCTCAGAAGAGCAATCCCATCACAACCATTTCCCGTCTCCTGCATCATATTCTCCTTCTCACTTGACTGTTAACACCTCCTTCAGTGATTTTTCCCTGTGATAACAGGGAAAACATTCAAACTCCACACAAACAGCACCTGCGGTCCCTGGGATTATGAGGCTGAAAGATAAAGACTTAGGGGACTGTATCTGTGATATTGTCAGTTTCTCCGATGACTTTCGGAAAGCTTTCGACAAGGTCCCACATAAGAGATTAGTATACAAACTTAAAGCACATGGTATTGGAGGTTCAGTATTGATGTGGATCGAGAACTGGCTGGCAAACAGGAAGCAAAGAGTAGGAGTAAATGGGTCCTTTTCAGAATGGCAGGCAGTGACTAGTGGAGTACAGTGCTGGGACCCCAGCTATTTACAATATATATTAATGATTTGGATGAGGGAATTGAATGCAACATCTCCAAGTTTGCGGATGACACGAAGCTGGGGGGCAGTGTTAGCTGTGAGGAGGTTGCTAGGAGGCTGCAAGGTGACTTGGATAGGCTGGGTGAGTGGGCAAATGCATGGCAGATGCAGTATAATGTGGATAAATTTGAGGTTATCCACTTTGTTGGCAAAAACAGGAAGGTAGAATATTGGTGGCCGGTTAGGAAAAGGGGAGATGCAACGAGACCTGGGTGCCATGGTACACCAGTCATTGAAAGTAGGCATGCAGGTGCAGCAGGCAGTGAAGAAAGCGAATGGTATGTTAGCATTCATAGCAAAAGGATTTGAGTATAGGAGCAGGGAGGTTCTACTGCAATTGTACAGGGTCTTGGTGAGACCACACCTGGAGTATTGCGTACAGTTTTGGTCTCCAAATCTGAGGAGAGACATTATTGCCATAGAGGGAGTGCAGAGAAGGTTCACCAGACTGATTCCTGGGATGTTAGGACTTTCATATGAAGAAAGACTGGATAGACTCGGCTTGTACTCACTAGAATTTAGAAGATAGAGGGGGGATCTTATAGAAACTTACAACATTCTTAAGGGGTTGGACAGGCTAGCTGCAGGAAGATTGTTCTCGATGTTGGGGAAGTCCAGGACAAGGGGGTCACCGTTTAAGGATAAGGGGGAAATCTTTTAGGACCGAGATGAGAAAAACATTTTTCACACAGAGTGGTGAATCTCTGGAATTCTCTGCCACAGAAGGTAGTTGAGGCCAGTTCATTGGCTATATTTAAGAGGGAGTTAGATGTGGCCCTTGTGGCTAAAGGGATCAGGGGTTATGGAGAGATGGCAGGTACAGGACACTGAGTTGGATGATCAGCCATGATCATATTGAATGGTGGTGCAGGCTCGAAGGGCCGATTGCCCTACTCCTGGACCTATTTTCTATGTTTCTATGAAAGTACAGATTAACCATTAATGATAAATGTTTATATTCTACACAGAGAATAATTCCAGAGATCGGAACGCCCATGAAGGAGACATCAAACATAACTGCTCTGAGGACAATAAAGCAAACATGAATACTGAGAGATAGCCAAGAATCAGCAACTCAGAACTTCTTTCTACAGTCCCATAGACTTGTCCAGTCGGGTTTAAATTATATACCACCCACCTCTACGGTTATTGTTCAAGTTGCAAAATCAACAGGAGCTCAACCGAGCTCCCCACAGACAATTTGTTCTCTTTTATCTGTCCAACAAGGACTTCTTCAGAACTCTTCAACCAGCCAGCAGGGATCTTCTAAGGCCTGTAATGTTTCTCTGGCTGACTCTACATTAGGTCTCCAGACATCGCAATCAAAGAGAATGGGCAAAGCTCAACTCCATAATGTAAAGGATCCATCTCTACCTCATCCATGTCAAACAGGATCCAGACTAAAACCTACCCATAAAACCACTGAAGAACAACCTCCTCTCTGTACACCCAGGCTACAACCTTTCCCCAATTCACCTGGACTTCACGTTACCTCTCCACCCGCCCAACCTCAAACTGCTCCTGAAACCACCAGTTTCCAATTTACCCCTTCAGTTCCCAAGCTGAAACCAACTCTCTGTACCACTGGTCTTGAACTACCACTCCAAACCTCATCATTCCAACCTCTTTCCCATACTTCTGGGCTCAATCCTCCGCCTCAAACCCCCAGGATCCACCCTGCCTCAAAGTCTCTTGGTCTACAAACTTCTCTTCATGACCCCTGTCTCCAATCTTACCTCCATCCCTCAAAATTTCACCATCTCCCTCTAACCCCAGGGCTCCAAACTTCCTTCTTTACTCTCAGGCTCCAACTTCCCACCCAACCCTTAGAGCTCCAATGTCCCCCGCATATCCCAGAGCTCCAAACTTCCCCCTGTACCGCCAGATTCCAAACTTCCCCACAAACTGCTGGACTTCCAACAACCTGTATCTCTGGGGTCCAACCTCCCTACCAGAGCCCAGAGCTCCAAATGCCATCATATAGGAAAGAACTCCATATAGTCCAGCTTCCAGAGAATGTTCAGCAAAACAAAACAAATGGACAGAGAAAATTTGTGTGCAATGAATGTGGGAGGGACTGTGCAAAGCGCAGTGCTCTTGAGAAGCATATTCGGTCTCACACTGGAGAGCGCCCCTTTCCGTGTATAACCTGTGGGATTTCTTTCAAAACGCAGAGTAATCTGTATAAACATAATAGGACACAAAGTCATTTGCACAACTGCCAGCTTTCTGCTGAATTGGAGAGAAGCAACAGGCTAGAGTTGACTCAGGCGAAGGACAATCATCCTTGTGAAAATACTGCTCAGGAAACAAAAGGAAATTGTCACATTGACCTGCTTGTGGCTAACTCCAGCAGTGTTGGTCATACAAAGAGGCAAGATTTCACAAACATTGTGCAACGGGATACGTGTTGGAAGAGGGTCCATGCTACCTACAAAAGGGAGGATGGCTCACTGGATGGAGAGAAACAGGGCAATGTCCAGCTGCAACTTGGCCAAATGGGAAACAGGCATTTGGTTCTACAGAGACAGCAGGCCACTTATTTTGCCAAACAGTGGGTGCACAAGTCTTCGAATTCCAGTGTACAAACCAATGAGAGCACAGACTCAGGGTACTTTTCCCATTCAGACAGTCCTGACCAGGCACAACAGAGTCTACAACACCAGAGCACTGACACCGAGTCAGAGAGGTGCTCTCAGTCCAGTCAGCAGTGGTCAAGTGTCGGGCAAAGTGTACTGGAGTCAGCCGTGGACGACAAAACCCTGCGAGGCATGCACCATCCTCCACGTGGTATACAAGAGCTGGAGGAGAGGATCTCAAAGCTCATCTCTGACAACAAGGCCGTGGTTGACGACAAACATTTGGAAACTGTGCGGCCAAGAAAGACACTTAATTCAAAGCAGGGGAGCATTGATTTACCAATGCCATACACGTTTAAGGACTCCTTTCACTTTGACATGAAACCTGTTCAAGTCAACAAGAAATCAAGAGTTCCCTCTAGTTTACCAGCATTCACTTACCAACTAACACACAAGTTCCCTTCCTTGCCGGTTCAGGTTTCCTCTACTGTTGCTTGTTTGCCCATTATAAGGAGCAATTCTGCACCAGTTAGTAAGGGATGTTTGATAAGTAATGAAACAGCCAATAGTTCAAGCTGTCACCATCAAGTGTTACAAAGGAAAACCACCACCATGTCACTTGTCACAGACTTGCAATCACACTCATTGGACTTCCATCCCCTACACCATCGAACCCTGGTCAGGCAAACCGCTCTTGAGGGTTTGACAGCAGGTGGTCTCACCACAGAAGAGCCCAACCCCATTGTTAAAAACAAGACCTGTAATTCCAAGGTTGAACAAGTTTCAAAGCACAAGTCTTTAGTAAAGGACAATGGCCAGAAAAAGCCAAAGAAGTTTTCACATGAGAAGTGGTTGATATATGGAGAGGAAACCTTCCGAAAAAAATACCAGGATCCAAAGGGAGCTACCCACTCTGCTGAGCCACCCACGCCACACACAAAGCGCCCTCACAGTGGTGTCAAAATGCCAGACAAAGGCATTTCAGCACTCTCTGAGACTCCACACATCAACCCCCTGGCATCATCCTCTGCACAAAAAGTTCCTGTTCCAAAACATCTTTCAGATGCACTTCCCTTAGCATCAGTGAAGGTCACAACTTTCAACACTCCAATGTGCCAGGTACAATTTTCACAAAAAAATGAGGACATACATTCACCACAACATGAATATCCAGTTCCCTGCCATAATGCTAAAGAGACAAAGGCTCCACTAATCCCAGACCGTTCATGGGAAGTACCTGCAATTAAATCAGCAGAGAAGCCCAATAGAGGTGAAGGAATGGGCAAAATAACTGCGTCACACAATGCTCAAGAAACTGGTGGGGATATGGGGAATGAACTTACTCTACATCAACGATCACCTACAGTGAGTGGCCAAAAATGGAATGATGCTACAAGACCAATGCAAACTCATTTATCACATCCAAAGCTGATGAGGCAGCTCGGCATTCTTGTTCCAGAAGGCAAACAAGAAGGAAGAAGTCAGGAAGAGCATAAGCCTCATGAATTTAGTTTGCAGAAAGTTGAAGATGGTATCTTAGAGTTTCCATCAGGAATACCTCCCAGGAAGAAGCAACGGCTGAAAGTAGCTGGCACTGGACAGTCATCAAAGACGCTACAAACTGGTTGTGATTTGCCAGTTGGGGCTGTTCTATGTGAGTCACCGCAGTCAAACTGTGAGTCATATCAAGTAATCAAGTGCATGAAGAGGAAGGAGGAAGGAAGCTCTGTTGAACAACCTTTGACACCAACAGTGTTCAGTAGTTTTACTGCTGCTGGCCCTTCACTTTATGACTGTTCTAGATCTTTGCCAGAGCAAGAGGCAACACTTTCTATATTCCCCTCCCTTCATTTACAGTCATTTTCAGTGGGCAAAAGTAAAAAGAAAGAAGCAATTAGTCAAGGGGGGTTTCCAACACTATTGCAAACAGCTGGAAATCATATAAACAATGTTGGCAAAAACCTACACGTGGGAGTAAGCATGGACCAATGGGAAGCTCTTACATCTCCTCAAACTGTGGCTCACCCCTTGCTGAAGCAAGATTTTCTTCCAAAATATCAACTCAAATGGACAAAGAAAGAACCGACTTCACCAAGCCACACGCCGTCATGACTAGGGAATATGTTGGCAGACCTTCATCATTACTGGGCCTCCATCCTGCAACTCCCTCCCTAACAGCACTGTGGAATTGCCTTCATAATTGCCTAATCTGTGTACAATCTTGATATCAGTATGGCAGATTGGCTCCAGTTTGTAACATTATTAATTCAATGGTGTGGAAATGGCAACAAGGTGATGGAGTCTGAGTATGAGCAGAGAGTCCAAGCTCCTGTGGTGTTATCTAGGATAGACCATGCTCCTATATTCTTTGGAGGAAGGCGAGATCATTGCAATCCAGAATCTAATACATACACGACAAAACATCTGACTGATCACACCCGACACTGAGGGTACTTTTGCTATATAAAGATTACAACAGAGGAGCTGTGGAACTTGTGCTCAATCAGTGAGTATACCTATGAACTATTCCTTGTACATTTGTGTTGCTAAACTTCCCTCCTTTTTGTCAGTCCCAAGCACCAATTAAAATGTGCATGCTGCTGATGCCTCTCAAGATTCCCTGTGCTGATGGTCCCTAATGTTGCTCTGTTTCCCGGTTACCAAGAATGGCAGAGAGAGAATGAGATGGCTCACACAGTCAACTGACAGCACTGGTCACTGCAAGGATCTAAGAGCATTGAAGTACATGTTCAACTTGTATGTGTACTTCCAACAAAGCAATGCATCCCATGTTGCTTCAGGAAAGGTTGACATTAAGCTAGATAAATAGATATCAGGGTAGAGGTTTAGTTTAGTCTAGTTTGGAGGTACAGCGTGGAAGCAGGCCCTTCAGCCCACTGAGTCCACACCGATCTGCAATCCCCACACTATCCCACACACACGAGGGACAATTTACATTTATACCAAGCCAATTAACCTACAAACCTACAAATCTTTGGAGTGTGGGAGGAAACTGAAGATCTCGGAAAAAAACCCATGCAGATCATGGGGAGAACATACAAATTCCATACAAACAGCACCCATAGTCAGGATCGAACCCGGTTTCTGGCACTGTAAGGCAGCAATTCTACCGCTGTGCCACCATGCCGTACTTCGTGTGACGGTGCTGAAGTTTGGTCAAAGATTTGATATTCTAAGCTGTATTATAAAGAAATAAAGAGGTAATATGGCAGGGCAGCTTAGGAACAGAATTCCTGACATTAGAAACTTGGCTGTTGAAGTCACTGCTGCCAGTAGTCGGCCATTGATATCTAGAGATGTTTGAGAGGACAGAGGTACTGTATCTGGGGACTACAGAGCCAAAGGAATTTGCAGGGAAATGGAGCAGAGAGAGCTGGCAGGGGATTGAGAAATTTAAAAACAAATCATTGGATAACAGCAGGCCAGATGGCACAGGGCTTAAGGTTGAAAGGGCCAGGTCTGAATTATGACAGGCACTGGCTATTTGTGTTTACAGAGGTTGAACGGGAAGAGTTGCCTTGAAACGGAGGCATGAAATTGATAAAAACTGTTAATTTGGTAACCTTTGCAAGAGACAGTCGGGAGGTGAGAAGGAGCCAAGGCAAGGAGGCAAGAATAGATTTGTGGGAAGAGGAAACATGGCTGTTAACTCATTTCCTGCCACCTCTGTAGAATCAATTTCCTGTTTCCCATTTGACCATGGACGTCGGCCCCATCCAGTTGATGAAGGTGGAAAGGCATTGAAGCAAGCAGCGTGGAGAACCAGGTCAGAGGCTGCACCTAGGTCGAGGAGCTCTCCATTCCTTTTCTCATGTCCATATGCAGGCAGCTCAAAGATCCTTTGGTCCTTAAAAAAAAGAGACCCAGGACGGATGGGGATGTGGTCAGGGGGCCAAGCACTTTGCAGAGGAGGCAGGAGATAGGGATGGCAGTTTGCAATAGCAAGGGAAAGTGCTCAAGGTTGTTTCTCTGAGGGGAAGATTATGTCATCAGATTTGGAGGAGATCGTCAAGTATTGGTGGTAAAGGAATTTAGCAACGTCAACTAATGTGGAATTTAGAAAGTGGAGCTGGTTTAGTGGAAATAGAGTCAAGGGCACAGAACATGGATCTCATTAAATAAATGTGTTCTAGAGATGATTGGAGAGGAGTGGGAAAGATGTGAACATGATCTGGGGGGCCTCACAAGTTTAGCCAAATGGATGAGTGAACAGAATGAAAGTGGCATGAAATACACACCAAATCATTTCAATCTGCAAAGATATTCATGAACGGATCTTGATCATAGAGGTGGGGAGAGAGGTACCAGACCTCAGTGTACAGTAGGAAAAGAAGTATGGCAACTGTGTCAATCAGAGAAGATAACAGTTCCATTGCTAGTGATTTCCACATCCTGTGAATGAATGAGGAATGGTGACGACAGAGCCCAATGGAACTTTATGTGGTTAAACCTGATCTATCAATGAATGTCGAACAAATTCTCCACCAAATGCTTTCCATGTTGCATTAAGGGGACATAATGATGCAGAAATGAGGATTGTATTGTAAGAGTACAATTAATTTAAGGGAACTAAAGGGTTCAATGGGGGTGTGGTTTAGTGGATCAATAACTGCAGAATTGTGCAGGTCAGTGAAAGGCCATTCAACAGAGATTTTGAATTGGCGACGTAACTGAGTTTAGTGGGGCCCTTTCCTCGAGGGGGCAGCAAAAGGAAGATAGGAAGATGTGAGAGGCAATTGATGTAAGGAAGTTCACAGTTGGTCCTGTGATGAAGACAATGGGATTAAGGAGGCTACATGAGATGGCTAGTGCAAGGAGTTGCCTGTGAATATAGACTGGATTTTTCACCTGGGAAGTCATTAAGGAAGGATACGAAGAGATGATGGAGAGCATAATGAATTAAGATGGTTGAAGTCAGCGAGCATGAGGCATTGTTTGGTGCAGAGGCAGGAAAGCAGTTAAGGTTTTGTGGTCACACAGAACTATGAGTGAAAGCCAAGGATGGGAGAGCCGAGGATCAATGAACTGGTCTTCATTGATGGGTTGGTGGTGGAGAGAGTCAACAACTTCAAGTCCCTGCGTGTACACATCTCTGAATATCTGTCTTGGGCCCAGCACATGGATGCAATCACAAAGAAAACCCATCAATGCCTCTACTTCCTTAGAAGATTGAGGAGTTTATGTAGATGAATACTCTCTTGAACCTCTACAGAAGTACGATGGTGTACACTGGCCGGTTGCATCATGGCCTGTTTCATCAACTTGAACGCCTAGAAATGAAGGAGGTTATGGAGAGTATAACTCACCTCTCCGTCTATCACAGTTACTGAGCTTCCCACCATCGAAAGAAGGGATCTAAACAAAATACTGCTGCAAAAAGGCACAAATATTATCTAAGACCCACATCACCCTGTCCACACTGTCATTTCACCTGGAACAGGTTATCTCTGATTCTCGTTCCACAGTATTTCCAGCATTTCCTAGTTTTATTTCATAAACTTGGAATATTGCTTTCAAAAATCTCAGAATTTGACAGATCCTTCAAATTAATCTGTGGGCCAGTACTGTGGTATTTCCTGTGGTCCACATGTCACAAGTGTGCACAACTTCACTCTGCTCGGAGCAGCAATTTATTTTTCCAGCCTTAAGAGGGTGCTATTGCAATTCTCTCTCTGTAATGAACAGCTGGAGTGAATAATCAAGAATGTTTATTTGTCATATACACTGGCTGTGAATTGGAAAAATTGAAGTCTAATGGGCCTGTCCCACTTAGGCGATTTTTCAGGTGACTGCCGGCGACTGTCAAGTCGTAGCAGGTCGCTGAAACACCGGCAACTGGAACGACGACTGGAACGGCGACTGTCAGAGTGGAACACACACACACACATACACATATTGCTTCCTTCACCAGCCAGTTATGCAGGCGGGGGACAGGGCACGGGGCGGGGGGGGGGGGGGGGGGGGGGGAGCGCCGTCTTAGTGAAATTCACACAGTGCAATGCCAATGTGATACAGACACCACCACGATGAACAGGAAGGTTGGCATTGTAATTAAGACGATGAAAGTACAGTGTACGGGAAGCGTCACTTAAGTCCTTTAAAAGAGGGGGGGATTGGGGGGAGAAGGGGGAGACGGGGTGGGGAGAAGGAGTGGAGACAACTTTTAAGAAGCCAGAGATACATGGCTGTGAAGCTCGGCGGACGTTAACATTACCGGTCGGTTATCCTTGAAAACTACTGTTTGCGTTTTTTTCCCCCCAATGAGCCAATGAAATTCACCGGTCAGCAACGGCGACAACCTACTTCCTCCTACAGTCCTGCTTGTGGATGTTAGGAAGGAGATAGCAACGCTCAGTGCGGGGTTGGGGAAATATAAGGTTGGAGGCTTTGAAGGAGAGATTGTCCGAGGTGCTGAGATTGGTGATATCTGGGAGACGGTGGCCTGGTGTTTGTCCATAGGATCATGGTTAAGGAGAAGGTATGAGGAGGTGTTCGAAAAGTGATGCCTAACCTCAGCATGACTACAACGACATCTCACTTGCCAGCGGGTTTGATGACAATATTGTGATTGTTATTGTGTGGAAACTGCCGTTCGGAGGGGCTGAGGTTGCAGTGGGTATGGGGATTGGAGACGTTGAGCACCGAGTGGATGTCAGGTCGTTTAGATAGCTTGATTTCCAGGTTGTTAAGGAAAATGGGGGTGGAGGGAGTGGAAGGGCTTGCCATAATCTTCCCTTCTCCTCTGGATAACTAGAGTTGCCAGATGATTGGAAAGTGACAAATGTGAAGTCTTTGTTCAGGAAAGGATGTAATCCTAGTCGGTAGCTCTTTTCCAACTTTTCCCTCCCACTATAATTAGTCTGAAGAAGGGTCCCAACCTGAAGCTTCGAAAATCCATTCCCTCAAGAGATGCTGCCTGACCTGCTGAGTTACTCCAGTGTTTTGCTTAAAATTCCTGTATCTGCAGTTCCTTGTGTCTCTTATTAAGTACAGACTAGTTAAGCACTGAGGATGGGTAAGGTTTTAAAAAAAGTAAGAGGGGGAAACTTACTTGGCACATGCATCATTGATTTAATTAAGGAGAGCCAGCAAAAGGCAAATGATTGTGTTACATTAACTTAACAAAACTTTCCGATGAGTTAACAGAGAGTGTCGATGAAGGAATATCATAAATGTTCTCTCTAAGTTACCAAATATGCTGTTGAAACCAAATTGCAGGGTAAGGTAATTAGTGCAGATGATCCCAATTGGCTTCAACAGAATACTTTCAGCTGGTAAATTGTGCAGGCAAGTGGCAGATGGAGTTTAGATGGAAGTGTGAGGTGATGTATTTTGACAGAAGGGATGGCGAGAGATAATTCAGACATACTGTCACAGTTTTTAAGTGTGCAGACAGATAGGAACTGGGAAGGTGTGGAGGATCTTGGGTGTAGTTCTTTGAACATGTTGAAAGAGCAGTTCGCAAAGCTTGCACTTCATAAATAGAGGGATTGAGTGCAAAATAAAGGAAGATATGCTTTTGATTGAATTGATTCAAAGAAATCATGGAAACAGATCTTTCAGATGACTGAGTCCAAGCTGACCACCGGTTCACTCTCTTTCCATGTTATCCCATTTAAAATCTGCTGCCTAAACGGCAAATTAAATAGGTTAATTAACCAACAAACCAGCATGTCTTTGAGATGAGAGAGGAAACCAGACTACGCAGAGGAAGCCCACATTGTCACATGGAAAATGTGCAAACTCCACACAGACAGCAGCCAACAACATATCGAACCTGACTCTAACCGGCTCTACTAGCTGCGCCACTGTACAACCCAATGTTGAACCATTATAAAGCTCTGGTTGGAACGGAAGATTTTGGATTCAATTCTAGTTACCACAATTTAGGCAGCATATGAAGAGGATTGAGAAGATAGAGGGGAGATGTCATTGAATCGTTCCATGGACAAGGATCTTCAGCTACAGGGTGAAGCTGGAATTGAGGTGAGACTTGATATATGACAGATGGAAAAAAAGGTGTTCCCAATAGCAGATGGTTCAAGGACTGGGATAATATCTCTGTATTATTTTGTGTATGCATATTAGGAGGATTTAGCCCCCCCCCCCCCCAATCCTCCTAATGGTTGGTACATGGTTGGAGTACAGACTTTGTTTAGGGCAAAAGATACATAGGGGTAAGGGGGAGAGTGAGGGAGAACCTTTTCTTTATTCCACTGATTGTCGCCGGAAGCTTGCGTCCTTTTACGGACGATTACAGCGAGGCCAACATTTGTAACAAGATGGACACGAAAATAAGAAGATAGGGTAAACAAAGAGGGTAAACATTTGGATCTCTCTGGCAATTATGGTGGAATCAGTGGGAATCAATAAATCAGCAAATGAATTGGAATGGCATGAGGTAAATAATTTGCAGGGGCACAGGGAGAGCGCAAGAGGACGGGACTGATTGCATACTTCAGAGAGCTGGCAAACAGTTGTAGAAACAAAGAACTGCAGATGCTGACAAAGACTTGATAGCATAATGCCATGATGGCAATGATAGCCATAATGACTCCATTACTTGTGAAATCCTAACAATCTCCTACTGTATCTCCACTGGATATATGGGGACTATTGTAAGGTGGGCTTATTTCTGGGGCTCAGGACAGCCCACATGGTTCGACTTCTTTGCATCAGGGTTGAAAAGTGTCATCCTGAAAATACGGACTATCTAAAATGTTCTTCACACGGTTGCTCGGATGATAATTCCTGGGGAAAAGCTTCTGTCAAGACGCTTTCACCTAGTTTTCAGCAGAGGGTGCCTCTCCTACAGGCTCGTCGTCTCCTTTCCCTTCGTCTCTGCGTGGAGGGGATTTATCTGCGAACTTCGCCCATTTCTTCCTCGCTGTTCGAGGTCTCATCCACCTCTCCCACCATCCTGCTTTGCCCGGGATCTTTGCCCCAGGTGTGTGGGCGGGTTCTTCGGACAGACTCTCATCGCGTCTGTTCTGGGAGGTGCTTTCCCAGCCAAACACGGCACAGAGGACAAGGAGCGGCCGTCCGCAAGGAAAGAAACTGGACGGCGAGATTGAGTTCGGGGTATTTGGGATATGTGTTCGGGAATTCAGGAAGACAGACTCAGGGTACAGACATCGCGATCTCGAGGGTAATGGCCGGGATAAAGTAACCGAGAGAATCCGCGATAAAGACTCCGGGTAATCTCACCGTACAGATACGGGGAGACACCTAGTTCAGACAGTCCGTGATACAGATTTCGGAACATAGTGTCCGGGTTGCATCTGGTTTAGTTAACCCTGAATACTCTGCGTTAGAAAGATCGGGATACAAGCGGGATAGTCCGTTGCAGACTGGGACATTCTGGGATAAAACGCGGGACAGTCCAGGAAAGAGACACCGTGGTACAGAGAAGCGAAACACTGGAACGATGTGGGTCCTGGCAACTGTGCTCCTGGTCGGGATTCTCCCGGGTGCAGGTAAGGACAACCCAGGGGGAGTGAGCCCGGAGCAGGATGAGGGTCGATTGGACGGGGCAGCGCGGTGCCAGTCCCGCGGGCCAGCGCACGGTCGTGTGAAGCGCTGTGCAAAGCTAGATTGAAAAAACTTAAGACCTGAAAAATAATAGTGATAGTAACAAATAGAAATGGAAAGTGGGAGTGGGTTAGAGCGGGAGAATGCGAGATAGAAAGGGAACTTAAAGAGATAACGAAAGAGCAAAATAAATTAATTTTGAGATAGTATACGGAGAGAATTTTGCGATAAGCATACGGGAATGTGAAATAAATATGATTTCGAGAGGAGCCAGAGGAAATTAGAGCGAGTAACGAATGGAAGGAAAAGGGAAAAATAGAATAGAAAATAAAGGAACATCGGGGTGCGATTGTCCGAGGAACTGATTTATGGTGAGAGGGAAAGGGGAGTGAGAGAGAAATACATGGACCTTGAGGTTCTAATAAATAAGGAGGACCCCATTGAGGTGTATACCATAGACAATAGACAATAGGTGCAGGAGTAGGCCATTCGGCCCTTTGAGCCAGCACCGCCATGAAATGTGATCATGGCTGACCATCCCCAATCAGTAGCCCGTTCCTGCCTCCCTATATTCCCTGACTCTGCTATCTTCAAGAGCCCTATCCACCTCTCTCTTGAAAGCATCCAGAGAACCTGCCTCCACCGCCCTCTGAGGCAGAGAATTCTACACACATTTATAAAGGGCATAGATAGAGAAGAAATAAACTTTTTATATAGCGGGGGCATATTTAGAAAAAGTAATGGGAGATTTAGTGGATCTGATTTTCCTTTCACCGAGTAATTTGGAATGGATTGCCCGAGGGAAGTAATAGTTACATTTAGAAACTATCCTCATGAGCACTGGAAGGCAGACAAAAATGCTGGAGAAACTCAGCGGGCGAGGCAGCATCTATGGAGCGAAGGAAATAGGCGACGTTTCGGGTCGAGACCCTTCTTCAGACTGATGAACATGACTTGAGTGGAAGTGAAACAGAGAAGGGACAGCGAGTGAGCGCCAGACAGAAATGGAACTGCGAGGTTATGAAGCAAGGAAAAGTAATATAGAGTGTGAAACAAGAAGTTTGAGAGGCTGTGATTAGAGGGGGATAAAGGAAAGTGACTGAGAGAATGTGACGTAGAATTGGAGAATTCAATGAGAGCAGGGAAAGGGGATGAAAAGGCGACGAGACACAGGAACGGGAGTGAGTGAAAGCCAGAGAAAGAGGATGATAGAGTGGGGGACAGTTAAACGCGATCCAGTATCGAGAAAAGGATTTGAGAGTGTGCAGGAAGGTATGTCACCGAGCCCAGGTGACATAACGGTGGGCTCGCCCCAAGTTCCAGCAGCGAGGAAGAAATGTGTTTGCACCAGTTACCCAGTGAAGTGGTGTGTCAGTAATAAATATATATACTATGCCATAATCCACACCCATTAATGCTGATTCCATTCGAGTTTTATTCCGGTGAACACATCGTAAGCACTACATGAAGTAAAAGGTTATAATGACTCCATGTACAAAGGGAGGGATGGGGTTGGTTTTCTAGTAGATTCATGTATAGAGATGACATGGGATTATATACGGTGAATTGATATATACTGATAAATATTGCTTACTTTCAGTGACTGATGTACAAGGACACCCAGATCTCGTTGTACTTTCCCTTTTCCTAACTTGAGACCATTCAGATAATAATCTGCCTTCCTGTTCTTGCCACCAAAGCGGATAACCTCACATTTATCCACATTAAACTGCACCTGTCATGCATCTGCCCACTCACCCAACCTGTCCAAGTGACCATGCATCCTCCTCACAGTTCACACTGCCACCCAGCTTTGTGTCATCTGCAAATTTGTTAATGTTACTTTTAATCCTTTCATTAATGTATATTGTAAATAGCTGCGGTCCCAGCACCGAGCCTTCTAAATCCAGAATTGCCTTCTCCCTGGTAGGCTCCAGTACAAGCTGCTCTAAAAATCCATCTCAGAAGCACTCCACAAATTCCCTTTCTTGAAGTCAGTACCAACCTGATTTTCCCAGTCGACCTGATATCTCCCATAACCACCATAGCATTACCTTTTCCACTTGCCAATTTTAACTCTTGATTCAACTTGCACCCTATATCCAGGCCTGTAGATAACCCCCATTAGGGTCTTTTTACCCTTACAATTCCTCAGATCTACCCATACTGACTACATCTCCTGATTCTATGTCATCCCTCGCAAAGGGACTGAATTTCATTCCTTAACAACAGAGCTACCCCACCCCCTCTGCTCACCTGTCTGTCTTTTCGAAAGGACATATACCCCTGAATATTCAATTCCCAGCCCTGATCCTCTTGCAGCCATGTCGTTGTAATTCCCACATCATACTTGCCAATTTCTAACTGAGCTTCAAGCTCGTCTACTTTATTTCTTATACATCGCGCATTCATATACAACACTTTGAATTCGGTATTCACCTCCCCTCTCACACTGGTCACTATTGCCACTGACCTTACTCTCTTATCTCTTCTCAAACTTTTCTTCCCATTAACTCAGGAGTCTTTTGTAACTTTTCCTGTACTCACTTCTCCTTTAACTCCATCTTTATAGTCTCAATTTGTCAACCCCTCCCCCCCCCCTAAGCTGTAGTAACATGGAAATATAGATGTGCTTTAATCAAAAGAACACAAAGTGTTGTAGTAACTTGGTGGGTCAGGCAGCATCTTTGGAGAACATGGATACGTAATGTTTCGGGTTGGGACCCTTCTTCAGACTACTAGAGCTCTATTGTCAGGGTGTACATACTAAATTAATATAGAGATGTAATGTCATGTACTAAATAAACGAGCAGGTATGTTGTGGTATGTTCGCTATCCACATCAGTATTGATGTGGATAGAGAACTGGCTGGCAAACAGGAAGCAAAGAGTTGGAGTAAACGGGTCCTTTTCACAATGGCAGGCAGTGACTAGTGGGGTACCGCAAGGCTCAGTGGGGGGACCCCAGCTATTTACAATATATATTAATGATCAGGATGAGGGAATTGAAGGCAATATCTCCAAGTTTGCGGATGGCACTAAGCTAGGGGGCAGTGATAGCTGTGAGGAGGATGCTAGGAGACTGCAAGGTGACTTGGATAGGCTGGGTGAGTGGGCAAATGTTTGGCAGATGCAGTATAATGTGGATAAATGTGAGGTTATCCACTTTGGTGGCAAAAACAGGAAAGCAGACTATTATCTGATTGGTGGCCGATTAGGAAAAGGGGATATGCAGCGAGACCTGGGTGTCATGGTACACCAGTCATTGAAAGTAGGCATGCAGGTGCAGCAGGCAGTGAAGAAAGCGAATGGTATGTTAGCTTTCATAGCAAAAGAATTTGAGTATAGGAGCAGGGAGGTTCCTACTTCAGTTGTATATGGTCTTGGTGAGACCACACCTGGAGTATTGCGTACAGTTCTGGTCTCCAAATCTGAGGAAGGACATTATTGCCATAGAGGGAGTGCAGAGAAGGTTCACCAGACTGATTCCTGGGATGTCAGGACTGTCTTATGAAGAAAGGCTGGATAGACTCGGTTTATACTCTCTAGAATTTAGGGGATTGAGAGGGGATCTTATAGAAACTTACAAAATTCTTAAGGGGTTGGACAGGCTAGATGCAGGAAGATTGTTCCCGATGTTGGGGAAGTCCAGGACAAGGGGTCACAGCTTAAGGATAAGGGGGAAATCCTTTAAGACCGAGATGAGAAAGACTTTTTTCACACAGAGAGTGGTGAGTCTCTGGAACTCTCTGCCACAGAGGGTAGTTGAGGCCAGTTAATTGGCTATATTTAAGAGGGTTAGATGTGGCCCTTGTGGCTAAGGGGATCAGAGGGTATGGAGAGAAGGCAGGTACAGGATACTGAGTTGGATGATCAGCCATGATCATATTGAATGGCGGTGCAGGCTCGAAGGGCCGAATGGCCTACTCCTGCACGTAATTTCTATGTTTCTATGTCTATGTTGCAGTCTATGCGGTCTAGGAATCTAGGAACTGCTGCTGATTGCTTTTGAGATTGACACCCTGACCCGTGGTTTATCTCTAGGTGATCATGGACGGGTGCCTTTGCCTGGTGCTGCGCCTGGGGAGGTGGAGCTGCTAATTCCTGATGGTTTGGGGGTAACTGCAATGGAGGTGGCTCCTGTGGAGGTTCATTTCAGGCCTCGAACTAAGCGTTGCACCTGTTTCTCATACAAGGACAAGGAGTGTGTGTACTACTGTCACCTGGATGTGATCTGGATGAATACTCCAGAGTAAGTGGCCTTCAGGCAAAGCTGAACTGATTTACACTATGATTAACCACAGATTTTAAATTCATGTTTAGTGATTATACTTCAACCATGGAAGAGCTGGATTCTAAAAATCCATTTGAATGATTATGCCATCCAGATTCCTTCCATATTCATCTATTATCTACTCATGTCTTTCCAACCATACACAGCATGAATCAATTCCACAATCCACAGATTCCTAGAGCGGAAGTAGCTACAGTGAAAGCACCTGCATGCTTCATGCAGATGAAGCAGTAAAATCTTTCCATTTCCTGTGCTTTACACGATCCATACACGAACAATGCTTGTCAATGGAAAACCCTTTTTGCTGGTTTTGGAATTATTTGCACCAATGCAATATTGAAAATGTTAAATGTCATCATAAAGCTACCCGTTGATATATATATATGTGCCATTTAAAGCACAGGTAATAAGCTGTAACTAACAAATTAACCAGTTTGTGCACTGTCTTAACTGTTTCTAAGCCTGACAAGAGTACAGCAATACATTTATTTTTATTGAACAGTAATGTTTTTTTAATTTCAGAATTTATTAGAGTAGCTTTTCAGTGTCTTTGCTTGGGAAAGAGGAGCAGCTTAACTTTAAGAGCTTGTTTGAAGACCCATAAAAAACTAAATACATAGTAAATCTCAAGAATCTTTCACTAGCAGAGCCACCTTCTAGCACTTTATATCCTGTATATTGTAAAAATAATAGTGAAATGCCCAGCACCTAATTTGCACTTAACATTTTGGGATTGATTGTCCAAAACAGCTGAAACATTATTCATTTCTAAAACCTCATGGAACCATCACCTAAATAGCACCAACACTTAATAATCAATTTGAATGCTTCATAACAGTATCTTCACCAATAACTGTTTCCTCTGTTCTAATTGCTCCATATTATGTCCCAACCAATAACTTCTATTTAATTCAGACCACTGGCTTTTTTGAAGAGAAATGTTCTCTTTTAAGGCATCTGAAAAAAAATCTGTGGGGCCTATACAATAATTAGGGAATCCTACCCTAATACTAAATAGAGTGAATCTCTCACCTTTGCACCCAAAAGCCTTCTACTTTTCTTTTCTCTCCCCCTATGGCTCCTTCAATTCCCCTAACCCTGATCAATTTACCTATTAATGCTGACCAGTACCTATTACTGTGCCTTGTCTACATCAGTGATTAACAAGTCTCAAACGAAGTAAGGGATCTGGGCAACTTATAAATATCATAACAGTCAGAAGAAGGGTCTCGACCCGAAACGTCACCCATTCCTTCTATCCAGAGATGCTGCCGGTCCCACTGAGTTACTGCAGCATTTTGTGTCTGTCTTCAATATCATTACAGATATCCATAATGATTTAAACATGGATGAGCAGTGCAAAATTTCCAAATTTGCAGGTGATTGCAGAAATTAGAAATGTAAAGAAAACAGAGGCTGTCAAAATGGGCCAGATGTGGCTGATGAAATAAATTAATCCTCGTTAATTTTAATTAGTCCATCATTGGGTACTGAGCTATCAAATGTCAATGTCCAAACTCTGGAAATCCTTCCTTAATTTTGCTGCTTGCTAAAATGAATCCCTTAAAATATATATTTTCCTTCTATCTTGCATCGTTTGCTCTTGATATCCATCAAACAACCATCAAATCTTGATTTGATAAATCTGTTATATACTTTGAAAAACTTTATGGTGCTATTCTTCCACCGTGACAAAAATAAATTATAAAAGAATTTCTCGGCTTTGATATACTGATATCTGATGAGTTAAATGGGGAGTGGGAAAGGGAAGAAAAACATGAAGCGGGGGAAAGAGGAGGGGAAAAGTAAGATGGCGAAAAGAGTGGAGGAAGGAACAAAGTCAATTGAAAAGTATAAAGTAGGGAACAGTAGGGAAGAAAACGGTAAAGGAACTCGGGGAGGTTAGGAGAAGTGATGGGAAGAATGAACAGGAATGATGACTGGAGAGATAGCTGGGTAAAATGAAGTTGTGAAGAGGTTGGGAACAAGGAGCATAGGATAGCAGGGGAGAAACACTGGAATGGAGCAAAGCAGGTGGGGAGAGTTGGGTAGAAAGGAATTGGGATGGGAGAGGAGGAGTTCATTGTTTAATTGTGGGTCAGTGAAGCATAACACATTTTCCTCTGTGGTATGTCCACATCTTCTAACAAACAATCTTTAGGATGGTACCTCATTGCATCTGGATGAACTTTAGTTTTCACACTATTTATATTCCTCAATATTAATATTGATTTCTTAATTCCAGGAGGACTGTGCCCTATGGACTGTCCAATGTGCGAAGACATAAACGCTCTGACAAAAGGGATACGAGTTGGCTTGTGAGGGCCCAAAAACCTCGATGTATCTGCACAGAGGAAGATGATGGACTGTGTGGCCTGTTCTGCAGGCCTAAGCAAAGTGACGGTGAAATAGTAACCCACTGAGGTATAATTGGTTTGTGAGGGCAGAGGGAGGAAACAAGATAGCCAAAGATGTCGCTTGTTTGATCAAATATTGGCCAGTTGCTCAACTGTATAGGCAAAGATCAATCCCTGATATTTTATCGAGCAGTATATCAGTCCTAGGCAGATCAAAAGTAACGTGTAATCAGGAGAAATATGGGGACAACAATCTGCAGTAAATTCAATATCTAAGCTTATTATCCATGTAATCCACCTCTCCCAAATGCATCACCATGGAGCTCCTCAGACTGCAGCTCAAAAACGGACCAAATATCCTCAAGCTGCTTCCCTCTCTGCAGTCATAGTTCCTGGGGATCTGCAGGTATCAGCAACTCCCACTTATTGTAGCCAGAGCACTTCCCCTGTTCTGCCATTTCCATCAAATCTTGTTTTATATATTCAATGATATGAGATTCTATTCACATGATATTTGGTTTGTTTTTAACCAGTGGATCCATCAAAAAAAGAAATGTTACTTTTTGTTAAAGTGGAAGGAGATGGGCATTTGACCCAATTATTTTTGTACATTAGACCACATTGTTTATCATTCTTCAGTCACATCACCTAACATTTCTCAGCGTTAAATTTTATTGGCCATTGATTTATCATTCTGCCGGACCTCTGTGGCCTACAACAGTTCTTTCCATAGTTTACCACATTTCCCAGCTTTGCATAATCTCCAATTATGGACATTTTACACTGTACTGTATGTAGTGCACAAGTTATGAATATACATATAAAACAAGCAGAACACTACTCTTTTTGCATAGTCGATTCCAACACTGTTCGATGGTTTTTGCCAGTTTCCAACTCATGCTGACCCTGAAATTGCTATTTGTTTATTATTTTTACATGTACTGAGATACAGCGAAGAACTTTGTTTTTAGTAATATCCAGGCAAATCATGCCATACGTGAGTACATTAAGTAATACATAAGAAAAAATAAACAAAATTTAGTATTGCAGCGAAAAAGAAAGTTCAGATATTTCATGGGCCCAGAGTTTGCTAACCGGTCTTTTAAGTGGGATTTTTATCATATATGTTCTGATAATCCATAATATGACATTCGATGTATTCCTTTATCAACCTTTGAGTCAGATCAGACAAATACAATTTGCCTTGAACAGTTCTTCGATCCTCTTCTTCCATAGTGACTTATTTACTTTAAGCAAAGCCAGGCTTTGTTCTATATTCTCTGCCTCAGTTTTCACTCCACCCGTTATCTCTGTGACTTCTTCTACTGAGATTTTGGCATCATCATCTTCCTTAGTAAACATCAATACTGAGTACTGTCTTTTTTATTCCAGCTCTGCTTCTTGCCTCAAATACAAATATCACCTTCTTTATCTTCAATCGGCCCCATCACTCTTCTGACCAACATTTATATATCCAGGGAAGACTTCTGAAATCCTTTTCATACTATATGCCATTCTCTTCTCATACTCCCTCTTTAATGATTTTATCTTTCTTTGTTATGTTCTTCCCAACTATTTATATTCAGCCTGGTTCTATTCATCAAGCATGTTATTTTCTTATATCGTCTACTCTATCTTCTTTGTGGTTCAGAAAGCTTTGATTTGGTTCCTCAACCACCTGAAAATGGACTGTCAGCACTTGAAAAATTCCCTCAATCAAAGGTTTTATTTTAATTGATCTACTACAGATTGAACAACTGTTGTGGGAGATCATTCACCCTCCAAGCCCATGTGTCAGTAAAGACAAGTTATATTGTTTAACAGTTTATTCCAGCATATGCAAGGAACCCATCCTGAAACAGTGCCTGAAATTATTTAAATATTAAAACATACAGTGATCATAATACCCCAAGCATAGTTACACTTGACGCATCATTCTGTACTATGGTTAAATATCACAGACGAGTGTTTTCTTAACCAATGCAGTAATTTAGTTATCACTTATTGACCAACCTGAGATGCAATTCATTCTGAATCATACGAAACATCCCCTTAATTAAGCCAATCAATGGCATAACCCTGGCATAGTCTGTATTTTTTTAAATAAACTACTGATTTGTAGTAAGCCCCAGGAAAAGTAATTATTTCCTGATGCTGGATCGATCATCCCTTTTCTTCCACTCCACTCGCCTCCCAAATTGACTAAATCCCTAGCTTTAGCATTCTATTTGAGTTCAGCCTGATAACGTTGCACTCTGTTGGAACTCATTCAATGTATGAACAACATATTTGTTGTTGCACCCTTTATTCCACTCCGAAATTACCCAGATTTGGAACCAGCCTCTGCAGTGCGCTATATTTAGGTAATTACTTGCAGTTGTCCACCTGCAACTTGTCAGTCACAAGCAGCTTGTTAACTATTGACTACAATTGTAATAAATACGATAAGGTGAAGTTCTTGAGTTTTAGATTCAGATTACCTGCTAGCTTTCCCACTGTGCCCAAGATCCAAAGCGTACCATCTCATCTTTTAAACACAGTGGTGGGGGTGTTATGGCCTGGGCATGTATGGCTGCTGAAGGTACTGGCTCACTTATCTTCATTGATGATACAACTGCTGATGGTGGTAGCACAGTAAATTCTGAAGTGTATAGGCACATCCTATCTGCTCAAGTTCAAACAAATGCCTCAAAACTCATTGGCTGGCGGTTCATTCTACAGCAAGACAATGGTCCCAAACATACTGCTAAAGCAAGTTTTTCAAAGCTAAAAAATGGTCAATTCTTGAGTGGCCAAGTCAATCACCCGATCTAAACCCAATTGAACATGCCTTTTATATGCTGAAGAGAAAACTGAAGGGGACTAGCCCCCAAAACAAGCATAAGCTTGTTTGGCTGCAATACAGTCCTGGCAGAGCACCACCAGAGAAGACGCCCAGCAACTGGTGATATCCATGATTTGCAGACTTCAAGCAGCCATTGCATGCAAAGGATATGAAACAAAATACTAAACATGACTACTTTCATTTACATTACATTGCTGTGTCCCAAACATTATGGTGCCCTGAAATGGGGGGACTATGTATAATCACTGCTGTAATATCTACATGGTAAAACCAAAATGTATAAAAATGGCCTTTATTAAAATCTGACAATGTGAACTATTGATTTTTTCTGTTACAAATCTCAAATTGTGTAATACAGAGGCAAATAAATAAATGATGGGTCTTTGTCCCAAACATTATGGAGGGCACTGTATATAAAATCCTAAGGGCATACATAAGGTGACTGGTCAGTTATATTCCAAGGATAGGGGATTTTAAAACTAGAGTGCAAAGATTTAAGGTGAGAGAGGAAAGATTTAAAGGGGACCTGAGGGGAAACGTTTTCATACAGACAGTAGTGCATATGAGAAACAAACTGCCAGAGAAAGTGGTAAAGGCGATATGATTTTAATGTTAAAAAGACATTTGGACATGATAGTCATACAGTGTGGAAACTGGCCCTTTGGCCCAACCTGCCTACGCTGACCAACATGCTCTGTCCACACTAGTCCCACCTGCTTGTGTTTGGCCTATATGTTGTTTACATGTGTGACAGTACCTGCCTCGACTACCTCCTCCGGCAACTCAATCCATTTACCTCACACCATTTGCCTAGAAAAGCTGCCACTCAGGTTCCTATTAAATCTTTCCTCCTCACCTTAAACCTATATCCTCTGGTTCTTCATTCCCCTACTCTGAGCAAAAACTGTACATTTATCCTATCTATTCCTCTCATGATCTTATACATATCTAGAAGATCAACCCACATCCTCCTGCACTCTAAGGAATAAAGTCCTAGCGAGCTCAGCCTTTCCCATTAGTTCAGGCCTTCAAGTCCTGGCAACATCCTCGTAAATCTTCTGAGTACCGTTTCCCGCTTAACAACATTTTTCCTATACAGGGTGATCAAAACTGAACCCAATAGTCTAAAAATGGCCTCACCAATTTCTTGTACAACAGTAACCTGGCCTCCCAACCTTTCTACTCAATACGCTTGACTGATCAAGAGCAATGTTCCGAAAGTCTTCTTGACCATTGCAGCACAGAGGAGCAGCGGTGGAGTTGCTGTTTTACAGCACCAGAGACCCGGGTTTGATCCTGACTGTGTGTGCTGTCCATACGGAGTTTATACATTCTCCCTGGAACCATGTGGGTTTCCTCCAGGAGCTCCAGTTTCCTCCCACATTCTAAAGAGGTGCAGGATTGTAGGTTAATTGTCTTCTGTACATTGTCCCCAGTGTGTAGGATAGAACTAGTGCATGGGTGATCGATGGCTGGCATGGACCTGGTGGGCTGAAAGGCCTGTTTCCACATTGTATCTCTAAGCTAAACTAAACTAGGCCACCATATCTACCTGTGAAGACACTATCAAGGAATTAGATCCCTCTGCTCTATAACACTTCCCAGGCTCCTACCGTTCACTGTGTAGATCCTGCCCTGGCTGGACTTCCCAACACCTTGCACTTCTCTGTATTAAACTCCATCAACCATTCCTCAGCACACCTGTCCAACCGATCAAGATCCTGCTGCAATTTTTGACAACCATCTTCACTATCTACAATACCACCCACTTCAGTGTCATCTGCAAACCTACTAATTAAGCCTTGCACGTTCTCATCCAAATCAGTAACCGCTGAGTTACTCCAACACTTTGTGTCGATAGAATATCCGGACTAGCCGAATTGTGTGATAGCTGTCTTACTTAACTCTAACCAGATGGATTCTGCACTTGATCTCCTAAGGACACTTTATGTTTGTGTGTATGTGTGAGAGGAATGAGAGGTGAGAGATTTTGGCAGCGTGTGTGGGTGTGCTATGAGATTGTGTGTGAATGGGGAGTGTTTGTTGTGCATATGCATGCCAGAAACTCTCATTCCTGGAAGACAGAGTGTGCCTAGGGCCACTGTTAGGACGTGTGTGTTTTTGCTGCTGTTATTGCACGCCTCAAGATATTGGCTTCAGAATGTGTGCATATCAGAAATCCTTTATTATGCGTGTGCTTGACCATTTGCTTTTGTGTGTGCTCATGTTTGTATGCATGAATGTCCTTTTCTGTATGCCAAGTAACATAGGTGTGTGCGTGTGTGTGCGCACGTGCATGCATTTGTCACTCTTAGTCGAGTATATGTTTTTCTTCGTTCGCTCGTGGGACATATAAGATGGAAAGGGTGCAAATAAGATTTACGAGGATGTTGCCAGGACTCAAGGCCCCGAGTCATATGGAGAGGTTGAGCAGCCTAGGACTTTATTCCTTTGAGCGCAGGATGATGAGAGGTGATCTTAGTAGGTACATTTCTGCTGTTGAGACTTATTATTTCCAGATTTATTTAAGTCAATTTAAATTCCCCAGCTACCATGGTGAACTCATGTTTCTGAATCCAGAACTCTGATTGTTAGTTCAGTTACTTATCCACCGAGGTGTGTGTGTGTGCATGAGCACTTGTGCATGTACATATATAGGATGTTACATCTCAATGCCATTATTTTTCCTTTGAGATGAGAGACAGTGCTCACCGCATTTGGGACAATAGCATGTCCCTCCTGACCAGGCATGGGTGTGACAATGTGTGGAATGTAGGTTGTGCCGCTCAGGGAATTGTATTGTGGTCCTTCGGCACAGGTATGCTTGTTGGCCACAGGGCAAAGCATCAGTGCCAATGGTTGTAGAGCATTAGACCATGAATTGCTGATATTATATCTTAGTCTGATTATGTGCATTGGTCAATACCCTAATGTATGTCTGCCAGTTCCTTGCATTGCCCCATTGGCCTACTTTCCAACATTAGAACATTGCAGCCTTGCCCAAAACACCACTACCAGAACCACTGGCTCCATAGCAGGACAATGGAACTTGGTTTGTGCTTCCTGTACTACCTTGGCAGAGTTACATGCTTCAAGTAGGATCGTGTGAAGTGCTGACGTACAGAATTCCATCATTCTAGAACATGTTGTACGTGGTAAAACATCACTTGTCCCTAGCCTCAAATAAAGCCAGCACTGACCCTTGGATTGTCGGCTCACAACACAATATCACATGCAGCAATTCTTAGCCACAGTGTAACAGAGTAAATTAAATCTTCAGTGGGTGCTTGCCTAGTCACCAATTGCACATCTCTGTACAAAGATATGTGCTTATAAACCCAACAGTAAACACATTCCAAAGGTTTTTCAATGAGGAGGCTTTTTAAAAAAAAATAGTCCCAGTCAGTGGGAATGTTGCTTCACCACAATTAGTGTTCAGCAATGGAACCTAATCCTGCGATGAGCTTAGTTTAGTTTAGTTTAGAGATACAGCGCGGAAACAGGCCCTTCGGCCCACCGAGCCGACCCGCGATCCCCGCATATTAATCTATCCTACACACTAGGGACAATTTTTACATTTACCAAGCCAATTTACCTACATACCTGTACGTCTTTGGAGTGTGGGAGGAAACTGAAGATCTTGGGGAAAACTCACGTGGTCACCGGGAGAATGTACAAACTCCGTACAGACAGCACCTGTAGTCGGAATCAAACCAGGGTCTCCGACACTGCAAGCGCTGTAAGGCATCAACTCTACTGCTGCGCCACGCTGCAGCACTCCTCATTCCCACGAATTTTTGCATTGTCTGGCTGAGCCAAACCTTCCAATATGGGTCTCTGATAAGCAATTGCAGAATTAAGACTTTCATCCCCATTGTCTTTGTATTCCATGGGCAAAGTGATCCACTCAACTGCCCCCTTAACTGATTGCAGTGATATGATTTTTTACCATGCCACACGAGGCAACAATAGGATTAATAGCATAAGCCTGTGTAAGAACTCTGCACTTTTGGAAGTGGTGGGATGGGAGAATGATGCCTTTTGGTTGAGCCGCTCATTCTCAGAAGCAGGACCATGCAATGAACCACTTGCTGCTGGGTTGTATGGGGATAGGCAATGCTATAAGTGTATTGAACAAATATTTCTGAGACATGTGCCCAGAAGTAAATGTAACACTTCAAATGGAGTACACAGTTCAGGTATAACCAGTAAATATTCCAATTAGCGGGTTTGGTTTGCAGACACGACCTGCACGTGTATGATAATAATCTCCAGCAGACACTTCATCCTTCGCTGGGGAAGCAAGTCCCTTATCGGGTGAACGCGGAGGAGAAGACACCGGCGGAGATTGGGGCACTGGGGAAGGCAGGGATGACGCTGGCACCGGCAGAGGAATCGCTGGAGCGGCATTCGCAGAGCTTAAGGGAAGACCGGCGGGCTGG
Source organism: Okamejei kenojei (assembly GCA_035221665.1). NCBI lineage: Eukaryota > Metazoa > Chordata > Chondrichthyes > Rajiformes > Rajidae > Okamejei > Okamejei kenojei. Next base: position 26,604,692 of record CM069150.1, read on the forward strand.
TCCAGGTAAGGACGTGGAGGTACCGGTTCATTAACTGGTAGGAGGTGTTGGCGGGTTCGCCGATAAAATGTCGTTGTCAATACTGACCAAGTACGAGCATGGTTCTGCGGTGGACCCCAGAATGACACCGAGGCGGTCGTAACCTCGGAGTGACTGCAAAGGACAACCTGTTCCTTGTTGAGCGGTTGAAGCGGAGAGCTGGTTTTATTGTAGTATTTTCTTTGTATGTTACGGCGGCGTTGGAGCTGGGATTGGATAACTGACGGTGCACGAACTTGTGGTTCTAGTAGTTGTTTGGCCATAGGCAGAGTGGAGCGGGTTCGTCATGACATGAGCAGTTTGGCTGCAGATCGCAGGAGAGGGTCGCGGACAATATTCCAAAGGTTGAGTAAGTCGAGATAAACTTCAGAGCCGGCCCTGTGTGAGAGTTCTATTAATTATTTTGCACTTTTTACCGCGTGCTCAGCCAGGCCGTTAGACTGCGGGTACTCGGGGCTACTGGTAATGTGGTGAAAGTCCCAGTTTTTCGCGAAATTCATGAAGAGCTGACTGGAGAACTGAGGTCTATTGTCTGAGAGTACCTTTAGGGGGCTCCGTGGACAGGGAAGTGGCGAATTAGTTTCTGAATGACCATGTCTGAGATCGGGCTACTGAGCTGGTCGATTTCAAACCATCCTGAGTAGAAATCAACTAAAACCAGGTATTGTTGGCCGTGCCACTCGAAGACGTCAGCTGCTACTTTGGACCAGAGTAAGTCCGATGTGGGGTGCGAGAGAAGTGGTTGTTTCTGTTGGTGCGGGGTCAAGCTATTGCAGATCGGGCAGGCAACAACCTTCTCTAGAATGTAGTTAGCCATGTCTGGCCAGAACCGCATGCCTTTCACATGTTGAAGGGTTATTTCTGCAGTGGGATGGCCCCCATGGACAATGTCGAAGTACTTGCTGTGAAGAGACGTTGGGATGACTGCCTTGTGCCCTTTCATTATCACGCCGTCCTGAATAACCAGTTCATCACGGACAGGGAAAAATGAGCGGACAGTTTGTGGCAGGTGGTGTTGTTTATCTGGCCAGCCGCGGCAGAGGATAGTGGCCAGCGATTGCAGCGTTTCGTCTGCAGCTGTTGTGACACTTGGATGTCTAAACCGGTAGATGGGAGGCAGGAGACCATCATAACCGTGTACCCCTCATGCTCATCATCAGACAGGTGTTTTTCGTAGGTTGGGCGAGGTGCCCGTGAGAAGGTGTCAGTTAAGTGCATGTCCTTACCATGTTTGTAGGTTAGTCTGATGTCATATCTCTGTAGTTCCATCATCAAGCGTTGTAAGTGCGCTGGTGCCATGTGGATCGGCTTACTGAGGATACTGACCAGGGACTGGTGATCAGTTTTGACCGCGATCGGGTTGCCAAAAATAAAGTCCTTGAATTTCTTGCAGGCAAAGGTTACTGTGAGTAGCTCCTTTTCGATTTGAGCGTAGCGCTGTTCAGTGTCGGTCATGGTACGGGACCATAGGCAACTGGTCTGGAGCCCTTTCCGTCGTTTTGTAGGCAAGCAGCACCCAGTCCATACGGAGGCATCACAGGTGAGGGTGACGGGTAACTTGGCATCAAAGTATGCAAGACATTAGTTTCAAATGCCCTCTGCTGGTGTTGGTGCCAGGACCAGTGTGTATCCTTGTGGGTCAGTTGTCACAGTGGGGCTCATAGCTCGCTGAAGTTTGGGATGAATTTTCCCAGGTTTGCCTAAGAATCGTTGTAGAGCAGTCACTTCAGTAGGTGCTGGCATTTCGTTGATGGCAGTGGTTTTAGATGGGTCTAGCTTAAGTCCATTGTTGGTAAACACGTGGCCCACATAAGTCACTTCGTTGACCTGAAACCTGCACTTGAGAGGGTTGAGTTTGAGATTTACCTCCCTGGCACGATCCAGGACCCGTTTCAGGTTTGAGTCATGTTCTTGTGCATTGCGTCCGGTGACCAGGATGTCGTCCACGATTATGTAACATGGGCAGCTAGCAAAGAGTTGTTCCATTGTACACTGGAAAACCTCACTGGCTGAATTGATGCCAAATGGCATTCGTAAAAATCGGTAGCATCTGAAGGGCGTCGCTAATGTGGTTAACATGAGGATGCATGGTCTAGTGGCATTTGCCCAAATGAGTTATTTGCTTCTAGGACAGAAAAAATTGTGGCTTTACCCAGGTTGGCAGCGACTTCTTCCATCGTCCGCAATGGGTGGTGTGGCTGTTTGATGGCAGTATTTAAATCCTTAGGGTTGATGCAGATCCTTATTTCATCTTTGTTCTTCTTGACTGCTGCAACCATGGTGGAGACCCAGGAGGAGGGGTCATTGACAGGGGCTATTACACCCAGTGATTCCATTCTATCTAATTCGGCTTTGACGTGGTCCTTCATCGTGTGCGGGGTTTGGTGAGGAGAACGAACGACAGGTATAACTTCTGTGGGAAGCTTGCCCAGCTGGTTGTCAAAAAGGTCTTTGTATTGTTCGAGTTGTTGGGTAGGACTTTGAGAGGTTGACAGCTGGTACACAGTTTTGCCGAAGAAAACTAGGTTCATATTATGGCATGCATCATTGCCCAGAAGGAGGGGCATTTCCCCTTTTACGATGAAAAATTCCAAGTTGTAAACTTGAGACGCTGGATGGCATTGTAATGTAACTGTACCAACTGGTTGCAATTCCCCCCCCCACCAAATGGATGTAACTTTGTTTATTTTCAGAACAGTTTCGTTGTTGTGAATTCTTTGGAAGTCTGCCAGAGAAATCACGTTACATCTCGCTCCGGTATCTATCTTAGCAGTGTATGTTTTGGCTGACTTCTTGCAGGTGCTACAGTCGTGGTTCTGCTGGAAATGCTGTTTCAGTCAGTGCCTCGTGGGAAAGTGTGGGCTCAAGTGCATAGAGAGATTGTTATGACTGGGCCCTGTTGGCACAGGCGTGGCAGCACCGGATAAAGTGGCCTTTCTTTTTACAATAGTGACAAGATTTGCCATAAGCGAGGTATTGCTCACGAACATTCCGGGTGTGAGCCACCACAATTACCACAGTTATTGACTAGATGATCAGTTACCCTCCCTGGGGGTTTAGGTGATTGTTGAGGGGTTAATGTTTGTTGTGGGGACCTATAGAAGGCATGGATGTTGTAGGCAGAGTCTGGCCCCGGTCCCAAGGCTTTGGTATGGGTATCAGTGTATTCTGCAACCTTATCAAGTGTAAGCTCCTCATCCCGGATTAATTGATTTCTCACCTTATCATTCAGGATGCCATATACGAGTCTGCCGCAGATGAGCACGTCGCGGTCTTGGAAGTGGCACCTGGATGCAATGCTCTTGAGGGCACCACCGTTTTGCCCTCTTGTTGGATGCGGGGAAAAAACTTGTGGTGCTCCATGATGACGTTGGTGTGAAGTTGGCACAGGTCTCTGAACTTTCGGAGAAGGCAGATAGGGTCTCTGATGGGCTCTGCTGGGGTCACAAAATGTGTTACCGGATCAGTATGTTCTGGGGCGTAGTGGAAATCCTGTGCCGACAGGTCAGTCTTTGTGCCTGCTACATTGAGGAGAATTGATGCAACGGTGTGAGGTGCAGCTGCAGGATGGGCAGCATCAATGCAAATCCCGAATTCCACCTCAAAGATGCGCCACCGTTCAGCAAGCTGACTGTCGAACACCAAAGGATCTGGACTCCGTAGGGAACTATCCATGATTCTATGTAAAAAAATAAACTAAAATAAATTCAGGCAAAATAGTTGGAGACGTGATTGAAGACTGTGACACCATGTTTATCGGCTACCCTGAGTGAAATACACACACGGTGGAATCAAACTGTATTCCATGAAGTAAACAGGAACATTCAAACAGCCAGCTACTCATTTTGGGGGGGGGGGGGGGGGGGGGGGGGGGGGGGGGGGGGGGGGGGGAGAGAGGGACAGGGACAGGGACAGGGACAGGGACAGGGACAGGGACAGGGACAGGGACAGGGACAGGGACAGGGACAGGGACAGGGACAGGGAGAGAAGTACCGTAATACCATGTCAAGAGTGGCATGCACATATGTGAGGTGAAGGTTATAAATGGCATGCATTAATAAAGGTTCATCTACACTATGTCATCTGGTCCCCAATTCCCCATCTCTTGCAATAAGGGGAGTGCACTCTCCATAAATGACATAACTTCTAACAATGAACAGTGGAATGTCTTCCATTAATAGCACCAGTGTTTCCAAAAATCGCAGTACTCTTTTATAATGTAATAATATTTTTATTAAAAGAAATCCATCATAACAACGGTATTACAACTTTTCCAATACACAACCAACTTATTTCAATAAGTATACGAATGTTACGAATAATACTTATAAACTTCTTTTTTTTTTTTTGAAAGTAGAAAAAGAAAAGAATAGATTTTAATCAATAAAAGTGGTGATTAAATAATAATTTTGATTATAAAAAAAGTGGAAAAGAAAAAAGAGGAGAAAAATATATATGTATATGTATATATTCTTGTTATTTATATTTAATTAAAATAAAGTATTATATAGAAAAAGAGAGAGATTATACTATACATCTTAATAGTGAATAACTATTTCAAATACAATATTAATGGAGACATGTATACAAATCAAAAAGAGAAACAAAGAGTTATTTTCATCTAATCCTGCCGGGTACCCATTGAGTTGTGATGCCAAGAACAGCTACCCCTTCAAATATTCTGTATATGGAGACCATATCTGTTCAAAGAGTTCGTGTTTGTCCATTAGGACAAATCTGATTCTTTCCAAATGCAACGTCTCCAACATTTCCACTGTCCACATTTTAATTGTGGGGGATAATGTTCCCTTCCAAAATTTCAATATTAATTTTTTTCCCTATTATCAAACAGTAATCCAAGAAATTTCTTTGGTTTACTGTTAATGTTAGATTTGAATCCGGAACTCCTAATATTATTAATTTTGGATCTGGGTCTAGTTTAATTTTAAGAACTTCAGAAATAACTCTAAAGATTTCTATCCAATAATAATTAAGTTTTATACATGTTACAAAACTATGCGTTAAATTAGCTTCCAAGTTCTGATATTTATCACAAATAGGAGAAATGTTAGAATAAATTCTATTTAATTTCGTTTTTGAGTAATGTAATCTGTGTAATACCTTAAATTGTATCAATATATGTCTAGCATTTAATGAGCAACGATGTATACATTGTAGACTTTCTTCCCAAATTTCCTTTGTTATAGATAAACCCATTTCATTTTCCCATGTTTGTCGATATATTTCCGAAGTTGGGATTTCTTATAAAATAGTATTATATATATACGCTATTAATTTTTCTGTATTTGGGTGTTTATTAAACAATTCATCTAATAATCCTGGTTTTCTATTTTTATAGTCTTGCATATTTGACTTAATATAATTTCTAATTTGTAAATACCTAAATATGTTATTTGACTGCAATCCATAGATATCCTGTAACTCTTGAAATGAGAGAAATTTTCCTTCCTTATAAAGGTGTTCTATCCTTTTAATTCCTAAATCATTCCAATGTTTAAACCCCTTGTCCAATACAGAGGGCTTAAACAAAGGATTATTCATAATTGGCAAACAAAGTGACAAATTATCCATATGTAGGGTCTTAACTATTTGTTTCCAAATACGTCTATAGCTATGAATTATAGGGTTGTTACCATACATTTTTTTTTGTACTTCCCTTGGTGCAAAAAGAATCGAACCTACATCAAAAGGCAAAGAGTCTTCCTTTTCCATCTTTAGCCAGCTTGGTTCATGATCTAAATTTACCAACCAAAAATTCACATTCTTAATCTGAACTGCCCAGAAATAATATAGGAAATTTGGTAGTGCTAGTTCACCATTTATTTTAGATTTACATAGATGTTTTTTACTTATTCGATGGTTTTTATAGTCCCAAATAAAACTATTAACCAAAGTATCTATATTTTTAAAAAACATTTTAAGGAGATATAAGGGGATTGCTTGAAATAAATATAACAATTGTGGTAAAAAAATCATTTTTATAGCATTTATTCTACCGATCATTGATATAGGTAGTGTTTTCCAATATAAAATATATTTCTTTAGTTTATTTAATAATTGCGGGTAATTATATTTAAATAGACAGTTATACGATTTAGATACATTAATTCCTAAATATTTGAGTTTGTCCGTAACTATTTTAAGTGGGAATTGTTCTAATATATTTAATTTTATTCCAGTTATAGGCATAATTTCACTTTTATTCCAATTAATTCTATACCCAGAAAATGTACTAAACTTAGTTATAACATTAAATAGATTAGGAATACTAATCTCCGGTTTTGTAATGTAAATTAAGATGTCGTCTGCGTATAGAGATATTTTATTCGTTGTAGTTTTGGTATTATATCCATATATTTCTGGTTCTGATCTAATCCTTTCGGCTAATGGTTCTATTACCAGAGCAAATAATAATGGTGATAACGGGCATCCTTGTCTACAACCCCTAAAGAGTTTAAATTTTGCTGATAGCATTTGATTTGTTAATATTCTTGCAGTTGGATTCGAGTATATGATTTTTACCCATTTGGAGAATATATCCCCCAGTTGAAATTTCTGCATTATTTTAAATAAATATGGCCATTCAACCTGGTCAAATGCTTTTTCAGCATCTAAGGATATGACAGCTAGTTCAGCATCATTCACTCTTTTTGAGTACATGACATTGAATAGACGTCTCAGATTATAGGATGAATAGCGTTTTGGAATAAAACCTGTTTGGTCATGATGTATTAATTTATTAATCACTAAACTTAGCCTCCGAGATAAAATTTTAGTTAGTATTTTTTGATCTGTATTTAAAAGAGCTATTGCTCTATATGATCCAGGGTCCTCCAAATCTTTATCAGCTTTAGGGATAAGTGTAATTGTAGACTCGTTTAATGATTCTGGTAGCTTTCCTTGTTCATAAGCATATTTATATATTGTATGTAAACATGGAGAGATCAGATCATGAAACTTCTTATAAAATTCAACACCTAAACCATCAGGGCCTGCCGCTTTTCCGTTATTTAATGATCCAATTGATTCTTCAATATCTTTTACTGATATATCAGCGTTTAACAAGTCTCTACCTTCCTGATCTAAACTATTAACCTGACATTCCTGTAGGAATGTTTCCATTCCATCTGATTGTCCTGCTAGTTTAGATAAGTAAAGATTTTGATAATATTGTAAAAATGTATGATTAATATCTTTTGGTAAAGTCAATATTTCTCCTTGATCAGATCTAAATTTATGTATCATTTTCTCCTCATCTAATTTTCTAAGCTGTCGTGCCAGTAATTTTTGTGGTTTATCCCCAAATTCAAAATGTACTTGTTTAATAATGTATAGGAAGGAACTGCAGATGTTGGTTTAGATGGAAGATAAACACAAAAGAAGGGTTCTGACCTGAAATGTCACCCATTCCTTCTCACCAGAGATGCTGCCTGACCTGCTGAGTTACTCCAGCGTTTTGTGTCCATCTTCGTGGTAAACATTCTTCTTTTCAACACATAGAACAGTTCCTCCTCTTCCAATAAATGCAAGCCCTTTCTCAATGAATGACCAGCGATTCTACCTCAAAGTATGGCAGCCTTTGCTGCTCCACTAACTGTCACCTAATGAGAAGCAACCTTTCTGTTACTGGCAGCTAGCACTATCTCCTTCAACAATACGAGTGCTCTGTCCTCCAATAAAAGATGGCGTTTTTTTTTCTGCTAACCATTGTTATCTCCAAGCAATGATAAGCCACTCCAATAAAGAAAAGTAAATCAAAGTTTTTACTTTCTTAGATGTCTAAGGAGATTTGGTATTGTCCACAAGGATTCTCTCAAACTTCAAGAGATGCTCTATGGAAAGAATTTGGACAAGTTGCATTTTAGCATAACATGTTGACTGCTGGGCTCCTGACTACTTGAACCTGCAGATGGTGATGATCAGCCCAGTCCATCACAGTCTTGTCAGCTTATTCCATCCAGTCCATCTTCATGGTGTGTTGCATCAGGAAGGCTGCAAGTATTGTCAAGGATTCCTGCCACAGTGGCCATTGCCTTTTCACTTTTCTACCCTCTGTAAGAAGATGCACTAGCTTGAAATCCCAGATGCCCAAACATCTTCCATATAAGGTTTTTGACCAATCACTTATTTAGCATTTCCTTCACGGAGGTGCTGCCATTTACTCTTACTCTTAGCTCTACATCATTCATTTATTCCATTATTGCACGTTCGTATTAATTTTGACCTATTTCTGATTGCATTGACTGGAAGCTAATACTGTCGATGAACACAAGAATGACGGATGAATGGGACATTATGAGGGTTGGCACATGGGTTTCTGTAAAGGTAGGTTGAATCAAATGTGTAGTTGGATAATATTACTGACGTGTAAAGAAGGTGTTCCTGAGGATGGGAAAGCTGCAACTTTGTTTTTAAATTGTTAAGGGGCTGTCCCACTGCGACGACCGAATCCGCGAGTTCAGAAGAGTGTCTTCGACCTTCAAGCTAGAGGGCATTCGCCTGAAAAACCTCGAGCTGGATCGTCCGTCAGCGATGAAACCGCGAGCTGAATCGACCGACCGCACACACACAAACACATCGCAAAGGTGGGGGCCTGGGAAAGCGGGGGAGCGCTGTCCAAATTTGCGATGAAGAGGAAGGTAAAAGACAGCTGCACAGTGTACGGTAAGTCCTTTAGAGAGCTCTGAGGGGGGGGGGGGGGGGTGAGGGAAGGGGAGAGAGGGGGAGAGAAGCAGAGAGAAGCGGGGGGGGAGGGGGGAGGAGGGGTGGAGACACTTTTAAGAAGTATAATAAAGTTTGGCGGGCATTTAACCTACCGGTCGGTTTTCCTTATTCCTGTAAACTCCAATGAGACAATTAAAATGGCCGTTCAGCGAAGGAGATTGCCTACAGCTGCCCTCGACTGCCTGTAACTAAATAGCAACCCCATTCCACTGCACTACGAGTTAAAAAGAACTATGCAATCCAATTTTTACTCGCGGAAAATTTTTCAACATGCTGAAAAAATTACCGCAACCTAGCTAAGGCCACGAGTATGCGGGAACGTCCCTCTAGCATGAAGGAGAGTTCCAGTGACCTCATAGGACCTCCCAGGACCACGTGTCAACCATGCTGTGAGTATGAGTCGAGGGCAAACTCTTCAAACTCGCAGATTAGGTTGTTGCAGTGGGACAGCCCCTTTACCCTTGTTCTTAAACTTCTCTGTATTTTATCTTTTTTTCTGATCTTAATCAGCAATACTACCACCTCCTGAGATATCTGGGATCTTTCAGTTTTAGTCCTTTACATTTGTTCAATTTTAATTGCTACTATCAAAAATGACCATGTCTTCTGCTGACAAAGCTGTATTCTCTGGAATCCTTTCCTTCAACTCCACTATGTCGGCCGTTACCTTTCTCCTCATCTCCTGTCTCTTCTCTTCTTGTGATTGCCTAAGGCCATTCTTTTCTACAACCTTCATCCCCCTTCTCCTCGTCCTACTCCACTTCCATCCAATTTCCAGTTAGGGGTTGTATTTGAGGTTGGATCAAAGAAAGAGGAGGGATTGAGACAATTTTTGGGGTAGGTGGTACCTGAACAAGCCATTTCACCTTAAGAGAAGAAGGTCTACTATTGTTACAAGATGGTTTCCAAGTGCTACTGGTGACATTTGAAGCTGGCTTGGAAAGGAGATACATAGATACATAGACAATAGGTGCAGGAGCAGGCCATTCAGCCCTACAAGCCAGCACCACCATTCCATGTGATCATGGCTGATCATCCACAATCAGTACCTCATTCCTGCACTTCTCCCAATATCCCTTGATTACTCTAGCCCTAAGAGCTCTATCTAACTCTCTTTTGAATGCATCCAGTGAATCGGCCTCCACAGCCTTTGAGGCAGAGAATTCCACAAATTCACAATTCTCTGTGCGAAAAAGTTTATCCTCATCTCAGTTCTAAATGGCTTACCCTTTATTCGTAAACTGTGGCCCCTGGTTCTAGACTCCCCCAACATCAAGAACATGTTTCCTGCATCTAGCGTGTCCAATCTCTTAATAATTGTGTATGTTTCTAGAAGATCCCCCATCAGATGGGTTTCTTATGTTAGGATCAGAAGGCTAAGCTGGAAATGGAAATTTGGGATTCAGGTGAACAGAAAGGCAATGAGAAAGGAGATGGTATGAGTGCAGAATAAGAGCAAGGTAATGATAACTAGAGTATCAGGAAAGGATAGAATATACAGGATGAGAGTGGACTAGTAAATTGAACAGGGCAAGAAAAAAATAAATTAAAGACTTAATCTATTCATAAAAAAATTGATTTTGATGACACAAACATAAATAAATAGATATGATTTGATAACCATTATAGAAATGTGGTTGCTAGGTGAATTAAGGCTGGGAACTGAATATTTGAAAGTAATTGACATCTTGGAAGAAAAGAAAAGGAAAATAAGTAATGGAAAAGTAGTCTATTTCAGTGTTGGAGCAGCAGCAGCGGGGGAATTCAAAAGCTAGCCATTGCATTAGTTGAATGATCAATTGGGGCTGATTGAGCAGTCAATAAAATGAAGGCAATTTGGGAGTTGACAAGTTGGGAGAGAGGCCGTGGGTAAATGTTGTGTGGAGCGTAATTGTTATTTGGAGGTAAATGTGAGGCTTCAGCAAGGAGGCTAAGCAGAGAGGGACTACTACCGGTGTTTTTCTTGTGTGTGATTGGATTTAGTGCACCAGAGATGGCAAGTAGACTGGTGGAAGTTAGGAACATTTCTGTACATCTCCGTCCCGTAGGGACTCAGTTAAACTGTGTAGATTGAGGTTGGGACACTGTGGGTTAAATTACTATTTGTGCATTGTAGGGAAACATGTTTCTGGCTTGTGTGAATGTGGGAGTAATGAGACAGTTAATCATGTTTTCCTAGAATGTAAAAAGTATAGGGTAGAAAGAAAGGTATTGTTTGTTAGACTGACAGGACTTGGAGTTGAGGCTTTTTCTGTTTTATCTTTGTTTGGACACAGTGAGAGACATCAACTGATATCCAGGGCTGTTCTTCAATTCCTGCATGTTACAGGACTGTATGTAAGAATCTAGTTCAAACTTTGACCTGTGGAGGGCAGTAATACGCTTAGCAGCGTCTACACTGCCGGAATCCTACAAGAAGAAGAAGAAGAAGAAGAAGAAGAAGAAGAAGTAGACTGATGCAATGTTCCTCCTGCAGAATATGGGAAGTCAGGGAAACTGCTGGTATCCCTGATGACTACACCTGTGCGAATTGCATCCAGCTGCAGCTCCTTGCAAACTGCATTGGGGAATGAATTGTGGCTGGATCATCTGGTAAAATTAGAGCTTCATAGATATGAGTTATAGTGAAGTGACTGAACGCGACCCGCCAGCAGCAGCAACCCAACAAATGCGCTGTTGCCAGAACTCTTAAGTCTGCCACAAATCGCATCCAAAAAGACATTTTTTACATTCGTGAAGAATCACTAGTTTGATGAGAATAACATGATCAGGAGCTAATTGATTGCAAACAATAAATATACATGGGTTGGAATCACCACCGGGAAAAGAAGCAAATTTATAAGAGTCTGAAGACAAGGATCCAGTAGAAAACCTAGGACCCAAAGAACAGGTGGTGGACAGAAGGTGTTCAGATGGTTCAACAATGCACAGACAGACATTATATACACAGATTTTTCATTGCTGTAAGAGATTTTCATAGTGCTAACAATCAAGTCCCAATAATTAGTCCCAACACCCAATCTCACTGAGAGCCAGGAATGGGGGTAAACTAATCAGGCAGTCATTACCCACTGAAAGGAATATTTTGAAGACCTCCACAACTGTGAATCTGTCCTTGAAGTGCGTACAGTTGACTGCATTCCACAGTAGTTTATTCAGGCCTGCTTTACCAGCATTCCTGGCTAGACAAAAGTTTAAGCCACATCCTGACTTAAAACTAATGTCTTCATAAACAGACAGTATCCCCGTAAAAATACTAAAATTTGGCAGCAAAGTACATCAATCACATATCCATGGCCTCATTGGGTAACCTCTTTGGTAAAAGGATATTCTAGGGGATCGCAGAGATGCTGTAATCATCTTGAAAAAGGAGATGTCTGGCTGTGGAAACTACTGTGGAGTCTCCACACAGCCTTCCACAGAAAAAGTAATCGCCAAGGCCCTCCCCAATAACCCTGTTCCATTGCCGAAGTGTTGCTCACTCAAATCACAGTGTGGATTCTGTCCATCCAAAGACAAAGTGGACAACTGCAAAATGCAGGGACTACCACCAATTATCATGTTTTTTTATGATCTGACAAAAGCCTGAATCAGCCTTCTCAAATTTGGATGTCTACAGAAATTCATTTCCACATTGTACTTGCTTCACAATGGCATATAAACCATGATATTAACTAATAGGTCCACAACAGTATCATTCTCCTCTCTCCTTCGCAACTGCTTTTTCTCACTTGTCATCACCCCACCTCCTCCTCCTTCTCATACACATTTCCTTCTGCTGTACTTCCCGCTGTGTTACATTTCAACTCCCCGGCCCACTCCTTTGCCATTCTACTGCCTCACATCACCCACTCCTTTTATCCCTTCCTGCACTCTCACCACACTCCTTCACTGTCTTCCTCTCCCTGCACTGTATCTCACTGTCCATCTGTTCTCTCTTAAAGTCGGCATGATGGCGCAGCAGTAAAGTTGCCTTACAGCGCAGGAGACCCGGGTTCGATCCCGACTATGGGTACTTGTCTTAATGAAGTTTATACATTCTCCCCGTGACCTGCGTGGGTTTCTCCGAGACCTTCGGTTTCCTCCCACATTCCAAAGACGTACATGTTTGTAGTTAATTAGTTTGGTAAATGTAAATTGTCCCCAGTGTGCGTAGGATAGTGTTATTATGCGGGAATCGCCGGTAGGTGCGGTCTCGATATGCTGAAGGGCCTGATACCGCTCTGTGTCCCTTCCCCCTCTCTGTCTCTTACTTTTGTCCATGCCCTCTTTCCCTCTACCAGCTCTCTTCCCTCCACTTATTGCCCCCTCACCAGCCGCCCATTGCCTCTCTTCCTCACAAATCTTTCTCTTTCCTCTCCCTTTCCACTCCATCCCCAACATTCACTCTTCCCTCTTCTTTTTTCTCACTTCCATCTCTTAGTTGCCTTTGTTTCCTGAAACTCTCATCTCTGTCATCTAATTTCCTTGTCTTTGCTTACACAATCCTAAATATCAGGGTGTAGCAGTTTCCCTGACACCACACACACCTCCTTTTCATGAGCATGTTCACATGCTTATCGCGCTTTGCTTGTCTCGGTATAATTTCCAGATTCTTGTTTTGCCAATGCAAAACAAGGTTGAGACGTGCGATCTTGAACATTCCATTCTGCCCTCAAATAAAGCTGTCAGAAACTGCCTGCAGGCTGCTTCATCCATCATTACCAAAATTCTCCCTTTATCACTCCTGTAGCTTTGAGAATGTTTCTGCAACAATCTGTTCTCATACTTAATATCTCTGAGGCAGGCTACACTGGTGCATGAGAGGCAGCAATGAACAGACATGTTCAAAGATATTGCATAATAAAGTTGCGCCATTAAAAGTATATTACTCAATTAAACCATCAGATGTGCCTCGAACAGGTCCTAATGGTTGGCCGATGGACATGAGCTTCTGGCTTAAGAACTTTATTGAATGCTGAACATTCTCCTCCACAACAATTTGTTAAATCCAAACCATCACTCTCAATAATGAGTACTATATTCAATCAGTAAAACAAGTTGAAAAAAGCATAATTTACAACTATAAACAGGGTATGGCCCTGGATTTAGCACCAAGTGTATGTTATGTGATAAATAATTTCTTAATTATCCAGCCACTCTCAAAAACAGAGAGCAGTTTGAATATAAAGCAAATGCACCAATGTCCTACTGCATTATAGTGTGAATCAAGTTACCTTGGTTTATCAGGGTTACACATGGTTATTCAGAAGAATACTTGATGTACCTCGCCAACAGTTTGTCTCATCCTTTTCCTTCTTTATTGTTTTTTGGTATGTGTTAAATGTATGTTTTAGTGTTCTTTCGCTTGTTTTATGTGGGGGGGGGGGGGGGGGGGGGGGGGGTGGGTGGAGTTGGGGTAAACTTTTTAAAATCTCTTGCCTCGACGGGGATGCAACTTTTTCCATATCGTATCTCCTCTGCGGCCTAACATCGTGGAGCTGGCGGCCTCTGCTGGGGACCGACTTCGGGGAGCTCCAACTGCGGGAGCCGGCAGGACTAAAGAGGCTGTCCCACTGCGGTGACCTAATCTGCGAGTTTAGAAGAGTTTGCCCTCGACTCAAACTCGCAGCATGGTTGACATGTGGTCCTAGGAGCTCCTATGAGGTCACTGGAACTCTCCTTCATACTCGAGGGAAGTTCCTTGTCTTCAGCTAGGTCGCAGAAAATGTTACAGCATGTTAAAAAAAATTCTGCAAGTAAAAATTGGTCAGCATGATTCTTTTTAACTCGTAGTGCAGTGGAGTGGGGTTGCTATTTAGTTACAGGCAGTAGAAGGCAATCTTCATCGCTGATTGGGAATTTTAATTGGCTCATTGGAGTTTTCAGGACCAGTGGGAGAGCATTTTGAGAACCCGTGATCATAAATTGTAAAGTTTTAAAATAGTTATGATTAAGGGTAAGTCTGTACCTTGGGGGAAAAAGCATTAAATTGGTGGTGGTCAATTTACAACATTAATAGGCAGAAGCTAAGGAGAGCAATTGTTAATGGACAAGTCCTCACCTCTCATTGTTGCTTGAAGACGAGCTGATCAGAGTTCAGCACCAGCATGCACCAGTAGGTAAAGGAACCTTAGATTATGTGTGTTTGTAATTTTGTTCAAAAAGAAAAAGGAAGCTTATGCAAGGTTCAGGAAGAAGAAATTAGAACAGACTAATTTTGAGGAATATTAAAGAAAGAACTCAAGCGAGAAATTAGGGAGGTCAGAAGCATCCATAAAATGTCAATAGGTTATTGAGAGAGGTGAGAGAGTAGACAACGGTGCCACAATGACGATCACCGTCTGCTTTGATGATGACTTTGCATCTGCTTGAGAGGATTCTGAGCATAAGATTTAGTTGCATTTGGAAGGAAATTAACAAATTAGGTACAGTCAGCATAGATTTGTGTTGGACCAGAAGCATCTCTGGAGAGAAGGAATGGGTGACATTTCGGGTCGAGACCGTTCTTCAGAAACGGCAGAGTCTGAAGAAGGGTCTCGACCCGAAACATCATCCATTCCTTCTCCCCAGAGATGCTGCCTGTCCCGCTGAGTTGCTCCAGCAGTTTGTGTCTACCTTCAATTTAAGCCAGCATCTGCAGTTCTTTCCCACACATGATTTTACAAATTAGATTGAGTTTTTTGAGAAGGTAATGAAGGTGAATGATGAGGGTAGAACCGCGGATGTTGTCTACATGGACTTTAGTAAAGCATTTGATAAGGTCTCTCATGGTAGGCTGATCCAGAGGATTAAGATGCATGGTATCTACTCTGACCTGGCAGTTTGCATTCAGAAATGGCTTCCCATAGAAGACAGAGGGCAGTAGTGGAAGGGTATCATTCTGGCTAGAGGTCTATCAGTGGTGGAAACAAACAACTACAGATGCTGGTTATTATACAAAAGGACATAAAGGACGGTCTGAAGACGGTCTCGACCTGAAACGTCAGCTGTTCTCCAGAGATGCTGCCTAACCTGCTGACAGGTTGGGCAAACTTGGGTTGTATTCTCTGGAGCATCGGAGGCCAAAAAGGAACCCCATTGAAACATATAAAATGATGAGAGGCATAGATAGGGTAGACAGTCAGAACCTCTTCCCCAGAGGGGAAATGTCAAATAGTAGTGGGCATAGCTTTTAGGTGAGAGGTGGAAAGTTTAAATGAGATGTGCAGGGCAAGTATTTTTACACAGAAGTGGTAAGTGCATGGAACATGCTGCCAGAGGTGATGATGGAAGCAGATATGATTGTGGCCTTTAAAAGACTTTTAGATAGGCACATGAAAATACAGGGAATAAAGTCATATGGAGCATGAGCAGACGGATTAATTGAATTTGGCATTATGTTTGACACACGCACCATGGGCTGAAGGGACTGACTGTTCCTGCGCTGCACAAGTCTATGATCAATGTAACCCAAATAAGATTTTGGTTGGTGGAGTAAGGACATATATTGCTTGGGTATTAAGAGTCACATAAGAGGAAAGGGATCTGAGAGTACAGATACTGAGATTGTTAAAAGAAGCAAGCACCAAATAAAAAGCAAGATGCATTGATGGAGGAGTAATATTGTAAAGTTATATTAAACATTTGGAATGTTTGTGTAGAAAATTGAGGCACAAGAAAACATGCAAAAATAATCATCTAGAATAACATAAAACCAATAAATTATATCTAAATGCATCAAGGGATACGAGGTTGGTGTAGGTACAGGTGCTGAGATAAAATATCAGCCCTGAGGTTGTGGAATGGCAGAACAGGCATAAAGGGACAAATGTCCTACTGCTACATCAATCTCTTTTGGAAATTTACATATCAGGAACATTTCAAAAATCTGAAGCCCTTTTCTCCAGAAAAGAAAAATGAAGTAGAATGCTAATAGAAATTAGAAAAACACAGGAAATTTGCTTCCAATCAGGCTGCCTATGGCTACTTTATTTCAGGGGAAGCTAGATAAATATGTGAGGAATAAATGGGGAGGAGTAGGAGTAGAAGGAAAAGCCAAATGGCCTTTTCCTCAACTATAACATCATGCAGTCCAGACAGCTATTTTAATGCAAAATACAATATGCACATAACCAATGCTTTTATATTGTTATTGTTGCGTGTTTACATATCAGGCACAAATTATCATTTCAACATTCTCACATTTAAAACAATATTCAATTATGACTGCAACTAGGTAAGACTCAATTGTAAATTAAATCGCAATATAACAGCTGGTAATGAGCTCAGCAAGAATATTGTAGGTCAAAAACCAGAGAAAGTTCTACAACTGATATAATGTAAATTCTCAAGACAGGGAAACTAGATTAATTCCCTTTTGTGAAATTAATGTATCTGCAAATTAATCTGCCCTTCTTTCCTGCCCTGTCCCTTTTCTCTTCCCCTCTCCTGTACATTATTTATAAGCTATCTACAAGGTGCCTACATATTTTGCTTTCCAAAATTAAATTATGTTACACCATTTCTTTGCAAACTTGTAGTATTTTATCTGACACCAAGTCCTAGTTGACATTCTTTATGCCTAACGTAAATGTTTTCTTGATTTTAAAGTTATCTGTCTCCAAGCACCGCCTGATCTTCCTACTCCTGATCTCTGCAGTTTCACCTAAGGTTTCTGAGATTGCCGTAGATCTATCATTCTAGTCCGCTCTACATCACAATTTTAATCATTTAGCCATTTGCTTTCATGCCTTCAGTCTCCAAGAGATTTACTCTGAAATACCTTTGGTTCTCTTTCTTTAAGTATGCTTGAAATACTAACTCTTTGATCAAACATTTTGCCACTTCTGATATTTCCATTGAGAGGATCTCACTGGATTGCCAGTGCGAGGATCTCAAAATGATTTTGTGATGGTAGTTCCCAGTACATTAAGCTTCTTTGTCTACATAATGTGTTGCTAATGATAAAGTGGTGGGATCTGCCTTGCAATCTTGCCTTATGCAAGTAGGATAAGAAAATCTGAACCAACATGGTATAAAAAAACAAACTGGAAAATGTTGGAAGAACTAAATAGGTCAGGTAGCATCACTGGAAAGAGAGACAGTTGATGTTTCTGACCACAGTCAAAGTAGCAGCAAAATGTTATGGAACCAACCTAAATTCTCTGATAGTGAAGTAATTTGGCAAATGGGATTGAATTAAGCTACGATGGCTATGTAATTAGTGGCTGATTTGACTGGCATACTGGATTTTAATTTATGTTATAGATGCTTCATAAATTAAAATCATAAATTAGCTGTAAAAGTACACATGGGTCAAGAAGTTGCTATTGAATTGGACGTTCTTGATCTTCCCTACTTTAAGATGATCTTCAAAATCCACATCTTTAGTAATGCTTTGGACTGTTTAAATATCAACACATAACTTGGTGTTCAATTTTGATTGCTGCCACTCCTGTTAAATGCCCTGGGAAATTGAACTAAATTGGTGTAAGATGCCATTGTTTTGTTGTCCATCAGCATAATGTAAAAGGTTTTCCATATTTCTCCATTGATAGAGAATTTAGACCAAAGCCACGTAATACACAATCATATTGTAACCATTTACAAACATGGATTCAAAACTTTATATGCTGAAGTATAAAATGTGGATCATGTAAATAATCTGCAACGCAAGCGTACTTAACTAAAGATTATATTTTTGTAAGTGGTTGATGTTGGACAATGATCAATGTGTCATTTAAAATAACCAGCTGCAGTTGAGAGAAGGCCTGAAGCAAATACATAGTAATGTCTCTGGAAATTTGACAGATGCTGATTGGCACTTCTTCAAAATATTTGCAATTCAATTGAAATGATTTTCAATCATGCAGGTTGAAACCAGTCAGATTTCTGATTGTTCTATTATCTGTTAAATCTATTCTGGTTCACTTATGTTTTCCATGTATTATTTCCTCATTTAATCCTGACTAATTAAATAATATTGATTAAGACACGTTCCTTATGGTCGTTGCCAGGAATAGGCTGGATTAAAAGGAGAGAATCCACAAAAGTGATTTTATACCACATTCCAAAAGAAGGTTCTCTGTAGTATTTTATTCCTGTACCAGTCACTGTTCATCCAACTGAATGTGACTACTAACAAACACTAATTAAGGTAGAAAGGTGGAAAAGGTCAATAAATTACTTACAAGTCTATTCCATTGGTTGATCCGCTCAAAGAACATAGTCAGATGTTGGCGCAGTTTCGTTGTTTGTCCAATGATGGCACCTTTTGAATGTACTCCCAGGTGAATTATTTAAGAAAGAACTGCAGATGCTGGAAAAATTGAAGGTAGACAAAAATGCTGGAGAAACTCAGAGGGTGAAGCAGCATCTATGGAGCGAGGGAATAGGTGACGTTTCGGGTCAAGACACTTCTTCAGTTCAGACTGATGTGGGGGTGGGGGCGGGAAGGAGAAAGGAAGAAGAAGAGACAATGGGCTGTTAGAGAGCTGGGAAGGGGAGGGGAAGGAGGGAGAAAACAAGGACTACCTGTAATTGGAGATCAAAGTTCATTCCGCTGGGGCGTAAGCTACCCAAACGAAATATGAGGTGCCGCTCCTCCAATTTGCAGTGGGACTCACTCTCGCCATGAAGGAGGCCCAGGACAGAAAGGTCGGATTCGGAATGGGAGGGGGAGTTGAATTGCGGAGCCACCGGGAGATCAGGTTAGTTAATGTGAACTGAGTGGAGGTGTTGGACGAAGCGATCGCCAAGGGTGGAATGTATGTGACAGCTGGTAGGGTGGTAGGTTCCACCCTACCAGCCTTCACATACAACAGATAATCCTCCGACATTTTCGCCATCTCCAACAGGATCCCACCACTGGCCACATCTTCCCATCTCCTCCCATTTCGGCTTTCCGCAGAGAACGCTCCCTCCATAACTCCCTGGTCAATTCGTCCCTTCCCACCCAAACCACCCCCTCCCTGGTACTTCCCTTGCTACACTTGTCGCTTTTCCTCCCCCCTTGACTCCATCCAAGGACCCAAGCAGTCTTTCCAGGTGAGGCAGAGGTTCACCTGCATCTCCTCCAACCTCATCTATTGTATCCGCTGTTCTAGGTGCCAACAGCTCTACATCGGTGAGACCAAGCGCAGGCTTGGCGATTGCTTCATCCAGCACCTCCGCTCAGTTCGCATTAACCAACTTGATCTCCCGATGGCTCAGCACTTCAACTCCCCCTCCCATTCTGTACTGGGCCTTCTCCATGGCCAGAGTGAGTCCCACCACAAATTGGAGGAGCAGCACCTCATATTTTGTTGGGTTAATTTACACCCCAGCGGTATGAACATTGACTTCTCCAATTTCAGGTAGTCCTTGTTTTCTCCCTCCTTCCCCTCCCCTTCCCAGCTCTCTTACAGCCCACTGTCTCCGCCTCTTCCTTTCTTTTTCCCGCCCCCCACCCCCACATCAGTCTGAAGAAGGGTCTCAACCCGAAACGTCACCTATTCCTTCGCTCCATAAATGCTGCCTCACCCGCTGAGTTTCTCCAGCATTTTTGTCTACCCCTGATAAATTACCTCTGTCACATTGGTGTGCAGATCCAAAAGATGTCCTCTTTTAGAGAGCAGTACTGTTGGCCGTGGATCCACTCATTCCTTAGACTTTTGAGAGCACCAACTTTGGAATTCAGTTCAAGTGTTTACATTTTCTTTGAGGGTTTGTTTGCTTTGGGAGTACGTTAATTTTCATGCTTTCTGAAGTTACACAAATGGACGTCAGTGTGCAGTTCCTTGGGTCACATCCTACCTATTGGGTAGTATAGGCAGGACTATTGGGTACCATTCCCAGAGTCTGTTAACTCTTGGGACTGAGAATTTCACCCGTTGAAACAAGAGGATTATTTGCTGACACAAAATCATTGGCAAGGGTGAGTGAGTCATGGAATGGCACTGAAAGAATCAACCTGATGTTAAGATGTCATGTGCTGGGGTTAAGAGTTGTGGGCTCAGAGTGCTGAAAGGGTTATGGTTTGAGGGGATAGGTTTAAGGACTGGGTTTGCTAGGGTCAAGAAGTAGATCCGAAAGGACCCCGGGATGCAATGTTAAGGGAAATAGGTAAAAAAACGTGCTGGAAGAATTCAGCTGTCCAGGTAGCATCTGTAGAGGGAAAAGGAAAAACGACATTTCTGGTAGATACCTTCTTCAAACTAGGAGCAATAAACTAGCATTGGAGTCGAGGTGGTGAATTGATCATGTGTTGGCGTTGAAAGAGCCAAGAATTGAGGCTGAGAGGGCGAACAGCTGGGGCTAACATTAACATGGGTCTAGGAAGGCATAACAGAATTGACGAGGGAAGCCAAACAAAACATGAAAAGCGAGCTTCGCCGGAGCAGCCTAAAGACAAGTTGTAGACAACCGCCCAGAAGGTCAGCCCTCACCGCGCTTGACTGGCTCGCCTTCAACCATTGGACAGAATCGGCACCCCAGCGCGCAGCTGAATATCACGCGCGCGCGGAGGTCGTCAACGGTTGGAATGGCGGGAGGTGAGCGTGCGAGCGAGTGACAGGAGGGCGGGAGAACTATACATACACACACGGGGAGAGAGTGAGATATAATACATAAATGATGGTAACAGAAGGCCGTGGCGGTGAGATGAAATAAGTGAGAGAACAATATACGGAGATGAAATGGACGAGGGGAACGGGAGGACGAGGGGAAATAAGCGAAGAACGGGAGGGTGGGGGGAACTGGAGGGCGAGGGGAGAGAGATGGGCGGGGATCGGGAGGGCAAAAAGAGAGGGCGATGTGGAGGCCTGGAACGGGAGGTTGAGCGGAGAGAGGTGGGGGCGGGGAAGGGGAGGTTGAGCGGAGAGAAGTGGGGCGGGGAACGGGAGGGCGAGGGAAGAGGTGGGGGCGGGGAACGGGAGGGCGAGGGAAGAGGTGGGGAGGGTGAGGCTGAGAGTATGAATAGGTGAGGGAAACAGGAAGGAGCCACTGGGAGAATGGATCGGTGTTGGGAAACGGATGGAGAGGGTATGTAGGCGGAGTGCACGAGGGTTCAGCCAAAAGAATAAATAAGTATGGGGAACAGGAGAGTGGGCAAGATAATAAATAAGTATGGGAAACAGGAGGGAGTGACAGAGAGAATAAGTATGTGAGGGAGAGAGGAAAAGGAAGGAGCGGTTGAGAGATTAAATGGGTGAGGGGGAGAGGATAGGCGCTGGCCTACTCCTGCAGACCTTTTGTCTATTGATAAATAGATGATGAGCACAGGAGAGTGCGTCCGAGATAATAAATATGTGAGGGGAACAGGTGGACGTGGCCGAGAGAATAAAGAGGTGAGGGGGGGAGGGAACAAGAGGGAACAAGAGGAACAAGAGGAACAAGAGGGGAGGGAACAAAGAGGGAACAAGAGGGAGAGGTGGAGAGAATAAATAGCTGGGGGTGGGTGGGAAGAAGATGGAGTAAGAAAATATATGGGTAAGGGGAACTAGAGAGGCAGGGAGAATAATTATGTGAGGGGAACAGGAGAGAGACAGATAATAAACAGGTGAAGGAAAGAAAGAGTAAATAGATGAGGGGAAAGTAGAAGGCAGGTAGAGAGAATAAATAGCTAATACGGAGAGCGAATAAATGGGTGAAGGGGAATAGGAGGTGGAAAGAGGAAACAGGTGGGAGCGGATTGAGGTGGAGAGGATAAATAGGTGAAGGAGAATAGGCAGAGATGATATTGGTGAGGGGTAAGGGAGCGGGGTCAGAGAAGATAACTAGGTGAGGAGAAATAGGAGGCAGAGAGAGTAAATGGGTGTGAGATGAGTAGGGCAGAGGCATGGAGGGTAAGTGGAGAGTAGGGCAGAGGTGGAGACTGAGGGCTTGGGAGATGAGGGGAAGGGAAGTGAATGAGTGTGTTGAAAGTTGGAGAGAAGGCGAAGGACTGGCAATGCTAATTGTTGCCAAAAAAATCTCCAATTTTGCTTTTCAAATTATGTGGTTTATGATTTTCAATGAGAACCAGTAGAACAAAATGTTGTCATTGTGGGCTTCAATACTTTTTAAACTAAAGATTCTCTTTAAATTTTCAGTGTTTATTCAAATCTGATGACGGGGGAATACAAGAATGAATTATGGAAAAGAACTGCAGGTATCAAATGTTTTTATTTTGCAAAACCTGATGAGTACTCTTTTTGAAATAATGTGAAGTTTTTTTAAAGCAAACTAAAACAACTTTTTATATGCAGCAATATTGCCTATTGGTCTTATAGTCATTAGTTTTCATGTCATAGGAGCATTATGCCATTTGGCCCATCCAGTCTACTCTGCCATTCAATCATGGCCGATCTATCTTTCATTCCTAACCCCATTCTCCTGCCTTCTCCCTGTAACCTTTGACACCCTTACTAAACAAAAACCTGTCAATCTCCACTTTACAAATACTCTATGACTTGGTCTCCACAACCGTCTTTGTGAAAAAAGGTGGTTATTTATTCGGAACTGTGAGGGAAAACCAGACATAGCCCCCTTTATTTCCACACTTCACCTCTGCCATTCTATCAACCTTATATCCATGCAAGCATTGTCCCCCTCATATCTTGCCTCTCATCTTGTTTTTCATTCATTTGTTCTATATCTCTCTATATCACCGTCTATTTCTCTCGTTTCCTGAAACGTCACCTTATTCCTTTTCTCCAGAGATGCTAGCTAACCCACTAAGTTACTCCAGGTTTTTGGTCTACAGTTTAAAGCATCTGCAGTTCCTTCCTACAGTCTCATCTTGTTTAACAGCCTCGACTGTGGCATCTTATCAAAGGCCTGAAAATCCAAGTAAACAACATCCAATGTCTCTGCAGTGTCTATCCTGCTATTTACTGCTTCAAAGATTTCCAACAGATTTATTGGGCAAGATCTCCCCATATTTTAGCAAGTGCTTCTAAGTACACAGAAATCTCATCCCCGCAACCGTTGAGGGTCCTCCTTGGTCTAGTGAACTCTAAAATCTTACCAATCAGTGAAGTCAGGTTAACTGGCCGATAATAGACACAAAAAGCTGGAGTAACAGCGGGACAGGCAGCATCTCTGGAGAGAAGGAACGGGTGACGTTTTGGCTCGAGACACTTCTTCAGAAAATATCCACGTCTGAAGAAGGGTCTCGACCCGAAACGTCACCCTGTCCCGCTGAGTTACTCCAGCTTTTTGTGTCTTATCTTCGGTTTTAACCAACATCTGCAGTTCCTCCTTACACATAACTGGCCTATAGTTTGCCCTCTTTTGCCTTGCTCCCTTCTTGAAAAGTAGAGTAACATTTGCAATTTTCTAGTCCTTGGGACCACTCCTGACTCTTGAATGATCAATACTAATGTCTCCACGATCTCTATATCTACCTCTTTTTGAACCCTGGGGTGTAGACCATCTGGTGCAGGTAACCTATCCACCTTCAGACTTTTCAGCTTCTCAAGCACCTTCTCCTTAGTAAAAGCAACTCCACTAACCTCTGCACCCTGACTCCCTTGAATTTCTGGCACACTGGCACACTCTGTGGTGAAGACTGGTGCAAAAAATGTTTTCAATTCAGCTGCTATTTCTTTATTCCACATTACTACATCTCCAGTGTAATTTTCCAACAGTCCAATGTCCACTCTTGCCTTTCTTTTACTCTTTATATATCTGAAGAAACTTTTGGTATCCTCTTTTATATTATTGGCTAGCTTACCTTTATATTTCATCTTTTCTCCCCTTTTTGCCTTTTAAGTTGTCTTCAGTAGTCCCACCTACCCTCACCTGGCTCATAACCCTCTAAACCAATCCTATGTATGCACCTGTGCAAATGTCTCTTAATGTTATGCTGGGACCTGTCTCAACACTCCTCCGGCAGCTCATTCCATATACCCACTACGCTGTCTAAAAATGTTACCCCTCGGGTTCCGATTAAATCTACCCCCCCCTCAACTTGGAAATATGTCCTTTGGTTCTCTATTCCCCTATTCTGGGCAAAATACCGCATTTACCTGATCTATTCCTCTCTTGATCTTGTACACTGCAATAAGATCACCCTCATCCTCTTGTGCTCCAAGGAATATAGCCTGCTCAACCTCTTCCTATTGCTCAGGCTCTCGTGTCCTGGCAATATCCTCGTAAATCTCTGCACCCTTTCCAGGTTCACACCATCTCTCCTATAACATGGTGACCAAAATTGAACACAATGCTCTAAATGTGGCCTCACCAATGTCTTATACAACTGTAACAAGACCTCCCAAATTCTATACTCAATACTCAGACTGAAGAAGGCCAATGTGCCAAAGCCCTTTTGACCATCCTGTGATGCCACTTTCAAGGAACCATGTACCGTGTCTTCTCGATCCATCTGCTCAACGACACTCCGTAGAGCACAGCCCTTCACTGTGTAGGTCCTGCCCTTGTGAGACTTCCCAAAATGTAACAACTCGCACTTCGCTGTACAGTTGCTCCTCAACTTACAATGGGGTTACGTTCCGATAAACCCATCGTAAATCGAAATATTGTAAGTCTAAAATGTATTTAATACCAAACATTCTCTTCTGATAAGGCACGTGAATAGTGGGAGAAGGCACTGGGGGAAGGCACTGCGGTCAGAAACTGTACAGTCAAGTTTTGACTGTACAGTTTCTAACCGCTTTCTCTTCTTTCCCTCTTTCCCGTCCTTGCGCAATGCCATACCCGTACGCACCACTCAGTCAGAAGGCGGACGCGGGTCGAGGGGACTGTCGGGTTTGAGCGCCGTGCCCGGCCCCGCCTCACCTGTCCCAACGCAGTGCAGCCCATTGGCCCCGCCTCACCCGTCCCGATGTAGTACAGCCCATCGGCCCCACCTCACCCGTCCCGACGTAGTGTAGCCCATCGGACCTTCGCTTACCGCTGACACCACCACCCCTCCTTCTCATGGCCGAACATCGGTTCATGAGTTGGATGGGGTGCTAGACTTTGCGTGCAGCAGAACACAAAACCCAGCCGGCAGGCCAGCGGAGTTTTGGCCTGGGCGCCAGACTTTGCACGCGACGTCGCGTGGGTCAAAACTCTTCAGCTGGCCCACCGGCTGGGCTTTGTGTGCAGTCCAGCACCCAGGCCAACTCATCATTCACCCAGCCACGGCCGAGTTGGTCAACGAATTGCCCCGGACTTGGTGACTTTGTTGACGTCCAGCTACTTTCCGTGCATCAGTTCCACATCTGGTTTGTCGAAAAGATCAAATTTTAAAATTTGAAGTATGGTTTCTACTGAATGTGTATCGCTTTTGCACCATCGTAAAGTCGAAATGTCGCAAGTCGAAGCATCGTAAATCGAGGAGCATCTGTATTGAATTCTACCAACCATTTTTGACAACCATTTTCACTACCTATAATACAACCCACTTTAGTGTCATCTACAAATTTGCTAATCATGCCTTGTACCTTCTCATCCAAATTATTGATATGGATGACAGACAGCAATGCCGCCAGCACTGAACCCTGAGGCACACCACTAGTTGCAGGCCTTCAGTCCGAAAAGCAACCCATGTACAAAACCGTGCTGAGTATCCCTAATCAGCCCTTATCTTAATGCATGTATATCTTATCCTGCAGAATACTCTCTAGTAACTTGCCAATCACAGATGTTAGGCTCATTGGCCTGTACTTACCAGGCTTTTCCCTAAAGCTCTTCTTAACCAGAGGCACAACATTTGCCACCCTCCAGTCTTCCACCATCTCACATGTGTTTAATGATGACTTGTAAATTTCAGTTAAGGCTCCTGCAATTTTCTCTCTAGCTTTCCACAGTGTCATCGGATATGTCTGATCGAGCCTAGGACATTTAGCATAAATGTCACAACCTTCAGCATCTTCTCAACCATAATACTGACTGCCCTCAAGACACTGCCCCAAGTTCCGTGGTCCTTGTGTTTTTTTCACGGGAAAAGAACATGAGAAATACTAATTGAGGACCTTGCCCATCCCCTGTGGCTCCATACAGAGTTGACCACTTTGATTCCTGAAGGATCCTAGTCTCCGTCTGGTTTCCCGTTGTCCCTTTATGTACTTTATCTACTATGTCTTTTATGTAAAATCTCTGGGGATTATCTACCAGAGCTATCTCCTGTCCCCTTTTTGCCCACCTGATTTACCTTTTTTAGCTTGCTCCTCAGTGCCTGAAACTTCCAGAGATACACTTGATCCCATCTGCCTATACCTACCCCACACCTCCTTATTCTTGACCAGAGCCTTGATTTCTTTCGTCATCCAATCTTTCTTACGGCCATCTGCCTTGCCCTTCACTCTTAACAGGAACATGCCTGTCCTGGACTCATGTCAGCACACTTTTAAAAACATCCCACTTTCCTGACGTTTTTCCTTCAAACAACCTGTTCTAATCACCTTGAGCAAGTTTGTCTCCAATATTCATTGTTTCAGATCTGGCAGATATAGTGGTATCTTAGGCAAATTTAAAGAGTTGTCGTTACGTAAGTCATCGATGTGTAGAGAGTTGAGCAAGGGACACTGTGGAACACTGGTGTTGAAAGTCAGGGTGAGGAAAATGTTATGAATCTTTCTAACCTATTGAGATCTGCCGGTCAAGAAACCTAGACGCCAGCTGTGGATGGAGGTCCAGAAGTTTAGGGATGAGCTTATTCAGTATTATGGCAGAGCAGTCAATGAATAGCATCCTAATATGGACACAAAAACTGAGTAACTCTGCGGGTGAGACAGCATCTCTGGAGAAAATGGATATGTGATCGATGTTAGATCGAAGGAGGGTCCTGACCCAAACTGTCACCTATCCATTTCCTTCAGAGATGCTGCCTGACCCCCTGAGTTACTCCAGCATTTTGTGTTTATATTATGTATAAACTTGCAGTTCCTTTTTATTACTTTATAGCATACTGAAGTAGTTGTTCTCATTGTCAAGGTGATCCCAAGGTGAATGTAATGCAAGACAGATGGCATTTTCCATAGACTTACTGTATATTCCTGTATGCAAATTGAAAGGGATCACAGTTGTCTGGAAAACTGGTGTGGATGTGGGTCATCTCTCAAAGCACTTCATTATGGGTAAAGTTAGAACTACAGCACGATAGTCATTGAGACATGACACTTTATTTGTCTTGGGGACTAGAATGGTGAAGGTTTCCTTGAAGCATATAGGGACAATCCTGGCTGTTTTCTGAGAGTTTATACTTGTGAAAGCAGATCTGATCTACACCAAAAAGTATGGTACAAAGCCAGCGGGATGATGGATGCGCTTAGATGGAACTTTGTTCGCCTGTTCAAAATGGGTGAAAAGGGCATTCTGTTCATTTTTTAGCGATGCGTCATTGCCAGTGATTACCCCCTGATTTTGGCTTGTAGCCCAAGATGGACCTTGCCACATTAGCCTGATGACTGTTTGAATTGAGCTTCAAATTTGAACTAGATTTTTATTAGCATTCCTGGTAGCATTGCAGAGATCAGACTTGGTCTTCTTTTTCAGTGTAGGGTTATCCTTCTTGAGAGCTTTGAATCTGAACTTCAACAGATAATTAGTTTCCCTGTTCATCCAAGATTTCTGGTTAGGGCGGATCCAGATTTTCTTTCTCAGAATGCAGTTGCTATTGCATTTCTTGATGAATCCAACATTTTGTGTCTACCTCCCATTTCTTGATGAAAAGGGTGCTAGAGCCATAGTCATACAGAAACAGACCCTTTGACCCAATTTGTCTATGCTGATCAAGGTGCCAGATCTACACTAGTCCCATTTGCCTGCTGCCCATATCATTCTAAATATTTCCTGTCCACGTACTTGCCCAAATGACTATTGTACCTTCTTCAATTACTACCCGTGGCAGCTTGTTTCATGTCCCCAGCATATTTTATGTGAAAAAATGTTTCACCTTAAACCTATGCCTTCTAGTTCTTGATTTTCCAACCCTGGGGAAAAGAACAATGTGCATTCACCCTATCCATGTCCTTCATGATTGGATACACCTCTGAGGTCATCCCTCAGTCTCCTACACTTCAAAGAATAACATCCTAGCTTGCAGGTAGACAAAAATCCTGGAGGAACTCAGCGGGTTCCATCTAAGGAGAGAAGGAATAGGTGAAGTTTTGGGTCAGACCCGAAACATCGCCTATTCCTCCTATTCCTTCTCTCTATTCCTTGCTGCCAAGAGCAGTACTGACTGATGATCAGTCTGTCCAAAATGAGTGTCGGGGATTAAGAAATACGTGTACTTGATGGTGGTGTAGAATGGTCAGAGTGTTGGGGCAGAGAACATGCTAGTGGTATTTGGAGAGCATGTTCCTGAAGTGATCAATCTGACTCAATGGTGTAATATCCTGAAATCATATAACGGTGGATTCCGAGAAGTGCCATACTTTTAAAACTGCACGAAAGAGATGAAAGAAAAGTAAGGGGAAACTAGTTCTGAACAACAAAAAATGTGAAAAATGATATGTTTCTCTGAACTATGAAACTGCCTGATCAGTGTATTTCTATTTTATTTTTCTTATTTTGGACCAGCATCTGGTTCATTTTCGTTTGGAACTGCTGGACAGCCTCGGATTGATACAAATCTGCACAAAAGAATTGGCAAAGAACATTGACCAAAATCTCAATTTCATGCTGGAAACCTTTCTGTTCCAGAAACATTTAATGTAATTGAACCACACCCAAATTGTCTGCTGTGACTCAAATGTACTCTCCTCAGAAAACAGACATAACTTATTAGCTGTTATCTCATTATTAACAATTTGTGGGAGAATTGGGTAAATATTTGAAAGCAATGAACTCTGCAGATAAAAAGAGCTGGAAGAGGCACAGTTGATGAAGATCCTGTTGCAGAGTGTAAATGGATGAACTGGATTACTACCTGCTGGTGAGCATAGAAATGGGAGGTTATGGTAAATGAAAGCATGGCTATAGGGATGTGCAGGAGATATGGTTTTAGAAACTTGGATATTTTGGACTGCTTCTAGGAAAGGTGTGACTTGAACAACAGGATGGGTTGCACCTGAACTGGAAGGGGACCAATATTCTTGCGGGGAGAGACACAAAATTTTGGAGTAACTCAGCAGGTTAGGTTGCATCTCTGGAGAAAATGGATAGGTGACCTTTCGGGCCGGGACCCTTCTTCAGACTGATTATAACAGGGAGAGTGGGGGGGAAACTGGGTGAAGAAAAAAACAGGATAAATCGGGACCGGCAACAGAAGACTTCAGGCAGGGAGATTCTCTGATAGGCTGACTGTTGGTTAGAGACGGGTATGAGCCCAAGAGGGATATGTAGTTGCGAACAGTGGAATTAGTAAACCAAATTTTAGTGGATGAAAGGGGGGAAGGGGAGATGAGGGAGAGAGGGGTATTTTGTAGAAGTTAGCTAAAATTGGTGAATTCAATATTCATACCTTTTGACTTGTAAGCTCCCTAAGTGAAATATGAGGCTGTTCCTTCAAATTTTCAAGCGACCTCATTCTGGCAATGGAGGAGGCCCAGGATACAAATGTCAGAATGGGAAGGGGTTAACAATCTGGAGATCCATGGCAGACCAAGCGCAAGTGTTTAGGAAACAGTCACCTTATCTTCGCTTGGTCTTACTGATGTTCAGGAGCCCACATTGGGAACACTAGATGCATTAGATGAGGTTAGATGAGGTGCATGTGAACCTGTCTCACCTGGAAGGTCTGCTGGGGTCCCTGGATGAAGATGAGGGAGGAGGTATAAGGGCAGGTGTTGTGGTTGCTGGGATGGTTCCTGGAGATGGAGGGGGTGGTTTAAGTGGGAAGGGATGAATGAATCAAGGAGTTGCGGAGGGAGCGGTCTCTGCATAAGGCGGAAAGAGGTGGAGATTGGAAGACGTGATTAGTGGTGAGATCACCTTGGAGGTTCCAGAAATGTCGGAGGATAATGTGTTGGATGAAAGATGGGGGTGAAAGATGAAGACCAGAGGAACTCTGTCCTTGTTACGTCTAGAGGGAGCAAGTATAGAACTATGGGGCACAGGAATTGTGTGTAAGGGACCACATTCACTAAAGAATGTGGACACCTTGGATGTCCTTGAACTGAAAACCTCAACTTGGGAGCAGATGTGGCTGAGATGGAGGAATTGCGAGTCGGGGAAAGCATCTTTGCAAAAGGCAGGATGGGAAGAAGTGCAGCTGAGGTAACTAGGAATTGGTAGGTTTGTGGTAGACGTGAGTCGAGAGTCATAGAGTGATACAGTGCGGAAACATGCCCTTCGGCCCAACTTGTCCACACTAGCCAACAATGTCCCAGCTACACTAGTCCCACTTGCCTGCCAGTGCTTGCTCCTGTGATGGACAGAGAGATCAAGAAAGGGGAGAGAGGTGTACAGGTGCATTTGAGGGCAGGGTGAAAGCTAGTTCTTGCAGGGAGTTTGCTTATGTTCTTCAGGAGGGTTTGAACTAATTTGGCAGGAGATGGGATGAAAAACAGTAGTAGCTGGGGAGTTTCAGTCAAGTATAAATCGTCCAATAAAATGAGTAGATGGGGGCATGATGAGGTTAGATTAAACTGCATTTATTTTCAAGCTAGGAGCCTGACAGATAGGACTAAAATGAATTTGGAAACTTAATCAGCACGTGGAAATATGATATTACTAGACTAAGTGGGACCTGTTGGGTCCCATATTCACATGGGAGGGCTGGTTCCCCAATGCAATATTCCACCCCTCCACCAATTCTAATAATGGTGGCCAGTGAGGGGGGGGGGGCTTTCTGGAGCGCTAGTATGGGTGTTGTGGGCTGAAGGGAAAGGTTTCCAGAGGGCTAGTATGGACATTGTGGGCCAAATGGATTCTTGGGGTGGCAGCTCAGTCACACAAGCCTGATGTGCTGGCAGCTCACTCACGGCTGGTGGGCTGGCAGTTGACTCACGGCTATTCCTTGAAATTCCATTTCAAGCAGGTTGCAAGGCCACCAAATTCAAATGTAGTTTCCTACTATTTCAAGCAGGGTGCAAGGCCACCAAATTCAAGTGCAGTTTCATGCCACTTCAAGCAGGGTGCAAGGCCACCAAATTCAAGTGCAGTTTCATACCATTTCATGCAGGGTGCAAGGCCACAAAATTCAAATACTGTTTCATACCATTTCATGCAGGGTGGAAGGCCACCACATTCAAATGCAGTTTCATACCATTTCAAGCAGGGTGAAACCACCATAAAACCACACAAGACACCACATAAACACCACACTCACAGTTCGGTAGACATTCAGTGTGTTCAGTTGATTCACATCTCAGACAGTCGTGACCTCCCCCCCCCCCCCCCATCTTGCAGAGACTGAGCCACACTTCTGGGTTTTATAATCCCTCCCCCTCCCACCGGAAGGGGCGTGGCCGTCATGGTGTGATTGACAGGAGAGAGATTCTCAACATTTGTTAAACACTCATAACACTTTTATTTTACTTTGATGGGAAGAATCCTCTGCACCCGATGAGCGGAGGTGGACTGAGTAAGATGGCCAAAAATCACAGCATTAAGTGGTAGCGTTTTATCTAAAATCAATATACAGTGCAAACTGGAAGTTGTCAAGTTTAGACTTTTAATCATTTGCCATTTCAAACCAACCACCAATAACCATTTGCTGTGCTTCATTTCAAACCAACCACTGCCAACAACCACTGCCAACAACCATTTGCTGTGCTTCATTTCAAACCAACCACCACCAACAACAACCATTTGCTGTGCTTCATTTCAAACTAACCACCACCACCAACAACAACCATTTGCTGTGCTTCATTTATGCAGGAGTGGGGCCCCGTTCTGTGTGACTGCTCTGCCTGCTGTCTTTCGCTCTATTTTATTTTAATTTTTAGTCCTGTTAAAAAAACAATGTTAATTGGAGGTCTTTTGTGTGGTTGGTGGGGGAGGGGAAGGGGGAAACTATTTCCTAGTCCCTACCTGGTCGGAGAGGCGGCTTCCCCCCGAGCTGCTTCTTTGCCTCTTTCCTCGCGGCCCACCATCTAGACTGGAGCGGCGTTTCCTGTCGGGACTGGCCGGGACTACAGCTTCGGTGGCAGCGGCACAGCGCTGGGACACCATCACGGCACGAGCGATGCCTTACCGGGTCGCCAGCAGAGGGCTCCAGAGTGCTGTGACCGCTGATTCCAACATCCGAGGAACTGTGGCTGCGGGCGTTCAGCCACGCGTGGCACTGGATTTAAAACACTGCGGCCTGGGATCCCAGATCGCCAGAGTCGGAGCTCCAACCAACGCGGCCTGAGGACTTCGGGTGCCGCGGTCTCCGGGGAGGCAGCAGCCACTCCAGGCATTTCCAAGCCGCTGAGGAGTGTTCACCCGATGCCGGAGTTCCATCTTCCCGGCAAGAGGGCGTGAAAACATCGGACTGGCTGCGGAGGCCACAAAAAGGGCCTGACCTCGGATGATCACAGAGGTAGAGGACTTCACTTTTTGATGCCTTTCCCCACAGTGGAAATTTTTGATTCTGTTGTGTGGGGCCATTCATGTTGAATTCTATAATGTGTTGTGTCATTTTTCTTTAAAAAAAAATTTCTATGTGTGTACGGAAACGTAATTATTTTATGTAAAGCACTTTGGTTTCAACGCGAGTTGATTTAAACGTGCTATATAAATAACATTTACTTTACTTCATTTCAAACCAACCACCACCACCAACAACCATTTGCTGTGCTTCATTTCAAACCAACCACCACCACCAACAACCATTTGCTGTGCTTCATTTTAAACCAACCACCACCAACAACCATTTGCTGTGCTTCATTTCAAACCAACCACCACCAACAACCATTTGCTGTACTTCATTTCAAACCAACCACATTTTCATTTTCAAACCACATGAAGGGCACTCAAGGTCAGTAAAACCATACTCACAGTTTAGTAGACATGTGTTCAGTGTTATACAACTCAGACTGAGAGACGTGACCCTCTCGCTCCCTCATCTTGCAGAGACTGACTATGGCACTCAACACTTCCGGGTTTTCTAGTCCCTACGGAAGGGACGTGGCCTTCAGGAGAGAGAATCTCAAAAATTTTTAAACACTAATAACTCTTTTATTTTTCATCGATGGGAAAAATCCTCTTGACCTGCACAGCGGAGGGGGAATCTGAGTAAGATGGCTAAAGATCACTGCTGTAAGTTGCAGTGTTTTTTCTAAAATAAATATACAGAACAACAGGAAGTGGTCAGGATCAGACTTTTAGTAATATAGATTGTTGCAAGAAAGGTAGAACTGGCAGCTCGACGTTTCAGGATATAGACGTTTCAGATGTGAATGGTAGGGAGGTAAAGGAGGAGAGGGCATTTAAATATTGATTGGTGAAAACATCACTGCAACGTTTGGAGGAAGTCTTGAAAGATTCTTCCTATGAGGCTATAAGGGTAGCACGTAGAAATAAGAGAGAGGTTTCACTGCTGTATGTATTATCACAGGTCCATGCACAGGCAGTAGTAAATGAAAGAGCAAATATGTAGAAATCACAGGGTTATAGTTATGGGGATTTTTAGTTTTCCTAATAACGACTTGGAGTTTTTTAGTGTGAGGAGCTGAAATGAGAAGGAATTTGTAAAACGTGCACAGGATTTTTTGATTTGGAGACATCACATAGACAATCCCGTGAGAGAAGAGGTTCTAGTGCACTTGATCTGGGGAATTGAAGCTGGGCAAGTAGTGGTGGTGTCAGTGGTGAGCATTTTGAGAACAGTAATCATAATAAGAATGGTCCCCAAGTTAAAGGGCAAATTTCAATCACATAAGGCAATCATGGCATGAGGAATATAGGAAGTGTAGGACATACTTAAAAAGAAAAATTAGGAGGTTAAAGGGACAATACAATATTATTGGCAGACAAGATTAAAGAGAAGCCCAGGACATTATATAAGTACACTAAGAAAAAGCGTGGAATCACGGAAAGAGTAGGCCACCTTAACGATAGTTTTTGCTTGGAGCTAATAAATGCGTACGTTGTACAAAATATATTCCTCTCATCTATATTCACTGAGGACCAGGACATTGTAGAAAGACGGTTTATAGTGTCTTGGGAACTAGATAGTGTAAGATGTTGTTGTGACGTATTAAGGATTGACAACTCCCCAGGGCCTGATGGGATTTATCCCAAGCAAGTTTGCAGAATGTTTGAGGCGTTGCAGATTGTGAGGAATTTTGTTTAAACTACAGCCTGTTATAAATCAGCTGGAAAGTTGTGCGGAGTAATGGGAAATGGAATGTTATCCTGACATTCCTAAGGTAGTGCAATTTGGAATGCAAACTAGGTTAGGGCATTCAATAAATGAATGGGCCCTCGGGAGTGTTAATGAATCAGGGGACCTTGAATACAGGTCTATAGATCTAAAGTGACAGCATAGTTTAAGGTGATGAATAGGACACATGGCATGAGAAAGTGACAGCACGTGGGTAAAGTGATGAACGAGACAAATGGCATGCCTGCATAGAATTACACCCACACTCCTGCTCCTGCCTCCTTTCACCTATATCTCTTCCTCTGGCTTTACACTTCACTGCTCTTTACTTATCTGAACACCATCTTGTCTCTATTTCATCTCTTGTTGTCACTTACTCCAGTATCTGCCAATCAAACCCTATCCACCTATCACTCGCCAGCCTTTGTACTGCCCCTCTTCTCTTTTCCAGCTTACTCCCCCTACAATAATCAGTCTGAAGGAGAGTCCTGAACTGAAACATTGTCGATCCATACCCTCCACAGATGCTGCCTGACCTACTGAGTTACTCCAGCACTTTGTCTTTGGATAGAATATAATAGCTGGGATGTCATGTTACAGTCTTATAAAACATTGGGTCGACCTTACCTGGAGTATTATATGCTGTTACGATCATCATATTATAGGCAGGAAGTGATTGTGCTTTAGAAGGTGCAGATCAGGCATGTGCCGTCGGGGTAGGCAAGGTTGGCAGTGCCTACTCTGAATAAAATTATAGAAAGGTAATTATTAAATATGATTAGTAAAGATTTCCAATTAATTTACTAAATTCAGTATTTATTATTAAATGGTTATTATTTTAATAATTGATCTTATGTATGCATAATTCTCTCGTGCCTTTAATCCGCAGTATATGTAATACGCATAAATATGTTAAACTCCTGTGTCGTGGACGCTGCTTCAAGCCTTCACTTACAATGGGCAATAAAGGCAGCTGAAATCCTGCCTTTGCACTGTGGACTCGCACAAGGTGCTGCGCGTGCCCACAGGAGAGGAGACCAATCTGCGCATGTGTATTTTTTAAAGATTTTTTAAAAAGTTGACTGACTGCCTACAGGACTGATCCACGCATGCGAGGTTTTACGATTTTCTGCGCATGAGCTTTTTTTACGGTTTTTAAAGGTCGACTAACTGCCCAGTGCCTACCCTGAGTAATCACTCACGGCACGTGCCTGGTGCAGGTATATTCACCAGGATATTGCATTGGCTGAACCTTTCTAAAGAGATTCTGTATAGGCTGGGTGGAGGGGTTTGTAGGGTGATTGTAATCTGGAATGCACTGCCTGAGGTGGAAGCAGATGCATTCAACATTTAAGAAGCAACGAGGTAAGTAATTGAATGGCCAGTGTATGGACCTCACGCAGGTAAATGGGATCATTAAAGGCAGATACAATGGGTGCCAAGATCGTGATGAGTCTAGTGCCTGATTCTGTGCTGTACCACCATGATATTATATAACTAAATATTATTGTTTTAAATCCCTCTAATTGAATTAAATGAAATTATTAATCTTATATTTTAAACAATCTTTATTTTTCAGTTAGAAAAAATAATAGATGATGCCATCAAAGGAAATATTTTTAAGGGACTGGAAGAATTACAAGAAGAAAATGATGAGATATCTTGCAAATGCAGCAGACAGATTACAAACAAACTGAACAGACTAATACTAAGGGTGAGGAACACATCATAATTCATCAACACTCCTGAGGGACCATTCATTTACTTCTTAAATCTTGTTAAATTAGTATTCTGAATTTTGAGTTGTCGATTGAAAATTTTTGGGGATTAATCTTGTTCTCTTTCATCTGCAAATTTAACTCCCAGTGGTGTATCTCAGTATGGGTATTTATACCAGTAGCCTGAGGAACAGTGGATTTTGTGTTCTGACATAAAAATCCTGTTTATCTATGTAAATATCATGTAAGATCTTAATAACATTTTTCAATCATCTGGAATCTACATCTTTTGTTGATCTAAGTAATGCATTACAACAGAAGAACACCGTTTTGGTTGGTTCTTTGTTAAGTCTCGTGGTATGGATGATGATAGGATCTAATTCCTTAGGATTTGACATGTTTGAAGGGGTTTCAGAGCTCGAAATTAGCGGTTGCCCGGGTGCCAATGGCCACCCAAAGTGCCGCCGGGCAACCTAAATACCTAGTCATTTTGCCACGGCTTGGCATTGTAGATACTGGTTTATACCGAAGATAGACACAAAAAACTGGAGTAACTCAGCGGGTCAGGCAGCATCTCTGGAGAAAAGGAAAGTGACGTTTCGTGTCGGCGGCGGCTGCAGTGCGGGGCAAATATACTAGGTGCGGGCTGACGGAGGTTCGGAGCGAATGACGGGCCCAGCACAGTGGCGGTGACAGCGGCTCCACCTCCTCCTCCACCCTGATAGCGGCCGCTGCTTCCCCCCATCTATCCTGTACCGGTTCCCCCCCTCCCATTCATCCTGTACTCGTCCCCCCCATTCATCCTGTACTGATCCCGTCATTCATCCTGCACTGATCTCCCGATCAATCCCGTACTGACCCCCCTCCATTTATCTTGCACCAATCCCCCCCCATTCATCCCGTACTGCCCCCCCCCATTCATCCCGTACTGCCCCCCCATTCATCCCGTACTGCCCCCCCATTCATCCTGTACTGATCCCACCCATTCATCCTGTACTGATTCCCTCATTCATCCTGCACTGTTCTCCAATCCATCCCGTACCAACCCCCCCTCAATTTATCCTGCACCGATCCCCCAATCCATCCTGTACTGATCCCCCCCGAATTCATCCTGTACAGATTCCCCCCCCCCCCCATTCATCCTTTACTGTTTTCCCCCATTCATCCTGTACTGATCCGCCCCCCCCCATTAATCCTGCGCTGACCCCCCCCCCCCCCCCCATCCATCTGGTATTGATCCCCCCCCCCCATTCAAGAAGAATGGAGAGATCAGTCTGAAGAAGGGTCTCAACCCGAAATGTTGCCTATTTCCTTCGCTCCATAGAGGCTGCCTCACCTGCCGAGTTTCTCCAGCATTTTTGTCTACTCCCATTCATCCTGTACTGATCCCCCATCCACCCTGCACAGATCCCCCCCCCCCCCCCCCCGTCCATCCCGTACTGATCCGACCATTCAATGCCACTGACATCCACCCCGCACTGATTCACACCCCCCCCACCCCCCTCCCGACCCTATTGTGCTGGAAATGTCTTCAGAGAGAACATTGACTATGTTTGATGACGGAATGCAATCAAATGTGTTTTAATTCCCAATGTTATTTTATGTTTTAATCCACAAAGATGGATTAATTAAATTGTGAACACGTGAAACATTAAAACCGCAGTGTTCGATTGTCACTGCTACCATTGACATGTTATTACATAATTCATTTTAACGGCAAAACAATATTCTTAATATAGAGTATCAGTACTGTAGTTATTTAATGAGCAACATTCACAACTATACGTTGGATTTATCCAGGTTTTACTTCTACAGTCAGTCATATACATCACAAATTTGATCAGGAGATATTTCAGTTGAAATTTTAATGTTAAGTCTGGTGGGAATGATGGAAACTGCGTTTATCAATAATATTTTTAAAATCTGGTGCTTGCAAACTGGGTATCTTCATTGCTGTTCACAACACATATGTTACCATAGTCCAGGATTTATTGACACAGGTTGATCATACGCTGAATAATCCAACCACATTTTTGTTTGGAAGTGGAAAGAAATAATAGAAATTGCATTAATTGTAATGTGTAAAAAGAGTTGAGATAAAAAAGCTTAGTGAGAGCCCTGGGTTTATGTGGGAACAACAAACAATTCCACAGATGCAGCAGGAGCTACATGATTGGATGGGCAGTTTGTGAAGAGGGATGCTCATAGAGCCATAGACATACAGCATGTAAACAGGCCCTTAGGCCCAACTTGCCCACACCAAGTAACATGGCCTATCTACATCTGACAGCTTATTCCATATACCCCCCACCCTTTGTGTAAAAAAAGTTGCCCCTTGGGTTCCTATGAAATCTTTGCCCCTCATCTTAAACCTGTGTCCTCTGGTTCCTAATTCCCCTACTCTGGGTAAAAGGTTCTGTGCATTTAACCTATCTATTCGTCTCATGCTCATATGCTCCTTTCAACATTTATGACACTGACACGAGCCCTGCCGACCCGCGTTTTTGCGCATCTGTGGAACATGTGGTAGAGCAGGTACCCCCACCGTTCAACGCAGGCCATCGAGACAAGTCCAACGGTCCCAGTACAGTCTCCTAGGCTACCGGGAGGCCGCGGTGCTGGTCCACAACGTTTGCCTCCGGTCGACTTTGGGAACATATTCGCCAGCTTGGGCTGAGTTGGAGTTCCAGAGCCCTGGCCGCAGGGGGCAAATTTCACCCGCCGATTGGCCGTGGAAGTCTAGATGAGGTAAATTCCGCCATCTCACCCAGCCTAAGCGCCACATTTTCGGGGGATATTTCATTTGCATTCTCGTAATGTCTCGTAATTAAAGAAGGTGCCAGACCACCAGTGGGAAAATAATTTGCTCCCTGTTGGAATAAAATTCAGATTGAAGCTGGTTTTAATGACAGAAGCTTGCAAATAAGCCCTGGAAATGAGAAGTGGACCAAACATCTTGTTGGATAGCAACAGCATTCCAGGGAGGAACTGTATCTAGCTAGAACATCTGGGTTTGTTTTTTTTTTAAACAATTTTTAGACAATTGTATTCTGTGTGAAAAAGAATAAGTGGGGGAAAAAAAGGGAAATGAATAACTTGGTGTGCATAGAGTTCCATTTTTTTTCATTTGTCAGTCACCATCTGCAAATATTCCTTGTTTCTATCAGTACTGTAACATTTATTTTTCTCTTTCAGGAACTGAATAGAAAGGAAATTAAAAATGTTACTTTGCTGTTAGGTTGCATTCACAAATATGGTAAGCATATGACCATACAAGGTGAGGATGGCTTGGCAGCAATGATAAAGGATGGACTTGTTCAGAAGATAAGTAATAGTTATTCATATTTCCATTTAATTCAGAGTACATTTAATGACATTGAGTTTGGGCTATTGCAAATATATGTCGAGGTTCAAATAACAAACAGCATTTAGAAATGTTTGCGTAGAACACGTTTTTTAAGAAATAAAAAGTTTAACGTTTTATTTTCTGTTGGGACACTTATTTCAATTAAATATCTGAATGGTGAAATGATTTTAAACATAATTTTAAAGATTTTTAATGTTATATCTTTAGTATAGCTGCTTAAAAAAATTGTTAAAATGTTAAGAGTGTTTCCTAACCAGAAGCCTTGGATGAACCATGAGACCATGAGTTATTAACACATCCCTAACACAATGTGGTGTCAGAAGAGGGATACGAACCCACGCCTCCAGTTGGAGACCACGTTGTGTTACGGCTGTGGTAATAACTGAAGCATTACACCATGATAAAGGGTCCAAATATTTTATTAACGACATAGCATAGATAACTTCATACTAGCATGTTTCTCTAATTCTAAGGGAAACCGGCAGGGAGGATTACTGTAAAAGCAAGTGGGCGTAACTACAAAAGCATGACTCATAACATGAGTGACACTGATCTACAGTGGGGAAGATGCTGGAGTCGATTATAAAAGATGAAATAGCCGCACATTTGTATAGCAGTAACGGGATCGGTCTGAGTCAGCATGGATTTATGAAGGGGAAATCATGCTTGACTAATCTTCTGGAATTTTTTGAGGATGTAAAGAGGAAAATGGATAAGGGAGAAACAGTGGATGTAGTTTACCTGGACTTTCAGAAAGCATTTGATAAGGTCCCACCTTGGAGATTAGTGGGCAAAGTTAGAGCACATGGTATTGGGGGAAGAGTGCTGACATGGATAGAAAATTGGTTGGCAGACAGGAAACAAAGAGTAGGGATTACCAGGTCCCTTTCAGAATGGCAGGCAGTGACTAGTGGGGTAACATAGAAACATAGAAATTAGGTGCAGGAGGAGGCCATTCGGCCCTTCGAGCCTGCACCGCCATTCAATATGATCATGGCTGATCATCCAACTCGGTATCCTGTACCTGCCTTCTCTCCATACCCCCTGATCGCTTTAGCCACAAGGGCCACATCTGACTCCCTCTTAAATATAGCCAATTAACTGGCCTCAATTACCTTCTGTGGCAGAGAATTCCAGAGACTCACCACTCTCTGTGTGAAAAATGGTTTCCTCATCTCGGTCCTAAAGGAATTCCCCCTTATCCTTAGACTGTGACCCCTTGTTCTGGACCTCCCCAACATCGGGAACAATCTTCCTGCCTATCCAACCCCTTAAGAATTTTGTAAGTTTCTATAAGATCCCCCCTCAGTCTTCTAAATTCTAGCGAGTATAAGCCAAGTCTATCCAGTCTTTCCTCATATGAAAGTCCTGACATCCCAGGAATCAGTCTGGTGAACCTTCTCTGTACCCCCTCTATGGCAAGAATGTCTTTTCTCAGATTTGGAGACCAAAACTGTATGCAATACTCCAGGTGTGGTCTCAACAAAACCCAGTACAACTGAAGTAGAACCTCCCTGCTCCTATACTCAAATCATTTTGCTATGAATGCTAACATACCATTTGCTTTCTTCACTGCCTGCTGCACCTGCATGCCTACTTTAAATGATTGGTGTACCATGACACCCAGGTCTCGTTGCATCTCCCCTTTTCCTAATTTGCCACCATTCAGATAATAGTCTACCCTCCTGTTTTTGCCACCAAAGTGGATAACCTCACATTTATCCACATTATATTGCATCTGCCATGCATTTATCCATTCACCCAGCCTATCCATGTCACCTTGCAGCCTCCTAGCATCCTCCTCACACCTAACACTACCCCCCAACGTAGTGTCATCCGCAAACTTGGAGATGTTGCATTCAATTCCCTCGTCCAAATCATTAATATATATTGTAAATAGCTGGTCCCAGCACTGAGCCTTGCATTACCCCACTAGTCACTGCCTGCCATTGTGAAAAGGACCCGTTTACTCCTACCCTTTGCTTCCTGTCTGCCAGCCAGTTCTCAATCCACAGCAGTACTGAACCCCCAATACCGTGTGTTTTAAGTTTGTATACTAATCTCTTATGTGGGACCTTGTCGAAAGCCTTCTGAAAGTCTAGATATAACACATCCACTGGTTCTCCCTTATCCACCCTGCTAGTTACATCCTCGAAAAATTCTATAAGATTCGTCAGACATGATTTACCTTTCGTAAATCCATGTTGACTTTGTCTAATGATTTCACCACTTTCCAAATGTACTGCTATCCCATCTTTAATAACTGACTCTAGCAGTTTCCCCACCACCGATGTTAGACTAACTGGTCTGTAATTCCCCGTTTTCTCTCCCTCTTTTTTTAAAAAGTGGGGTTAAATTAACTACCCTCCAATCCTCAGGAACTACTCCAGAATCTAAGAAGTTTTGAAAAATTATCACTAATGCATCCACTATATCTGTGGCTACTTCCTTGAGTACTCTGGGATGCAGACTATCTGGCCCTGGGGATTTATCGGCCTTTAATCCATTCAATTTACCTAACACCACTTCCTGGCTAACCTGGATTTCACTCAGTTCCTCCACCTTATTTGACCCCCGGTCCCCTGCTATTTCCGGCAGATTATTTATGTCATCCTTAGTAAAGACAGAACCAAAGTAATTATTCAATTGGTCTGCCATGTCCTTGTTCCCCATGATCAATTCACCTGTTTCTGACTGCAAGGGACCTACATTTGTTGTAACTAATCTCTTTCTCTTCACATATCTATAAAAGCTTTTGCAGTCAGTTTTTATGTTCCCTGCCAGATTTCTTTCGTAATCTATTTTCCCTTTCCTAATTGAGCCCTTTGTCCTCCTCTGCTGGACTCTGAATTTCTCCCAGTCCTCTGGTAGGTTGCTTTTTCTGGCTAATTTGCATGCTTCATCTTTTGTTTTTATACTATCCCTGATTTCCCTTGTTATCCATGGATGTGCTACCTTCCCTGATTTATTCTTTTGCCAAACTGGGATGAACAATTGTTGTAGTTCATCCAGGCAGTCTTTAAATACCTTCCATTGCACATCCACTGTCAACCCTTTAAGAATCACTTGCCAGTCTATCTTGGCAAATTCACGTCTCATACATTCAAAGTTACCTTTCTTTAAGTTCAGAACCCTTGTTTCTGACTTAATTATGTCACTCTCCATCCTAATGAAGAACTCAACCATATTATGATCACTCTTGCCCAAGGGGCCACGCACAACAAGACTGCTAACTAACCCTTCCTCATTACTCAATACCCAGTCTAGAATAGCCTGCTCTCTCATTGGTTCCTCTACATGTTGGTTTAGAAAACTCTCCGAGAACAAGCGTTTATCGGACTTATTGCATAAAATAACCGAAAAATGCATTGACTTGGAGGGACGACAGAGACGCCAGAATCTAAGAATTATCGGTGTCCGGGAAGGAAGAGAGGGGAACCAGGACCCTCGTGAATTTGCTGCAGATCTACTGAAGAAAGTTTTAAATCTGGATGAAGCACCTTTACTGGCTCGGGCACATAGAGCACTGAGACGCCGTCCAGGGGCGGATGGCCCTCCAAGACAATTTATAGTGAAGGTGCAATATGACCATGTCTTGGATGACATGATGAAGAAAATTGTTCGCAGCAGAAATCTTGTTTTTGAAGGAGGCAAGATCAGCATATTTCGAGACTATCCGGCTGAGGTTGCCAAGAAAAGAGCATTGTTTACAGACACAAGAAGAATACTCAAGAACATTAATAACCTGAGATATGGACTGATGTACCCTGCAACATTGATAATCACCTACGACCACAAAGGATACTTCTTTACTAACCACACAGAGGCTTTTAAATTTGCAAAGAAGATTGAGGCCACTGAAAAGATTGAAATTAGCGAGGACGAGAGCGAAAAAGAGGACAATGAGGATTAATACTTAACGCTAAATATATGCGATGATATTGGACTCGGTACCTTATTGAGAAGAAACTGAACTTTAAATCACTATACTTTAGGATTGTTATGAATTTAGAATGAAATTGATCATCGTTATTGTATTAACTATTACTAACCATTATTAATCATAATAATTAATCATTATCAATTATAGTTAATTGGATTAATTCAGAATTAGTTAAAAGGATGAACCATAAGATGATTAAAATAGAAGATGTAGGTTTAATCCTAGATATTGATACTATTTAGACTAATCATGGACCAATACTTTAGTTAAAT
Organism: Okamejei kenojei; assembly: GCA_035221665.1. Taxonomy (NCBI): domain Eukaryota; kingdom Metazoa; phylum Chordata; class Chondrichthyes; order Rajiformes; family Rajidae; genus Okamejei; species Okamejei kenojei. The sequence goes on from CM069150.1 coordinate 26,648,901, forward strand.
GAAACTAAGATTTTATTAACCTTGAGACTAATAATTATTCCACTATTGGAATATCCATTATTCCCCCCCCCGCATAATGTTTTTCTTTACTGTATTTGAATTTTTTCCCTTCAAGGGAAAGAACGGAGCTAGCAACAATTTTTTTTTAACCAAAAGCTACGGAAGTCTTTAGATGCCTAGCCACATTAGGGTGGCTATCACTAACTACACTAACTATAGATGTAGTATTTTTCTTTCTTTCACACTTCACTAACATAATAACCACTTACTCTTTCTATTTTGTAGTATGTTATAATCAATATAATTTTTATTTAGAATGGAATTATAATTGTTATTCAAGGAGATATGACCGAGAAGAAAAACCTAAAAGTTCTGAAATGCATCTATCTGAGATCCAGGTGTAAGGTATGGTTTAACATGCTGAATCATCTACTCCATTATAGACCACCCAAATCATGATGCAAGACGTAAAAGTGAACACTGGGGGTGAAGGAATTACATTTTGCAGTTGGAATGTTAAGGGAATTAACGAACCCATTAAGAGAGGCAAAGTATTAACTCACCTAAAATCGCTCAAAACAGACATAATTTTCCTCCAAGAGACCCATCTTAAAAAGGAAGCGCAATACAGATTGAAAACAAAATGGATTGCCCAAACGTATCATTCCTCATTCACACATAAATCTAGAGGAGTTGCAATTCTAATTCGTAAAGGTATACCTTTTAAACATATATCAACTGCAGAAGATACTGATGGTAGATATATCATAGTAGTAGGCGAATTATATTCAAAAAAAAGTGACTCTCATTAATATATATGGACCTAATTTTGATAGTCCGCGGTTTTTCAAGAGAATACTGAATATTATTCCGGAATGTACACAAAATAATTTAATAATTGGTGGAGATTTAAATTGTACACTGGATCCATATTTAGACAGATCATCAACACAGAGAAAGTCAAAATCTCTGACAAGTGAATTTTTAAACATATATAAATAATACCAATATTAAGGATGTCTGGAGAATTGAAAACCCATCCGGTAGAGAATACTCATTTTACTCATCTATGCATAAAACTTATTCAAGGATAGATTTTTTCTTAGTAGATGCTAAACTAATTCCATATACTTATAAATCACAATATCATAATATTATAATTTCGGATCATGCCCCATTAACGTTTATGATTAAACTAAATGGAATGGACAAGAAACAGACACAATGGAGACTTAATCCTCAAATTTTAAAAGAACAGGTATGTTGTGAATATCTTGTAAAACAGATTAATATGTTCTTCGAGATCAATGACCATCCTGAAATCTCTGCTTCCCTTCTCTGGGAAACATTCAAAGCATTTACACGAGGGGTATTAATCTCCTCTCAGGCATTTCTTAACAAAGAGAATAGAGCTAAACAACAGACATTGGAATTGGAAATAAGAGAATTAGACATAGAAAACGCAAGAACACCTTCATTGGTAAAACATAATAAAATAGCTGCATTGAAATATAAATTAAATAAAATATACTCCGACCAAATAATAAAACTTTTATCAACATACAAAAACAATTAAATTTTGAATTTGGTGATAAACCACACAAACTATTGGCACGCCAGCTTCGAAAACTGGATGGAGAAAAAATGATTCATAAGATTAGATCAGAAAAGGGAAAAAAAACACTAACACTCCCCAAAGATATTAATGACAGATTTTTACAATACTATCAAGATCGTTATTCAACTAAAGTGACACAACAATCAATAGGAATGGAAGCATTTTTACAGAAATGCAACCTTAAAGGCTTAGATCTGCAAGAACAAGAATTATTAGGAGCTGAAATAACGACCAAAGATATTGAAGAGTCAATTAGATCTTTAAAAAATGGAAAGGCCGCCGGCCCTGATGGCCTAAGCTCTGAATTCTATAAAAAAATTTATGATCTGATTTCTCCACGCTTACAAACACTGTATAAACATGTTTATACTCAACAGCAACTCCCGGAAACTTTAAATGAATCTACAATAATACTGATACCTAAAATTGATAAGGATCTAGAAGACCCGGCCTCAGAAAGAGCAATAGATCTATTAAATACTGATCAGAAAATATTAACAAAAATCCTTTCTAATAGATTGAGCTTAGTAATTAACAAATTAATACATCCTGATCGAACAGGTTTTATCCTTAAATGTCATTCATTTTATAATCTTAGACGAGTTTAATATTATATATTCAAACAGAATTGCTAATGAAGATCTAGCAATTATATCGCTAGATGCTGAAAAAGCCTTTGATCAAGTAGAATGGCCATATTTATTTTCAGTGATGGAAAAATTTCAATTGGGAGAGAAGTACTGCGCATGGGTTAAATTGTTATATTCTAACCCAACAGCTAGAATACTAACAAATCAAATGTTATCAACTAAATGTAATCTTTCCAGAGGTTGTAGACAAGGATGTTCGTTATCTCCATTATTATTCGCTTTAGCAATTGAACCACTTGCAGAAAATGTCAGATCTAATCCAGAAATACATGGGTACAATACTAAAGATACAACGAATAAAATTTTTCTATATGCAGATGATGTACTAATATATATTACAAAGCCGGAAATTAGCATTCCAAATTTATTAAATCTAATAACTCAATTCGGTCATTTCTCAGGATATAGAATTAATTGGAATAAAAGCGAAATCATGTCAATAACGGATCATAATATACATATACTACAACAATCACCTTTTAAAATAGTTGACGAAAAATTTAAATATTTAGGTATTTATGTAACTAAGGGGTATAGCTCTTTATTTAAATCAAATTTTCCACCTTTAATGAATAAACTAAATAAGAATATTCAATACTGGAAAACACTTCCTATCTCAATGTTCGGTAGAATTAATGCTATAAAAATGATTTTTCTACCGCAATTATTGTTCCTATTTCAATCCATCCCGATATATATATTTCAAAATCTTTTTTTAAAAAAAGTAGACCTCTACTGTTACAAGTTTCATCTGGGACTACAAGAATCATAGAATAAATAAAAAACATTTATGTAAATCAAAGATTAATGGAGGTTTAGCTTTACCAACCTTTTTGTTCTATTTCTGGGCAGTTTATATTAAAAACATGAATTTTTGGCTGGAAGAAATGGATCAACAACCAGAATGGTTAAGGATGGAAAATGAGGATTGTCTACCTTTTGAAATCAGTTCGATTATATTTGCACCGACAAAATTGCACAAAAAAACTTATGGGGAAAACCCTATAATATATAGTGGTATACGAATCTGGAAACAACTTAAAAAGGCTCTAAAACTGGATAATATACCACTCTATCTCCCTATTGTAAATAATCCCTTATTCAAACCTTCCATACTAGATAAAGGCTTTATACAATGGAAAAACTGGAATCAAAAGGGTGGAACACTTTTACAAAAAAGGCACTTATCTCTCATTTCAAGAACTGCAACAGATTTATGGGTTACACTCAAATAAATGTTTTCGATACTTACAACTCAGAGATTATGTTAGGTCAAATACACAAGATTATAGGAATAGGGAACCAGAAATCTTAGATGAATGTCTGAATAAGCATCCTAACACAGAAAAATTAATAACTTGTATTTACAACACCCTTTTAGATAGTGAGATACCATCAACGGAATTATATAGACACACATGGGAAAATGAAATAAATCAATCCATAACGAAAGATTTATGGGATAAAAGTTTACAATACATACATCAATGCTCGCTAAATTCCAGACATGCTCTAATACAATTTAAAGTTTTACATAGATTACATTATTCCAAAGTTAAACTAAATAGAATCTTCCCACAAATATCGTCTACCTGCGATAAATGTCAACATCTAGAGGCTAATTTAACACATACCTTTGCAAATTGTATAAAAATTAAGAATTTCTGGACTGAGATTTTTAGAATAACTTCTGAAGTTATTAATACTAAACTGGATCCGGACCCAAAAATAATAATACTTGGAACATCAGAACAAAGTTTAACTCTTACAACAAGCCAAAGAAATTTCCTAGACTACAGTATAATAATTGGGAAGAAATTAATATTAAAATTTTGGAAAGGCCGTATATCCCCCACAATTAAAATGTGGATTATGGATATGTCGGAGACCCTACACCTGGAAAGAATCAGATTTGCCTTAATGGACAAACAAGAAGTTTTTGTTAGAACATGGTCTTCTTTCATTGATTACTTAAAAGGGTAGAATGGTTCGGCAGGGAACCATTCTACCCTTTTGCGAATGGTAACATTAGCAAATTTGCAGATGACACAATGCTGGGTGGCAGTGTGAACTGTGAGGAGAATGCAGGGTGACTTGGACAGGTTGGGGGAGTGGGCAGATGCATAGCAGATGAAGTTTAATGTGGATAAATGTGCTTCATCCAGATTTAAAACTTTCTTCAGTAGCGAGCATACTGACTGGCTGCATTATGGCTTGGTTTGGCAACTTGAACGTCCAGGAGCGGAAAAGAATGTGGAAACGAAAAGTTGTGACCACTGTCCAGTTCATCATCGGCTCTGACCTCCCCACCATCCAAGGGATCTATCGCAGTCGCTGCCTCAAAAAGGCTGTCGACATCATCAAAGACCCACATCATCCTGGCCAAACACTCCTCTCTCCGTTGCCATCGGGAAGAAGGTACAGGAGCTTGAAATCTGGAACATCCAGGTTCAGGAACAGCTTCTTCCCCACAGCCATCAGGCTATTAAACAACATCAAACAAGCTCTGAACAATAACAGCCTATTGCACTTTATCTGTTTATTTATTGTGTATTTATATGGTCTGGTACAGAGTCACATTGAACTTTATCTCCTGTTCTGTATTATGTTTACATATTCTGTTGTGCTGCAGCAAGCAAGAATTTCATTGTCCTGTCTGGGACACATGACAATAAAACCCTTTTGACTCTCTTCTCTTGACGAAAAAATTGTTACAAGCAGACCCGATGTCAATAGAATTTTTAGATATATTAGCTTTTATTATTACTAAATCCTAGTTATAATATCTCACCTTATAATGCCTCATCATATAATACCGTATCATGGTCTCAAAGTTTTCAAAACTTAAAAAAAAATTGGTTTAATTGATTTGGCTTGTAGGTTCATTGGCCTCTCTAAACTTACTAGTTTGTAGGGAGTGGATGAGAAAGTGGGATAACAGAACTAGTGTGATCAATGGTAGACATGGACAAAAGGCCTGTTTCCATTATAAATTTCCAAACTCAATTAAAATTACATGGTGTTGTTAAAATAAATTATCTGTGGAAATTGTTCTAGTGTACTAAATTATAAAATTGTATTAGAAATATTACTAAGTGCAATTGGTATTTTGCACAAGTAAAATGCTTCCATGAATTGTAATGTATTCTTTACACCATGTTTGGAGAAACGTCTGGTCATGTCAATCAGTATGCAATGCACAATTTACATAAATTATAGGATTTTCTTCACCAACATGTTCACTGTTTAGAAAAAGCAGTAGAAATAAGTTTTAGCTGGAGAATTAGCGTGTGGTCCCGCATTACGTAAAGGGATTAATGCAGGGACTTGCATTACATAAAGAAATATCTGCACATAACACTTCTGGTGAGTCCGGCAATAAGTAATCTTCTAGGATATGTCATTTTTCTTTGGTAAATTCTTTATATAAGATCCTTCACGATAACCCCTCTCCAACTTAACCATGATCAGACTCAAATGTCTTGCATGGCCTCTTGGAACTTGGCCTGTGACCCCCCCCCCACCAAAATCCATGTAATCCATAGATCACCTCTCCAGTGCTTACAAACTTTTTGCTGAACCCTGAATGATTTTTCTTGTTTGTTCCCCATTTCTGTTTAATGCCTTTGACTCAAAATAGGTTTTTTTAATTTACTTTGTTGCACACATTGGCAGCATCCACAGGATAGCCAACCAGAATATTTAGTGCCTTCTAAATGTACCATTGCTGTACTTTGATGATGTGTGCACCAAAGCATGGGTTTTCAGTGGCCATATCCTTTGAAACGTTATGTCCTGCTCTTTTGGAGTTTGCAATATGTGACATGCTCATAATGATCACACAGTATAAAAACACACAGGTCTCAGTGGTTAAAGCAAATGCTTTAGGTTATGGTAATATTTGAAGAAAGCTTTTTGAAAAATAGATGGAAGTTTGGTGTGAATTATTTAAAATGTCAATGCAGAACAACCAATAGAAACATAACCTTTTAAATAAATAATTTATCTGCATTTTCTTTACATGGTTCCATGGTTTGAAAAGGCCAAAAAGATCTGGGCAGATAGTGGAAGAGGAAAGAATGATGCACTAACAAACTTTGCTGAAGACTTTTATGATGTTTTAATGGTACAGTCATACAATCTTTCTTTTTTATATTCATGAGGCCACACTAGCTATTTGTTGTGCCCACTGTGAAGAACACTGTGCTCTTCGGTGTCGGTGTTCTTCACGGTGGGCACACACTAGTTTATTGCAGGCTCTCCTAGAGTGAGATCGAAACATTTGGTGTATATGATGTTTAAGAATAAAAAGGTCTGCTGCCCTCTGTATCATTTTCTTTGAGTATGAGACAAAAACAGTGATATGGAAGAATCTTAAAATGGCAGGAAGGATTCATAAAATTGGAGCTACAGAATAACAAGGGAAAAACAGAATAACAAGGGAGAACAGTTTATATATTGTATAACAATTAACTGGGTTGGGTGGAGTATATATTGGGAAATTGAAGGAACATATAACAAGGATGATTCAGTAATTAAGGGGGGCTCTTGATCTTCGTTATTCTCTGGTGGAATAGTTTCTGGAACAGATTTAAATTTGTCTTCCATAAAAGTGGCTTGAAAAATCAATTTTAAATTTGGTAACATGTAACAAGTGAAAGGGTATTTGGAAAGATTTGCTGTAATGTACCATAATTATATACTGTAATTGGAAGTAATATTTTGCAAAACTAAAAGTGGCACAGTTGATAGAGTTGCTGCCTCGTAGCACCAGAATCCCAGATTCAATCCTGACCACCTATCTTTATGGAGATTGTGCGTTCTCCTTATGACTATGGGGTTTTTTGGGGTGCTCCAGTTTCCTCCCACATCCCAAAGATGTGCAAGTCTGAAGGTTACTTGGTCTCTGTAAATTGTTCTCCATTGTCTACTCTAAGGAATGGATGAGCAAGTGGAATAACATAAAACTGGTGTGAATGGGTGATCGATGGTTGATGTGTACTTGGTGGGACCAGAGTCCTTGCTGTATCTTCCTCTGAACTAGTGCCTTCAATTAAACAAAAACATAGATAAGATTGGTTAATTAGATTAAACAAAGGCAGTACCATTTAAACAAATACATTCACTGGCTGATTTGAAACGTGAGTTTTTGGTGTCTGACCAGAAATTAAAGGAAAGTGTAAAGTTAAAAGAAATTTACAATTGTCTCCAAACGAGTAATTAGCTTGCAGATGAATACTGTTGTAGAATATTGATAATGATTTTATTTGATAAAAATATTTTGAGTAAATAGCAAGAAATAAAATGAGCAGTTTGTAAGAACTTCTCAAAATAGGTAGTAAAAATGATTGTGAAAAATGAATGTGGGCCTCGTGTTAAAAATTGAAAAGGGATTTCGGGAACTTACAGAGAATTAAACAACTTGTGCAGGAAGGAACTGCAGGTGCTGGTTTACACCAAAGATAGACACAAATTGCTGGAGTAACTCAGCGGAGAGCAGGAATGAGTGACGTTTCCGGTTGAGACCGTTCTTCAGACAGTCAGGGGAGAGAGAAACGAGAGATATGGAACAGTAAGGTGTGAAATGACAGATCAAAGCACATGATGTTTAAGGAAATGTAGAATGGTTCATTGTTGGCTGAGGGGAAGGTGACAACGAGGCATACAAACGGTAAAAAAGTATATGTGTTTTCATTAGAGAACATACAAATACATGGAAGAAATAGGAATAACACCATTAGCCATTAATAACAAACAAAACTTCCTGGAAAAATTATTATGATTTAACAACTGTAAATTCCCTAAATCTGCTGGCCAATTCACAGGGGGTAAATGTGGTGATGTAGTGATAGTGAATGTATTTATTGTAGTCTCCCAGATGTTTCTGCTTCCTGGAATAATCAGGAAGCCATTGCGTACCATATTGCTGATCAAGAGGGTAGGGAGAAAACAGGAAACTATAGTCCTCCAGTAACTCAGCGGGTCAGGCAGCATCTCTGGATGGATTGGTGACATTTTGGATCGAGACCCTTCCTCGGACAGATTATGGTGGGGAGGGAAGTAAGCTGGAAGAGTTGAGGGACAGGACAGACCATGGCATGTGAAGGGGGAGGGGGTTGATAGACAGATGGTTTGACAAACACCATTGATGAAAAGCATGAGACAAAGGATTGAAGAGTTGCTAATTGTGAGGCGAGTGGAAGGAATGTAGGTGTAAGCAGAGTGGTGGGGGGAATAGGTGTGCCAGGTTGGGCACGGGAGGAGGAGGAAGAAGGAAAGTGAGAGTGGTAGAAGGGGAAGGTGTAGTTACCTGAAATTGCAGAATTCACTGTTCAATTTTAGGTAACTACAGTCTCCCTCCCGTCTTTCCCCCTCCCTCTCCCTTGTGCCCCACCTGGATCTCCAATGTCTTTCTCTGTGGTAAAAGCAGAGGAAAAATATTTAGTGAGAACCTTTCCCCTCTCCAGCAGCTCCACACATTGATGACCACTGTTTTTTGTGGTGCTCTTTTCTTTAGTTGCCCTTCTTCCTTTAGTTTACTTGTGTCTGTTTGGATTCTTATTAATCTTATCTTCCAGACCTATCTATCAAATACCCCTTTTGCCCTCCAGATTTCATTCTTAAATATGCTCCTCAATGCCCTGTACTCCTCCAGAGATGCATGACCCCAGTTGCCTATAACTGACTCATGCCTCCTTTTTACTGACCAGAGCCTCAATATCTACAGTGGCTTGTAAACGTATTCATACCCCCTGAACTATTCCACATTTTGTCACGTTACAACCACAAACGAAAATGTATTTTATTGGGATTTTATGTGATAGACCAAAACAAAGTGGCGCATAATTGTGAAGTGGGTGGAAAATGATACATGGTTTTCAAATTTTTTTACAAATAAAAAACTGAAAAGCGTGGCGTGCAAAGGTATTCAGCCCCCTTTACTCTGATACCCATAAATATAATCCAGTGCAAACAATTGACTTCAGAAGTCATCTAATTAGTAAATAGAGTCCACTTGTGTGTAATCTAATCTCAGTATAAATACAGCTGTTCTGTGAAGGCCTCAGAGGTTTGTTAGAGAACATTAGTGAACAAACAATGTTCCTTGGGTATCATGAAACCCAAGGAACACACCAGACAGGTCAGGGATAAAGCTGTGGAGAGGTTTAAAGCAGGGTTAGGTTATAAAAATATATCCCAAGCTTTGAACATCTCACGGAGCACTGTTCAATCCATCATCCGAAAATGGAAAGAGTATGGCATAACTGCAAACCTACGAAGACGTAAACTGACATGCTGGGCAAGGAGAGCATTGATCAGAGAAGCAGCCAAGAGGCCCATGGCAACTCTGGAGAAGCTGCAGAGATCCACAGCTCAGGTGAGAGAATCTGTCCACAGGACAACTATTAGTCGTGCACTCCACAAATCGGGCCTTTATGGAAGAGTGGCAAGAAGAAAGCCATTGTTGAAACAAAGCCATAAGAAGTCCCGTTTGCAGTTTGCCACAAGCCATGCAGGGGACAGAGCAAACATGTGGAGGAAGGTGCTCTGGTCTGATGAGACCAAAATTGAAGTTTTTGGCCTAAATGCAAAACGCTATGTGTGGCGGAAAACTAACACTGCACATCACCCTGAACACACCATCCCCACTGTGAAACATGGTGGTGGCAGCATCATGCTGTGGGGATGCTTTTCTTCAGCAGGGACAGGGAAGCTGGTCAGAGTTGATGGGAAGATGGATGGAGCCAAATACAGGGCAATCTTGGAAGAAAACCTGTTAGAGTCTGCAAAAGACTTGAGACTGGGTCGGAGGTTCTCCTTCCAGCAGGACAACGACCCTAAACATACAGCCAGAGCTACAATGGAATGGTTTGGATCAAAGCATATTCATGTGTTAGAATGGCCCAGTCAAAGTCCAGACCTAAATCCAATTGAGAATCTCTGGTAAGACTTGAAAATTGCTGTTCACAGACGCTCTCCATCCAATCTGACTGAGCTTGAGCTATTTTGCAAAGAAGAATGGGCAAAAATTTCAGTCTCTAGATGTGCAAAGCTGGTAGAGACATACCCCAAAAGACTTGCAGCTGTAATTGCAGCGAAAGTTGGTTCTACAAAGTATTGACTCGGGGGGCTGAATACTTTTCAGTTTTTTATTTGTAATAACATTTGGAAATCATGTATCATTTTCCTTCCATTTCACAATTATGCACCACTTTGTGTTGGTCTATCACATAAAATCCCAATAAAATACATTTACGTTTGTGGTTGTAACGTGACAAAATGTGGAAAAGTTCAAGGGGTATGAATACTTTTGCAAACCACTGTATGTTATCCAATGTTCTTTACTCCTCCCAGCTTTGCCCTTTATTCTAAAATGAATATGCATACTGTGATCTCTACCTATTATTAAAAGTATCCCACTTTCCTAATGCCCTTTTACCCACAAACAATCTACTCCAATCAACCTTTTGCAAATTCCTGTCAAAAACCATAAAGTTGGCTTTGCCTGAATTTAGAAACTTAAGTGAGCTGGCACTGTCCTTTGAAATCACAATTCTAAAGCTAATAGAACTGTGCTTGCTGGACCCAAAGTTCTAATCTGATCCAAATACCTTGATTCTATCTTGTCTCTCCATCCAGACCCTTCCTACCTACATCTGAGACACCTCATACACTCTTCAGCGCTTCAACAACTTTCCATTCCAAGTCCCCATAGCTTCATTTTTACAATGGACATCCACTTTACACTTCTATTCTCCACCAGGAATGCCTCTTGGTCCTCTGGTTCTTCCTTGAACAGAGAACCAATTGGTTCCCCTCAACTAACACTCTGCTCCACCTGGTGCAACTGGTCCTCATCTTTAATAACTTCACCTTTGATTCCTCTCGCATTCTTCAAGTAAAGGGTGTAGCCTGTTTTTTGTTGGCTATGTTGAACATTTCTTGTTCCAAACATACCCCAACACTATTCCCCAATTCTTTCTCTGCTATATCACCAACTGCATTGGGGCAGCTCCCTACACCTGTGCAGAACACACTGACTTCATCAACTTTACTAACTTCCACCCTGTTCTCAAATTCACTTGGACTATCTCTGACACCTCTCTTCCCTTTCTAGATCTCTCCATCATAGGGGACAGACTATCAACTGACATCTACTATCAACCCATTGACTCGCACAGCTACCTGATCATACCTCCTCCGACCCTGTTTCCTGCAATGACTCCGTGCCTTACTGTCAATCTCTCAGTCTTCATTGCATATGCTCCCAAGATAAGTCTTTGCATTCTTTCTTCAGTAAACGTTGTTTCCCCACTGCTGTTTTGAATGGACCCTTCACCCATATTTCCTTTGTGGCCCGTTCTGCTCCCGCTTGCCCTCCCTGCAGATGGAACAAGGGTAGAAATTTCCTGGTCCTCTTCTTTCACCCCACCAATTTCCGCATCCAACACATCATTCTCCAACATTTTTGCTATCTTCAAAATGGTCCCACTACCTATATATATATATATATATATATATAAATATATCTTCTTGTCGCCACTCCTTTCTGCTTTCCGTAAAGATCACTCCCTCCATAACTCTTTGGCTTACCTAACCTGCCTTCTTTGCATGTAATTTCTCCTGCAACGGCAAGAGATATCGCACTTGTCTCAGCACCTCCTGAGACCGAGGTTCACATGCAACTCTTCAAACCTCATCTACTGCATTTGGTTTTCCCAATATAGCCTTCTTTACTTCGGTGAGACCATACATAGATGAAGCAACGTTTCACCGAACACTTGTTCTCCGTCCACTAGGGGCTGCAGGATCTCCTGGTTGTCAACCATTTTATCTCCCCTTCCCATTCCCATGCCAAACTTCCTGTTCCTGGCATCCTGCATTGCCAGAGTAAGGCCACGTGCAGCCTGGAAAAAGAGCATCTCATATTTTACTTGCTTAGCTTACAACACTGCGGTGTGAACTTTAAATTCTCAAATTTCAAGTAATACTCCCCTTACCCCCCCCCTTTCCTATGCACCACCCAATTCATTTCTCCAAAATGCTCCTTTCCTTGTCTCTCTACTGTTCTTCCCTCTTTTGTACACTAATCTCTCATCCTCGAGTTCCCCATTCTAACTTTTGACCCCCCGATATTACTCCCCTCATTCCTTTCCATTCATATCTCTCCCCCAACTCTGTTTTTCACTCCCCCTCTTCTCTGACAACCTTTCCCCCCCCTTTTCACTAGCACCACCCATTTCATAGTCATACAGCATGGAAACAGGCCCTTCAGCCCAACTTGCCCATGCCGACCAAGATGCTCCATCTACACTAGTTTCACCTGCCTGCTTTTGGCCCATATATCCCTCTGAACCTTTCTAATCCATGTACCTGTCCAAATGTCTTTTAGATGTTGTATCTGTCTCAACCACCTCCTCTGGAAGCTTGTTCCATATACACATCACCACGCTTTATGTGAAAAATTTGCCGCCCGGGTTCATATTAAATCTTGCCCCTCTCTTAAATCTGTCCTCTGGTTCTTGATACTGTTTCTCGGGGCAAAAGAGTCTCTGCATCTACCCTGTCTATTCCTCTCATGACCTTATCTACCTTTATAAGATCATCCCTCATACTGCTGCACGCCAAAGAATAAGTCCTAGCCTGCCCAACCTCTCCCTACAGCTTAGGCCCTCGGGTCCTGGCAACATCCTTGTCAATCTTCTCTACACTCTATCCTATAGCAGGTAGACAAAAGTGCTGGAGAAACTCCGGGTGCGGCAGCATCTATGGAGCGAAGCAAAATAGGCAAAGTTTCGGGCCGAAACACTTCTTCAGATTCTCCAGGTTTCGGCCCGAAACGTTGCCCATTTCCTTCGCTCCATAGATGCTGCCGCACCCGCTGAGTTTCTCCAGCACTTTTGTCCACCTTCGATTTTCCAGCATCTGCAGATCCTTCTTAAACATATTTCCTATAGCAATTGACACCATCTTTCAATACCCCCCCACCCCTCTCACCTGCATTCACCTATCATTTTTCAAAATCTGTCCAGTTCCCACCTCTAGTTTCTAGCTTTCTCTCCCCTTATCCTATTAGTCTGAAAATGTCCCGAATCGAAATGTTCTCTATCCAGTCCCTCCATTGACAATGCCTGACTGCTGAGTTCCATCATCAGTTTGTTTTGCCAAAGTGCTCACTCACAGACACTTTATGCATGACAAAAATACCAGGTTTGTATGTTGAGATTAAAGATCAGAACAGGCACAAGTGATCAGATTGGTTACTCCTTCGAATTCTTTATTTGTGTGACCTCCCTTGAGTTTCAATAAAATTTTACATAATTAACATCAGTAAGGTTGCCATTGACCAGAAACTTAACTAGTCTAGTCACATTGATTTTGTTGCCCAAAGAACAGGACCAAGATTGGGCAGTGTTTTTTTAAAAAAATGGTACGCACTGATATGATGTACTGGCACCTCTTTAAAAAGTTAAAACATGGGTTTTAAAATTTAAATAATTATTTATCTTACACAATGATTACTAAAGTAAAAAAAAAAACCATTATATTAACTGGATGGTCAGGCCCTTACACAACCTAAATAGTTTATAGGACAACCCATCATAGATACTAACAGCAAAGAATGATATGTGTATAGGTACCTTTTTGTCTAAAAAGAAACCCATTGAGTTTGGGTGTACTGTGATGAGTTAATAGGTGATTGATGGTCGGTGTGGGCCAAAGGGCCTGTTTCCATTGCAGTTTGGAGCAGATCAACATTGCAATGGGACACTCTTCAGTGGATGGGTGCTGCTGGAGCAATGCTCTTGACAAGATGCTGGAAGTAACCCAGGGCATCATGGTCCATGCACCAGTTTAAGTATCAAAGTAACTGTTTACTCTGTACCCATCTACAGAATGCTGCTGCAGCATGACCCACATGCTTTTCCAATCTGTTGAAACGAAGTGCCAGGTTGGCCTTCATTGTCATTTGGGAATATATATCAACATTATATTCTGAAAAGTTTTCCTCTAAATGTTCTTGCCTTTTATTTAGGCTGTGATAAATGCAGAGCTGAAGTTTCAAATAACCTAACTTTATTATTTTAGATTTGAGCAGATTGATGGGCAATTGTTTGTAATATTGGATAGTATTCTAACAAATGAAGTATGTTTGTCTGATGCAGTAATGTTATAGAATTTTAATGGAAAGAAATATTGATCAATGTTCCTCCTTTTTAGGCTGTTTTCAACAAGAACAGAGAAGGTATGAAAATAGAATAGGATTTCTCAAAATTAACAGCCATAAACCCCTGTCTCACTGTGCGAGTTGGCCCACGAGTGACCCCGAGTTTTCACTCGTGGTGATCACGTAGCGGGAACGTCGGAACTCGCGCGTTCAACTTGTCCACTCGTGGCGCTAACGGCAGGTACTCGGGAAACTTGTTAACTCGTGAAAAAAATCAAACATGTTTGATTTTTTCCACGAGTCAAATTAACTGTTCAAGTTAAAAATGGAAACATTTAAACTCGTTGCAGTAACGTAATGGCCCGTGCGTTTACCATAGTGTCTCGTGAGTCTATCGTGGGAACTTTTTTATAATCTGAAAGGGACTGAACCAAAGTAGTATAATATGTATATACATATTATATATATTATATATATTTCAATTCCAACCCTGAAGCAATTGAGAGGCGATTTCTTGGGGCCGTGTAATTTAACGTGTGTCTTTGCTTTTAAAGGTGAAGCTGTTTAAATGTTTACGCTGCGCTGTGTTTCGTGTTGGGGAGAGTGCTGCTGTACAATGCTTTCGATTTTATACTGCCCTCCCCCTTCCACAGAAAAATGCCTAAATTTTTCTTTGTGCTCGCTCTCCTGGGAGCAATCCAAACCAGGGGAACAATGAACCCTCAGAGGCTTCGCGTTCCTTGCTCCTATATATGGAGGGTACACAAAAAGCTGGAGAAACTCAGCGGGTGCAGCAGCATCTAAGGAGCGAAGGAGATAGGCGACGTTTCGGGTCGAGACCCTTCTTCCTAATAAAGGAAGAAGGGTCTCGACCCGAAACGTCGCCTATCTCCTTCGCTCCTTAGATGCTGCTGCACCCGCTGAGTTTCTCCAGCTTTTTGTGTACCCTCGATTCTCCAGCATCTGCAGTTCCTTCTTTAAATCCTATATATGGACCTCGCTCGCTCGCAACTGTATGAACGCTCGATCAACCAGACATCGGCCAACACAGAGGCCTGATTACTGAAAACAAAGTCAACTTGTACCAGACCTCATCATCTTCATTCCGACAACCCGTAACCACGGCACCACACTTTCAACAGAAAACTTAATATTTAAAGAATATATTATGGGACATTGGATTGTCTGAAGAAGGGTCCCGAGCAGAAACGCCACATATGTGTGTGTGTGTGTGTGTGGCTGTGTGTGTGGCTGTGTGTGTGTCTGTGTGTGTGTCTGTGTGTGTGTATGTGTGTGTTTGTGTGTGTGTCTGTGTGTGTGTGTGTGTTTGTGTGTGTGTATCTGTGTGTATCTGTGTGTGTGTCTGCTGTCGGGTCCCGGCGGCCGCTCAAAGTCACCCGAGCTGCTTCCTCTGAAGTGGTTGCCAGCTGCTGTCTGTGTGTATCTCTCTCTCTCTATGTGTGTGTGTGTGTGTCTCTCTCTCTCCCTCTCTGTCTATCTGTTTGTATCTGTGTGTGTGTCTGCTGTCGGGTCCCGGCGGCCGCTCAAAGTCACCCGAGCTGCTTCCTTCCTCTGAAGTGGCGGCCAGTCCTGCTGTGTGTGTGTGTGTGTGTGTGTGTGTGTGTGTGTGTGTGTGTGTGTGTGTGTGTGTGTGTGTGTGTGTGTGTGTGTGTGTGTGTGTGTGTGTGTGTCTCTGTCTGTCTGTGTGTATCTGTGTGTGTGTGTGTGTGTGTGTGTGTGTCTCTCTCTCTCTCCCTCTCTGTCTATCTGTGTGTATCTGTGTGTGTGTCTGCTGTCGGGTCCCGGCGGCCGCTCAAAGTCACCCGAGCTGCTTCCTTCCTCTGAAGTGGCGGCCAGTCCTGCTGTCTGTGTGTATCTCTCTGTGTGTGTGTGTGTGTGTGTGTGTGTGTGTGTGTGTGTGTGTGTCTGCTGTCGGGTCCCGGCGGCCGCTCAATGTCAGTCACCCGAGCTGCTTCCTTTTTAAAAATTATTTAAAATAGAGATCCATTGCAAAAAAGTATTTAAAAACATAAAACACCAAGAAATGCTTGGTTACTGGAGGATGCGCATTTTCCCATTGTAGGTCATATCAATAGATGCCGCCGCGCTGAAATAACTCAAAACCACAGGATGGAGATGTATTTTAACATTGTTGCTTTATTAAAACATACCTTCATTCACGGTTGGCTCAAGAGTAACGGGAGAGGAACTTGGTAACTCGGGAGAGGAACTTGGAACATCGCAGCAATGACATACCCGTGGGAACTCGGTTACACACTTGATCATAAACTTGAAGTCTCGTGCACAGCCACGAGTCTGTCACTCGGGGTACCTCGTGGGTCAACTCGCACAGTGAGACAGGGCCAATATATTGCAAGGGGTCAATTCATTTTGTTAAAGTGAAAAATTAACATGACAGCAAGTTGATATGCCTGCTTTTTTTGAGGTGTGATTTCTAATTTTTTTTTTTAGTGCAATTGTGGCATCCACAAGGGAATTATGTTGATGCTTTTAGACTTTCCTTTCACCAGCAACATTACCACAATTAGTTTATTTTGTTGAGGCTTTTTCCTCCCTGTTGAAGTACCCTGAGGTCTTGTTCGTAATGCCTGGGGACTTCAACAAGGCCACCCTCAAGGATGCCACCAAAATACTATCAGTATATCTCTTTTTTTCTTTTTTTAAATTTTTATTATAGAAACAAAATAATAACAAAGTACATTATTTTACAATAATAAAAATACATGATATTAATGATAAATTCATACTATTGATATTATTTGTATTATTATTAATTATAAATTTCAAGGTTGTATATTTTGTATAATTGAGAATACATGGTATTAATGATACATTCATAGTATTAGCAATATACTCATACTATTAATAATTATCAGTATATCTCTTGACTCACCAGAGGCCCAAACACTGTTGACCACTGATATGCAGCCATTAAAGAATACCTACCACGACAGTACAGCCGAGAATACAGCTCTTCGCCCCACAATGTTTGTGAAGAACACGATGCCCATTTAAACCAATCTTCTCTGCTTCCACTGATGCATATCCATCTACTTACCCAAAGGCTTCTTTAATGCCACCAATGTATCTGCCTCCACCAACACATCTGGCAGCGTGTTCCTGCCACCAACTACTCTTGGTGTAAAACTTGCTACGCACATCTCATTTACACTTTTCACACCTGAAACCTATAGCCTTTAGTCTTTGATATTCCCACCCTAGAAAAAAGGTTTTGGATATCTACCCTCTTGTAATTTTATATACTTTGTGACAACGCCCCCTTCCTTTGATCCCTATCACTGGCTGACTGACCAGGAGAGGCCAAGACGAAGGACAGTGCCTCCAAGCAGTACTGGACTTTCTTACTACTATAAATAAAATATATCATATGCATTCACCTTACTGTGTGGGTGTGGTCACTGCCGAACCCTGCATCATCCCTGATGCCACAACATCTATTAGATCTCTTGTCAACTTCCTATGTTACCAGAGAAAACAATCCAAGTGAGTTCCTTGTTGCTAACTACCTATGATCCGGGCAGCATTCTGGTAAACCACTATGCAACCTTTCTAAAGCCTTCACGTCCTTCCTGTAATGTGGCCGACAGAACTCCACACAATATTCCAAATGCAACATAACCAAAGTCCTATAAAGCTGCAATGTGACTTCCTGACTATTACACTCCATGCCCTGACTGATGAAGGTCAGCACAACATACAGTGGCTTGCAAACGTTTTCATACCCCTTGAACTTTTGTACATTTTGTCACGTTACAACCACAAACGTAAATGTATTATTGGATTTTATGTGATAGACCAACACAAAGTGGTGCATAATTGTGAAGTGGAAGGAAAATGATACATGGTTTCCAAATTTTATTACAAATAAAAAACTGAATAGTGTGGCGTGCAAAAGTATTCTGCCCCCCTGAGTCAATACTTTGTAGAACCACCTTTCGCTGCAATGTCTCTACCAGCTTTGCACATCCAGAGACTTAAATTTTTGCCCATTCGTCTTTGCAAAATAGCTCAAGCTCAGTCAGATTGGAGAGCGTCTGTGAACAGCAATTTTCAAGTCATGCCAAACATTCTCAATTGTATTTAGGTCTGGACTTTGACTGGGCCATTATAACACATGAATATGCTTTGATCTAAACCATTCTATTGTAGCTCTGGCTGTATGTTTAGGGTCGTTGTCCTGCTGGAAGGTGAACCTCCGACACAGTCTCAGTCTCAAGTTTTCTTCCAAGATTGCCCTGTATTTGGTTCCATCCATCTTCCCATCAACTCTGACCAGCTTCCCTGTCCCTGCTGAAGAAAAGCATCTCCACAGCATGATGCTGCCACCACCATGTTTCACAGTGGGGATGGTGTGTTCAGGGTGATGTGCAGTATTAGTTTTCCGCCACACATAGCGTTTTGCATTTAGGCCAAAAACTTCAAGTTTGGTCTCATCAGACCAGAGAACCTTCCTCCACATGTTTGCTCTGTCCCCTGCATGGCTTGTGGCAAACTGCAAATGGGACTTCTTATGGCTTTGTTTCAACAATGGCTTTCTTCTTGCCACTCTTCCATAAAGGCCCGATTTGTGGAGTGCACGACTAATAGTTGTCCTGTGGACAGATTCTCCCACCAGAGCTGTGGATCTCTGCAGCTCCTCCAGAGTTACCATGGGCCTCTTGGCTGCTTCTCTGATCAATGCTCTCCTTGCCCGGCCTGTCAGTTTAGGTGGATGGCCATGTCTTGGTAGGTTTGCAGTTGTGCCATACTCTTACCATTTTCGGATGATGGATTGAACAGTGCTCCGTGAGATGTTCAAAGCTTGGGATATTTTTTATAACCTAACTCTGCTTTAAACATCTCCACAAATTTATCACCTGTCTGGTGTGTTCCTTGGGCTTCATTGTATTGTGTATCTTTATTATCATTTTTCTGAGTACTTACATACCCAGAGAAAAACGTAAAAAAGTTTTCTCAACCAGTGTCCATTCATTGTGCAGTAAAAAATAAATAGAAATAAAGAATAAAAGTACATATATCACGAGTTCCGATCAGCAGTGGCACGACAATGGCTCTGCTTCACCTGGACACATATGCTGCATAACCAGTCGCTCAAAACACTTCATTACTATGGGTGTTAGAGCCACTGGTCGCAAGTCATTATGGCAGGCTGGGTTTGGTTTCTTCGGGACAGGAACGATGGTGGCACTCTTAAGACAGTTGGGCACTACTGCCTGGCTGAGCGAGGTGTTAAAAATATCTGTGAAGACATCTTTCAGTTGCTCGGCGCAGTCTCTTAGCACGCACCCAGGAATGTTGTCTGGCCCTGTGGCTTTGCGTGGGTTGATGCTGGCAAAGGCCTTTTTTACTCCGGCTGCGGACAGTCTGAGCGACTGGTCATCGGGAGATGGCAGTAGTGCACGTGTCTGGGTGCTGTTTTTAACCTCAAACCGTGCGTAGAACTTGTTCAGTTCATCTGATAGAGAGGGGTCGTTTTGGCATATCCGCAGTGGGGGGGGCTTGCATTCAGTGATGGTATGAAATCCCTGCCGCAAGCGACGTGTGTCTTTGTCATTTGTGAAGTGACTATTAAGTTTTTGCCTCTTCGCTTCCCTGATCCCCCTGGATATGTTACTCCTTGCCAGTTTGTGCTGCGTTGTCTCCAGATTTAAATGCAGCATTCCGGATTCTCAGTAGGGTACACACATCCCCAGTTAGCCAGGGTTTCTGATTGGCACGCCTCCTGACGGTTTTTATCACCATTACATCCTCGATGCATTTATTGATGTATCCGATGATGGAATCTGTGTATTCTTGGAGGTTGATGCCACTGTCATCTGTTGCTGCTGTTTGTTCACTAATGTTCTCTAACAAACCTCTGAGGCCTTCACAGAACAGCTGCATTTATACTGAGATTAGATTACACATAAGTGGACTCTATTTACTAATTAGGTGACTTCTGAAGGCAATTGGTTGCACTGGATTTTATTTAGGGGTATCAGAGTAAAGGGGGCTGAATTCTTTTGCACGCCACACTTTTCAGTTTTTTATTTGTAAAAAAATTTGAAAACCATGTATCATTTTCCTTCCACTTCACAATTATGCGCCACTTTGTGTTGGTCTATCACATAAAATCCCAATAAAATACATTTACGTTTGGTTGTGACAAATTGTGGAAAAGTTCAAGGGGTATGAAAACTTTTGCAAGCCACTGTATATGTATTGTCACTTTCAGTGAGCTATGGATTTCGACTCCAATATCTCTCTGTACATCAATGCTGTTGAGAGTCTTACCATTAACGGTATACTATCTCTTGCATTTGACTTCCCAAAGTGCAACATCTCATATTTGCTCACAGTGCCCTCCATAATGTTTGGGACAAAGACCCATCATATTTTTATTTATTTGTATTCCACAACTTGAAATTTGTAATGGAAAGAAATCACATGGTTATTAAAGTGCACATTGTCAGATTTTGATTAAGGCCATTTCTAATACATTTTGGTTTCACCATGTAGAAATTACAGCAGTGTTTTTTACGTAGTCCCCCCATTTCAGGCCACCATAATGTTTGGGACATAGCAATGTCATGTATATTAAAGTAGTCATGTTCAATATTTTGTTGCATATCCTTTTCATGCAATGACTGCTTGAAGTCTGCAATTCATGGACATCACCAGTTGCTGGGTGTCTTCTCTGGTGATGCTCTGCCAGGCCTGTATTGCAGCCATCTTTATGGATATCACCAGTTGCTGGGTGTCTTCTCTGGAATACCAGGCCTGTATTGCAGCCAACTTTAGCTTATGCTTGTTTTGGGGGCTAGTCCCTTCAGTTTTGTCTTCAGCATATAAAACGCATGCTCAATTGGGTTTAGATAGGGTGATTGACTTGGCTACTCAAGAATTGACCATTTTTTAGCTTTGAAAAACTCCTTTGTTCCTTTCGCAGTATGTTTGGGATCATTGTCTTGCTGTAGAATGAACCGCTGGACAATGAGTTTTGAAGCATTTGTTTGAACTTGAGCAGATAGGATGTGTCTGTACACGTCAGAATTCATTATGCTGCTACCATCAACTGTTGTAACATCAATGCAGATAAGTGAGCCAGTATCTTCAGCAACCATACATGCCCAGGCCAAACCCCCCCCCACCACCGTGTTTCACAGATGAGGTGGTATGCTTTGGACCTTGGGCAATTCTTTCTCTCCTCCATACTTTGCTCTTGCCATCACTCTTCATCTCATTTGTCCACAAGACCTTTTTCCAGAACTGTGGTTGCTCTTTTAAATACTTCTTGGCAAACTGTAACCTAGTCATCCTATTTTTGCGGCTAACCAGTGGTTTGCATCTTGCAGTGTAGCCTCTGTATTTCTGTTCATGAAGTTTTCTGCGGACAGTGGTCATTGACAAATCCACACCTGACTCCTGAAGAGTGTTTCTGATCTGTTGGACAGGTATTTGGGGGGTTTTCATATAGAGAAAATTATTTTGTCATCAGCTGTGGAGGTATTCCTTGGTCTTCCAGTCTCTTTGCGATTAGTAAGCTCACCAGTGCTCTCTTTCTTCTTAACTTTATTCTTGTTTCTCTGTCTCATAATGGCACATAATGCCACTTTTATTGGCACAACTTTGGTCCTTGGGTTGATAAATAGCAATAAAAGTTTCCAAATGTGATGAAAGACTGGAGGAAAGACGAGGTGCTGAGCACTCTCTTATACCTGCATTAGGGTGGCAATTAAACACACCTGAGCAATTACAAATGCCCGTGAAGCCATGTGTCCCAAACATTATGGTGCCCTGAAATGGGGGGACTATGTATAAACACTGCAGTAATTTGTACATGGTGAACATAAAATGTATAAAAAATGGCCTTTATTAAAATCTGACAATATGCACTTTAACCACATGTGATTTTTTTCAAATTGTGGAGGACAGGCAAATAAATAAATAATGGGTCTTTGTCCCAAACATTATGGAGGGCACTGTATATTAAATTCCTTCAGACACTTCTATACCTATTTCTTTAGCTGATCTATATCCCACTGTATATTTTGATGGTCTTTCTTACTATGCAGTCAACCAATGTTGCTGTTTGCAAACTTATTAACCTACCTATCTACATTTATGTCCAAAATGTCACAAAGTGCTGAAGCAACTCAGTGGGTCAGGCAACATATCTGGAAAACATGCTCAGATGACGTCCCAAAGGATCCTGATCCGAAACGTCACTTATCCATGTTTTCCAGGAATGCTGTTTGACCTGCTGAGTAACTCCAGCACCGTGCCTTTTTTGTAAACTAGCATCTGTAGTTTCTGGTTACAGATCCAAGCACCAGTCCCCCGAATCACAATCTCTTGCTTCTCCCCTAACAAATTCTGCTCTGTCTTGGGCTTTTGCACTAAGTCCGCGTCAATAACGGGGAAGCTAAGTCGGCTACTAAGACAACCCTGTCGATTTTGGAAATGTCTCACTAAAATCCATTAGACAACATCCAGTGCCCTACCTTCATCAATCACCTTCGTCACTGCCTCAGAAAACCTGATCATCTTACAGAAGAAGCATATAAAGCCATGCTGATTTCCCCTAATTAGCCTATTCTTTTCCAAATGAGAGTGAATCCTAACCCAAAGAATCCTAAAAGCTTCCCTCCACTTGGCCACCAACCACTTAGCTGTTGCTCAACCGTCTTTTAATATCCTGGTTTATCTCTACTTTCCTTAGAAAGTAGATTTTGGAATATCTGACTACCTCGGTGTGCTTCTACTCCCTGCTTAGAAGCAAAAACTGAAATGGGATGATCAGGTACACAATGTCGTATCTGAGGGAACAGATACGATTCCCCATGACTACTTTGAGTCGGTAGTCCACTTAACCCACCCTCCACCAACATTAATTTCCACCTTCACTATCTACTTTCTTTTTCATCCCTTTCAATGTTCCCAACCAAATTATTTTAGTACTTCCCAACCTTGCCTTCTCATCACCTCTGTGTGATATTGGTACTCCTACCTTTAGTATTGAAGACTATTTCTAAGTTTGCTGATCTAGTCAAGTTGAGTTAGTTGGGGCACATACTGCATCATGTGGATAGTATGAAGTTATCCATTTCAGTAGACATTGAGGCATGGAAACATAGGGTAGGGTAGAACCTTTTTTTCCAAAGACTGGAGGCATGACTTTAAGGTGAGAGGGGCAGAGTTTAAGGGAGAAATCAAGGGCAAGTTTTTTTACAAAGAGAGGTGGATGCTTGGAATGCCTGCCAGAGATGGTGGTGGCGGCAGATACAATGGTGGTGTTTAGGAGGCAATATTATTCAAATGCTGGTAGATTGGGAAATGTTTAAGAGGCTCTTAGATAGGTATATGGAGGCCTATATCTGTGCTGTACTTTTTTATGCTCTGTCCTAATTGTCCAAGAGGTAAAAAATTAAATGGGATTTTTATTAAAACTAATTGTGTCAACAGGAGAGGATAGAATACGTAACTTTACAAGACTCGATGAAGATATAAACAGATTGTTATAAATGTTGGAGGATGAAATTGAAGAATTATAATAGATAAAATGAAATTGCTATACGCAACAGTTCTAGCAGCATTTCTGAAATAAGAAAGATACGTCAAATTGGTGACCTTTCCTTGGAACTGGTGAAATTTAGAACAGGGTTTTCACAGGCACTGGTGCAGGGAGAGTGAGATGAGAGAGGGTCAGAAGTGAAGATCGGTGATAGAATTGGATGGTAGTAGAGATTAAGAACAAATGGATGATGATAAAAAGGAATAGTAATGGGACAAATAATAAAATAAATAGAGGGGTAAATGGGTTAGGTGGAACCATTACCTGTAGCAGCGGTATGAAACAGTGATGTCAATGGTTATAATCTGAATTTATTGACCTCTTTAACTGAGATTTTACTTCGGAGTCACGTGAGTGACTACGTGAAGACCCCGTCCGGCACGCATGCGCGACATTAGCGTTCATGCAGTGCACCCGCGACGAACGGGAGTTCAAGGCGCTCCCGCTACAAATTGAAAAGTCGGGCCGACAGGTAAGTTTTACCGTGGCCGTGTGTCTTTTTCTCTGTGGTCTGTTTGTTTTCCAGAAAGAATGAGCAAGACCAGAGGAACGAAGTCTGCAGCTCGCCCCCGTTCGTCCTCCGTTGAGGAATGCTCTTTGGAGGGGGGGCAAGAGGCGGCGTGTATAACTACTGAGCCGAGCCCAGCACCGCTCGTGCTGCCTGAGCAGCGGTCTGGAGGTACCTGCAGCCAGAACCGGGCGGTAGTGTCCGACGATTCGGATGAAGATGCCTCACCGCTCGAGAGCGACACAGGCAGCCGCCTAAGCCGCATGGAACGGCTTATGGAGCAATTGCTCCAGCGAGATCTGCTGAGAGAGCAGCAGCAGCCTCGCCAAGGGAGTTCAGGCACTCCCGCAGTGCCCTTTACGGCACTGGCCATTGCTTCACCTTCTTTTGAAGGCAGCATTGGCGACCAGGTCTGGGCTGGTCAAGAAGAGGGGTCACTGGCTGAAGATATCGGGAGTACGCAGGGTGTACAGGATCAGGAAGAGCTGCTGGGTGTGGTCAACCGCTA
The DNA here is from genome assembly GCA_035221665.1 of Okamejei kenojei. Classification (NCBI taxonomy): domain Eukaryota; kingdom Metazoa; phylum Chordata; class Chondrichthyes; order Rajiformes; family Rajidae; genus Okamejei; species Okamejei kenojei. The sequence continues at coordinate 26,673,949 of CM069150.1, forward strand.
CGTGGCCATTCCACAAGCGGGTCGGCCATTAGAGCCGAAACTTGCAGCCAGCATTAACCACCTGTCCTCAAAACCCCTACAAGAACAGGTGGTCAATGAGGCTCTTGAACTATATACAGCCCCAGTAAATGGTACATCATTGAATGTACCCGCTGTAAACAGCCAAATTTGGGGACATTTGGGGCACAACATCAGGAACCTGGAGTTGAAGCTCCAGAAAATCCTTAAACTCCTAACTGCAGGAATAACATCTTATGCTCGGTCCATTGATGGTGCGGACATCTCCACAAATCAGCAAGACACATTAGCTCTGCTGTGCACCACTCAATATGAAATAAACAATTTACGGAAGGAAATTATCAAGCCTGCCCTCAACCCTAAATTTGCGGGACTATACAAAACACCGGGTTCAGAACCTCCTATTCTGCTCTTTGGGAAAGACCTTCCAAAAAAGGTGAAAGACCTAGAGGAAGAATCCAAGACCTTTGGTCTCGTGAGGGCAGGTTTGGGACCGAGTAGACCTAACAAACCCAGGCGGCAGTACCCCATGGCGTCCACCAGTCGTCGACCACACTATGGGACTGGTGAAAGCTCGGGGTCCGCAACCATTCCCCGTAAGCCTTTTTTAGGCCAGGGCCCAGAGCGGACCCCATGGAAAATGCGCCACCCCCAACAACATCAACATCAACATCAACCCTCTACAGCCCAGCAGACGCCTCATCGCCCAGCGAAGAGGCAGAAGAAGCACCAATAACCATGGAGGTAGGTGGGTCTGGTTCCTCTCAGCATATGAGCAGTAGGGGCTCTATACTAACAGGGGGGAGATTGCACTTGTTTTTGGATGCATGGGAATCCATCACTAATGACAAGTATATACTCAGCAGCGTTCATGGCTACAAAATTGACTTTGTTCATGAAAACATTCCGCCAGTTCAGCATATACCCAAAAGGGTATTCACCCTCTCAGTCAAAGAGAAACAAGAGGGTCAAGCTGAACTGATGAGGTTACAAGCAAAAGGTGTCATTGAAAGAACAAAACATGAACCTTTGGAATTTGTGTCTAATATTTTCACTAAAATCAAAAAAGATGGTGGACGTCGCATCATCATTGACTTAACTACTTTAAACAAGTCTGTCAGGTAAATACATTTCAAGATGGATACTTTTGAAACAGCCAGACTATTGGTTTCTAGAGGGTACTTTCTAGCAAGCATTGATTTAAAAGATGCCTACTACTCAGTACCCATACACAAGGAGCATCGTAAATACTTAAAATTTATCTGGATGAAACAGTTATGGCAATTTAAAGCCTTACCAAATGGGCTAACCTCCGCTCCAAAGCTGTTCACTAAAATCTTAAAACCTGCCTTGGCATTATTGAGGAAACAAAAGCATATAGTCATGGCGTATTTAGACGACATTTTAATAGTAGGGAAAACCTTGGAGACAGCCATTTTGGCAGTAGCAGCCACCAAACGTTTGTTTGAAACTTTGGGGTTTGTCATACATCCAGATAAATCCAATTTTACACCGTCCACTGCCATGGACTATCTTGGATTTACGATTGATACTGTTCGCATGATTGTAACTCTGCCGAAGGGGAAAGCATCAGAATTGGCACTATCATGCAACGAACTCATGAATAAACATCAGCCAACCATACGGGAGGTAGCTAGAGTTATTGGCAAAATGGTAGCAGCTTTTCCAGCTGTACAATTTGGGCCTTTGCACTATCAAAATTTGCAAAGAGCAAAAGTGCATGCACTAAAGCAAAACTCAGGTCACTTTGACCGAGCTATGAGTTTAACTGCTGAATCCATTCCAGAGTTACAATGGTGGGCAAGGAACGTAAGGCTCAGCTCCAGTCCCATAATAATCACCAACCCAGTATTAACCATTTAAACGGATGCCAGTGCTTTGGGCTGGGGAGCAACTAACATGCAATCCAGCACAGGGGGCAGATGGACTAAATTTGAATCATCTTGCCTACAGACACGGGGTATCAACTACTTAGAAATGTTGGGTGCGTTTTATGGGTTAAAAGCATATTCATCTAATACGCATCATGCACATGTCCGGTTGCAATTAGATATTACCACGGTGGTGGCTTATATCAACCACATGGGTGGTGTAAAGTCGATATCGTGTGACAATTTGGCCAACCTAATCTGGCAATGGTGTGTTGAAAAGACATATTTGGTTATCAGCAACTTACCTACCAGGTAAGCAAAATACAGTGGCAGACACCAGGTCACGCAGATTCAATGATAACATCGAATGGATGTTAAATCCCAAAATATTTGCTGAAATTACGAAGCAATATGGCACACCAGATATCGATCTATTTGCATCCAGGCTGAATCACCAGGTACCAACGTATGTCGCTTGGGAACCAGACGCTGAGGCAGCAGCAGTTGATGCATTCTCGCTGCATTGGGGGAAAATGTTCTTTTATGCTTTTCCCCCCTTCTGCCTCATCAGTCGGGTATTGCGCAAGATTCAATTGGATTCCGCTTCAGGAATCTTGATAATACCCGACTGGCCTACACAGCCATGGTTCCCAGTGGCCTTCGACATGGCTGTCGAAACACCGTTGGAATTCCCAGCAGTCGAGAGTTATTAATCCACCCAGTGTCAGGCATTAGTCACCCGTGCCATGACAGAGTCAATCTCCTGGCTTGCAGATTCTAAAAAGACCTCTACTGGGCCTGGGACTGTCTGAGGACGCCATCAACATGATGACCGCATCCCACCGGGAGTCCACCAGGAGACAATACCTGACCAACATAAGAAAATGGGAACGGTATTGCTCCAAAACAGGAACTCCCTACACTACAGCTACAGCCACCAGTGTTGTGGAGTTTCTGGTTGGATTACATCGGGAAGGACTCAGCTACAGCGCCATTAATACAGCCAGGAGTGCGTTGTCAGCTTATTTGGTTCCAGCAGCAGGACAACTGACTTTGGGGTCCCATCCACTAGTGGTCAAAATCATGAGGGGCATTTTTAACACCAATTCCCCTAGGCCTAGGTACACTCAGATCTGGGATGTCAGCATTGTACTGACGTACCTTAGGGGATGGCCACCACCCAGGTCACTCACGCTGGAACAACTTACACTGAAATCAGTCATGCTCATGGCACTAGTGTCAGCTCAAAGGGTACAGTCCCTCCACCTTCTGAGGCTGGACAGCATGACAGAGTCATTGGACTGTATCACATTTCACATTCAGGGACTGGTCAAACAAACTAGACCAGGTACCACGCCTCCAGTAATGGAGTTCCGGGCATATTCACCTGACCCACGGTTGTGTGCCAAGACCCATCTCGCCAATTACATAGACACAACATATAACTTAAGAGGGAGAGAAAAAGCCTTATGGATAAGCCACAAGAAGCCTCATGGTCAGGTGACGAGCCAAACCATTTCAAGATGGCTCAAGCAGGTGCTTAAGTCCGCGGGAGTTGATACTAATGTTTTACAAATCTCATTCCACCAGGGCTGCATCTACGTCGGCGGCTAGGCGAATGGATGTGCCTATGGACCATATTCTGGCCAGAGCAGGATGGTCCTCAGAGAGAATTTTCCAAAGGTTTTTAATCAGCCGCTGGCGGAACCTGCTACATTTGCAGACAGAATTTTAGAGTCTGCAGCTAATATTTAATTTAAGCCGGGGGAGCTCTCTGTTTTTTGTTATCATTAATAAACCTTTATTGTTCACAAACAGGTTATTGTTGATTGTATAACATGCTTCCTCCCCTCTAAGGTCTTCAGGCAGTGAGTGAAGCATGAGCTGGTTCACGGTTCGGATTCACAGAGCTTTGAAGTCTTCACGTAGTCACTCACGTGACTCCGAAGTAAAATAGTAAGATTAAATGAGAACTTACCAGTTCGAAGTTTGATCTGTATTTTATGAGGAGTTACGATGAGGGATTACGTGCCCTCCGCTCCCACCCTCTATTATACAGATCAACTGGTAATTAAGTTCTTATTTTTTCTTTACTATATTTATTTCAATTGTTGTGTTTTTCTGTGAATCCACGCCGCTGCTTTGAAGAAATGTCGCGCATGCGTGCTGGACGGGGTCTTCACGTAATCCCTCATCGTAACTCCTCATAAAATACAGATCAAACTTCGAACTGGTAAGTTCTCATTTAATCTTACTATTTGTGAAGCAACTGATTGAAAGAGATCATAATTGCTTCAAACTTAATGTTGAGCTTTATAATGGAAAGGATATCCAAGTCATACTGTAGCAGAGGAGGCTGTTCATTGATGAGTTGACTTGGGTGATACAGAAGGAATGATCCTATTGAAAGGAAGGGAAAGAGATGTAGAAACAATGAATTGCAGATGCTGGTTAATACACAAAAGGACACAAAGTGATGGAGTAACGCAGTTGGTCAGGCCGCATCTCTAGAAAACATGGATACGTGTCGTTTTAAGCTGAGATCGTTCTTCAGACTGTAGGGTGGAAGAAGAAAGCTGCAAAAGGTGAGAGGCAGGTTAAAGCGTGGCAGGTAATTGGTTGACATGGGCGAGGGTGACATAGGCGAGGGCGAGGCAAGATGACTGAAACAGGAAAGAACAGAAGGTGTAAAACAAGTGTGTAGAGTTGTGGATTGCAAAGCCAGAGTAGTAGACAGGGGGGTAGTGTAAAGTTGGCGGGGGTCCATGTGGGGCACAGGTAAGGGGGGTGGGGGTGGAATTTGGGAGGGTGATTAGTTAGAGGTTACCTAAAATTGGAGAATTCATTGTTCATACCATTGAGTTGTAAGCTACCCAAGGGGAATATGAGATGGTGTACCTTCAGTTTATGTGTGATCTCACTGTATTTCAAAGGAGCACACCCAGGGCAGAAAGGTCAGTGTGGTAATGGAAAGGGGAGTTAAAATGGTTAGCAACTGGTTAACAAGATCCAGTAGACTTTGGTGGACCTCATGTTCACCATTGCTATCCAGCCCCGCTACACCTCGATCCCCCATCAGGGAAGTCTCAAGGCCCTCAGTTTCTTCCTTCAACTGAGACCCAATCAATTTTCCTCTACCAGCAATCTCCTCCACCTGGCAGAACTTGTCCTCGCCCTCAATAATTTATCTTTTGATTCCTCTCACTTCCTCCAAGTTAAAGGTGCAGCCATAGGCAATCGCATGGCCAATCTTTCCAGCCTTTTTGTTGATTATGTGGAATAGTCCAATTTCAAGGGGGAAAACTGGCCCTATCTCCCAACTCTTTGCCACATCAACAACAATATCTGGGCTGCCTCCTGCACCTATGCATAACTTGTGAATTTCAGTAACTTGACCACAAACTTCCACCCTGCCCTTAAATTAACCTGGACTATCTCTGACATCTATCTTACCTTTCTTGATCTCTGTCTCCATCACAGGAGACAGACAATCAACTAACATCTACTGTAAACCTATTGACTTCCACAGTTATCTGGACTACTTTATCCCACCTTGCATTGGCGCTATTCCTTACTCTCAATTTCTCCGTCTCTGCCGTGGGGTGCTCCCAAGATGAGACTTTTCATTCCAGGATATCCAGGATGTCCTCTTTTATTAGTAAACATGGTTTTCCCCCTTCAGTCATAGATGGATCCGTCACCCACATCTCCTCAGTGTCCCATAGTTCTGCTCTTGCTCCCCTTCCCCCTAGATGGAACAAGGATAGAGTTCCCTTGGTCCTTACTTTTCACCCCACCAGCCACCGCATCCAATTCGTCATGCTCTGACATTTTCTGCACCTCTGACCTGATCCCATCATTAGTTCCATCTTCCCACCTTTACCCCTTACTGCCTTCTGCAGAGACCCCTTGGTTCATTCATCCCTTCACACCGACACAACCCCTTCCCAAGGTACATGCCCAAGTGTAGATCCGGCGACTGTTTCGCTGAACATGTCTAAAAATCACTCCCAAACTACCATCAACATGTCTCCTGCAACACCAGAGGATCAAACACCCTTGACCAGTGCTATACGACCATTAAGGATGCCAATCGCTCTATCCCTCGCCCTCACTTCGGGAAATCCGACCATTCAGCGATGCTACTTCTTCCAGCATACAGGCAGCAACTGAAGAGCGCACCCCCAGAGGTGAGGACTGTACAGAGCTGGTCTGGAGAGGCAGAGGAACAACTACGGTCTGCTTGGAGACAGTTGACTGGGCAATGTCCAAGGTCTCGGCAATGGACCTGAATGAATATGCCACAGTCGTCACAGACATCATAAGGAAAGTGTGGAGGACTGCGTTCCTACAAAAACCTTTGGAGTGTTTCCTAATCAGAAGCCTTGGATGAACCAGTAGATCTGCATTCTTCTGAAGACCAGATCCCGGGCATTCAGGTCTGGTGTCGCAGAGGTCTATAAGAAGTCCAGATACGACCTTGACAAGGCCATCAAAAAGGCCAAAAGGGACTTTTGCTAAAAGCTAGAGGATGGGGCGGATGCTCTGCAACTGTGGCAGGGCTTGAATGCCATCACCCCCTACAAGGCAAAATCAGGTGGCGGCTCAAACGACAGCGAAGCATCACTCCCTGACGAGATCAATGCGTTCTACGCACGCTTTGATAGGGAGAACACTGATGTGCCTTACCGAGCCCCTATACGCCCTGATGGTATTACAGTGACAGTCACAGAGGCCAACGTCAGAAGATCCTTCGGGGGGTGAACCTAAGGAAAGCGCCTGGACCTGATGGTATACCCGGACGTGTTCTATAAACCTGTGCAGACCAGGGGTTTTTACGGACATTTTCAATCTCCCACTGCTGAGGTCTGAGGTCCCCACCTGCTTTAAGAGGGCATCAATAATACCCATGCCCAAGAAGAGCAATGTGACGTGCTTCAATGAGTATTGACCAGTGGCACTAACATCAGTGTTGATGAGTTGCTTTGAGAGGTTGGTTATAGCGCATATCAACTCATGCCTCAATAAGAACACTACAGTTCACCTACCGTCACAATAGGTCCATGGAGGATACGATCTCACTGGCTCTCCACTCCGCACTGGACATTAAAAACATTTACGTCAGGCTGTTGTTTATAGACTACAGCTCGGCGTTTTATACCATCATCTCCATCAAACTGGTTACCATGCTCACGTAACTGGGTCTTTGCACGTCCCTCTGCAATTGGATCCTCGATTCCTCATCCAGAAATCACAGTCTGTTCGAATTGGCAGAAACACTTCATCCTCAGTAATAATCAGTACGGGAGCACCTCAAGGCTGCGTGCTCAGCCCCATGCTCTACTCACTCTATACTCATGACTGTGTAGCCGGACATAGTGCGAACTCCATTTTCAAGTTCGCTGATGACACCACCATTGTGGGACGAATTACAGATGGTGATGAGTCAGAGTGTAGAAGTGAGATCGACCGACTGACCAAATGGTGCCAGCACAACAACCTGGCTCTCAATATCAGCAAAACCAAAGAACGGATTGTGGACTTTGGAAGAGGAAGGTTGAGGACCCCACAATCCTGTTTGCATCAATGGGACGATGGTGGAGAGAGTCAAAAACTTCAAATTCCTGGGCGTGCATATTTCGAACGATCTTTCCTGGACCCAGCACACTGATAGAATTATAAAGAAAGCACATCAGTGCCTCTACTTCCTGAGAAGGTTACGGATACTCGGTATATCAAAGAGGATTCTCTTGAACTTGTACAGGTGCACAGTAGAGAGCATATTCGGCAACTTAAACGTCCAGGAACAGAAAAGACTGCAAAACGTTGTGAACACTGCCCAGTCCATCACCGGCTCTGACCTCCCCACCATCGAAGGGATTTATCGGAGTCGCTCAAAAAGGCAGCTAACATCATCAGAGACCCACACCATCCTGGCCACACACTCATCTCACCATTGCCATCGGGAAGAAGATACATGAGCCTGAGAACTGTAACGTCCAGGTTCAGAAACAGCTTCTTCCCTACAACCATCAGGCTATTAAACACTAAAACATCATAAGCTATGAACTACGAGAACATTATTATTGCACTGTTATTGTTTGATTTTTTTGAGTTTTGTTATTATTTATTATGATTACATATTCTGCTGTGCTGCAGCAAGTAAGAATGTTGTTGTTCCATCTGGGACATGTGACAATAAAACGCTCTTGACCTTTCTGTCCTGGGCTGCCTCCATACCGGAGTGAGGCTACATGCAAACTGGAGGAACAGCACATTATATTCCATCCGCTTATGTAGCTAATTTAAAACCCTAAGGTATGAACATTGAATTCTCCAATTTTAGGTAACCTCTAACTAACCCCTCCACCTCCCCCACTTTCTCTCCTTCCCTCCCCTTTGACCCACCAAGACTCCCACCTCTTTCTTCTCTCTACTCAATAGCTGTTGTTTAGATTTGGATGAGAAAGCATGAGTGCTGCTTGAGTGGAGCCTAAAAGCTGGCCTACACTGTGGACCAAATAGTCTGCTAATGCTTCAAAACAAAAGGAGTGCTGTTAGAGGAAATTGGGCTGTTGATGCGTTTGGGCGTGACCCATCATGTGCACTGTTAAGGGTCTGTCCCACTTGGCGATTTTTTTCAGCGACTGCCGGCGTCATATCACTGTCGCCAAAAGACTTTGAACGTTTCAAAATCCAGCGGTGACAAAAAAATTGTTGCGACACTTGAAAAAGTACCGCGCGTCAATACGTCATCTTGCCGCGTCACCGGTGCATCACGGCACAAATTTTTCGGTGACCTGATAAGTCAGTCAACGAAACAATTGCCAATTGGGACAGGCCCTTTACTATATCCAATGTAATCAGCTTTTCATCCCCTTCAAAGCCACCTTCTCACTCGTTCAGGCGAAGCAGCTTCTGCAGTTTACCTTCTTCCCCATTCATCATTCCTGACACTCATTTCTTAGCCTTGTACACAGTTGTGAAGAACCTCAACAAGCAACATTTATCTTTCAGTTATGCACTTTACAAATCTCTGGACGTAAATTCTAGAATTTGAAGCCATAATCACCGCTTTTATTCTCCTAATACACCAGTTTCAAAAATGAATCTTTGATTTTCATTTACACTTTGTTTCTTTACTTGTCCCACCAATGTCACCTCAATTAATCACAGTCATTTAATTACTTTAAAAGCATGTTTATTGTTGTAATGTAGGATAAACATCAATTAAATTGTGCACAATAATTCACTCACAAACTGCAATGTGAAAATGATGTAATCCCTTTCAGCAATGTTGGTTGAAAGATAAATATTGGCCAGGACACTGGGGATAACTCCCCTGCTCTATGAATAGTAATTTGGAGAGCTGACTGCACCTCGCTTTAAAATCTTTTTTGTAAAACACTGCCTGTGACAGCCCATACACAGTAAAACATCAAGAGTATCACATTTGTTTTTATGTTCAAATCTTTGGAGAGGACAGGATGTGGATCTAATATAATTTTTCCAATAGGGAGATGTCAGGTGCTTGATATGTTCCTCCATCGCATGGGCTCTGTCGTCACTGATGACCGTGTCAATGTTTACATTCAAGAAGAGGTAAGACAATATACACACATGGTGACATCAATAGGTTACTGGCTAAAGGTTCCCCTGCAATAAAAACAATGCATCGATAGGACTGTGTGCTACTGTGATGATCGGGGGACAGCACATTTGAGCTCCTCAGCAGGAATATTGAGCAAAGGCCCAACGAGGAAATTGCATCAGGTGAAGATCAGATGAGAATAATGGACAAAAGATACTTGGACGATTTTAGCATTTTAATTTGTCTTTGGTTGGACTGCAGTGAGCTGGAACCCGCTGCTTGCAAGGAATGTGCAAACAGAGTCATAAGACTTTCAAAAGAGCCATTGGCAGAATAAAGTACCCCGTGAAGGTAGCAATAGGACTGACTATGGAATTCTACAAAGGAGAGGAATGGTTAAGAAAGGTCAACTGATCTTCTGTGCCCTAACAATTTCATGTTTCCCTAACTGTTTGGTTTAAGTCCTGTTTCAGTGCAGATATGGAGATACAAGGAACTTCAGATGCTGGAATCTTGAGCACAACACCATATGCAGGAGTAGCTCTGTCGGTCGGAAGCATCTGTGGAGGAAATAGATATGCAATGTTTGGGTTTGGTCACTTCTTCAGACTGATTGTAGTCAAGGGGAGAAGGCTGAAAAAGAGGTGGGGACGGGGCATTACCTAGCAAGTCAGGTGGAAATAGACACAAAATGCTGGAGTAACTCAGCAGGACAGGCAGCATCTCTGGATAGAAGGAATGGGTGACGTTTCAGGTCGAGACCTTTCTTCAGACTGAATCGGGAAGAGGGAGATACAGAGATCAGGAAATGTAAGGTGTGAAAATAAGACGAAGGCGTTAGATCAAGAAAAATGTAGAATAGATTTTTCTTAGCTTTGAGAAGGGGTAACAACAAAGCAAGCAGATAAAATGGAAATGAGGACAGTCAGACTAATCAGAGAATGGAAAGGGGGAAGGGATGGAGAGAGAGGCAAGGCAAAGGTTATTTGAAGTTAGAGAAGTCAATATACCGCTGAGGTGTTCTTACCCCAATTTGTGCTGGGCCTCACTCTGACAATGGAGGATGTGGGTGAAGGAGGGGCTGATTGCCAGATGAGGGGAGTAAGTATCTGAGGAGGGGATGGTTTAGGTGGGAAGGGATGACTGAACCAAGGTGATGTTGAGGGAGTGGCCTCTGCGGAAAGCTAAAAGTGGTGGGGATGAGAAGGTATGAGGAGTGGTGGGATCTTATTGAAGGTGGCGGAAATAGAGGAAAATTATGTCTTGGATGTGGAGGCTGGTGGGATGTGAGGTTGCGACTTGGAGAACTGTTCTTGTCCCATCTCGGGGGGGGGGGGGGGGGAGGAGGAATGAAAGCATAACTGTGATACACAGAGGACACTTGAATGAGGGATCTATCCATAACCGCAAGGGGAGCGCCACGTTTACTTAAAGAGGACATCTTTAATGTTCTTAAATGGAAAGTTTAATTTTAGGAGCAGATGCAGTGGAGAAATTGAGAGTAAGGGATGATATCCTTTCAAGAGGCCGGCAGTGTAGTTAGAGTCACTGTGGGAGTCGGTGAGTTTGTTGCAGCAGTCAATCGATTGTCTGTTCCCTGTGATGGAGACAGATAAATCGAAAAAGGTGGAAGGTGTCAGAGACGGTCCAAATTAATTTGAGGGCAGAGTGGAAGTTAGTAAAATTGATTAAATCAATGAGTTCTCCATGAATGCTGTAGGCTGTGCCGATGCAGTCATCCATGTAGCAGAGAAAGATTTTGGAAAGGAACCGGGGTGCACTTGGAACGAGGACTGTTCCAAGTGCACATAACTAACAGTAAGACAGGCAATCTTGGGGCCCACAGCTGCTCCTTTGACTAAGAAAATTAGTGGAGTCTAAAAATAAATTTGTTGAGGGTGAGGACAAGATCCACCAAGTGGAGGAGAGTGTTAGTTTAGGGGAACTGATTGGGTTTCTGTTCAACGAAGACCTTCCAGTAGGGGAATGGAGGTGCAAAGGCACTGGACTTCCTTGGTAAAGATGAGAAGCCAAGAAATTGAAAGTGTTGAAGAGCGTGTGAAGTGTCCTGGATGTAGGTCGGAACGGACTTGACAAGGGGGGACACGATGGAATAAAGGTATTTAGATAAACTCTGGGCAGAAACAGCAGGACAGCCCTGCCTAAGGATTTTGTGCAGGAGATAAAAATAGTCAGTACAGGGTTGGGAAACTGTAAGGTTGATGCTTGTGGAGAGGAAATCACCAAAGGTGATGAGATTGATAACGGTCTGGGAGATGGTGGCCAGGTGTTTGGCCTTAGCGTTATGGTCAAAGGGTAGGTCTGAGGAGGTGTCCGAGAGTTGCATCTGGCCTTGGCATGGTAAAGGACAGCCTACAATGGGGCTTGAAGACTGAATTTCAAAATTCTGTAGTATTGCTGGACCAGAACCTGGTTACCAAGCATGGAGGTACATGAATGCATGAATTGATGTTCATTAGGGTAAAGGTTGCATAGATTTGCATTATAAAACGTGGTAGATGGTAGGCTGCTCAGGAGGTTGTTACAATATTCTAGATTACTAAAAATGATGGATGTGAGGTCTAGAAGCAGGTTCATTGAGCTAGATGAGGATTATATTGAAGAGGTGATTTGTAGTTTTGGTGATTGAAGATCTGGGGTGGATGTTTACTTGGAACTTGGAAAACTTTATTATCATTCAGACCTTGCGGTCTGAACAAAATTTCGTTGCCTGCAGTCATACATATAGTAAATAACAAAACACACAATAAACACATATTTAACATATAATTTACAAACCAATTATTTAATTATTTAACATATAATTTATAAACTTGGAGTTTATTTCCTGAAATACAACTCCAAGGTCGCTAACTTTGTGGGTTTAGTTGCCGGAGAGGCTAGATGTAAGGCAGGAGAATTACATTTATTTTGGAATCGATAATGATTGTTTCAGTCTTCCAATACATAATTAAACATTTGTTCACATCTAAGTGAAATATCTTACAAGTAACCATTCCCACAGTAAGACTAAATTGCCCTTTACATCTTTAATTTAACCAAAGGAGCTTCTGAAGTTAACAAATGTCCCTGTTGTTAAATCTGAGTTTGTTTCTAAAAACAGGCCATTAGGAAGATGAACATGGTGCTTAATCAAATGTCACGTGATGACAGAAAAAGAGTCTTCTTATCTTCAGAAATGCAGCTTCTGATGTAAGTAATTAAGCATGCTGTGTTTTCTAATTTATCAATTTCTGGTTAGCACTACCTCATATGCATGAAATGTATATCATTTTTTTCTGAAAACGCTGATTGCATACTTCACGCGCCACAGAACTGCAAATGTAACTTTTGTAGCATTTAATTTCAGTTGTATTTTATTCCTTGTTAAATCATTTTTAATTATACCATCTGCATTGTAGTCCAAATCCTTATAAACATGCATCACATGCAATGGAATGTTTTGGACACAGTGAGCATATCTTCTTAAGTTTTAAGATCGTTTTTAATTGGGATAAAGCTGGACCTTGTGGGAAGGTACTGAATTAGAGTAAGGCAAATTACAATGTTAATAGGCAGGAGTTCAGTAGAGTGCACAGTTGTTGCTGGTTTAGTCCACATCTGACATGGGAATCATTTAAAGGCCAGTCAATCACAGTTCAGGGCTGGCATGTTCCAGTAAGGAGGGGGGATAAGAAAGACAGAGTAAGGGAACCTTGAATGATCAAGAGATTGTAAATTTGGTCAAAAAGAAAAAGAAAGCACATGCAAGGTTGAAAGGGATAAAATCAGATAGGGCCATTGAGGGATATAAAGTGAGGAGGAAATAAATCAAGCAGACAATTAGAAGGGTCAAAAGGGGCCATGAAATGGTTTGGCAAGTTGGATTAAAGAAAATCCCAAGACATCTTATACCTACATTAAAACAAGAGGATGACCAGGGAGAAGGTAGGACCACTCAAGGATAAAGGACAAAATTATGTTTGGAGTCAGGCGATATAGGCGAGGTACTAAATGAGTACTTTGCATCTGTTTTTGCCAAGGTGGAGGGCATGGAGGAGAGTGATATGAGTGCAGAGAATACTAAGATCCAAGGTTTTGTGGTAGACATCAGTGATGTAGATGAAGAGATCAAGAAAGGGGGGAGAAGTGTTGGAGATAATCCAGGTAAATTTGAGGGCAGGGTGGAAGTTAGTAATGAAGTTAAGAAAGTCCACGAGTTCTGCATGGGTGCAGGTGGTAGCCCTGATGCAGTCGTCGATGTAGTGGAGAAAGAGTTGGGAGATAGGGTCAGTGTATGCCTGGAACAAGAACTGTTCAACATAACCAGCAAAAGGGCAGGCATAGCTGGGACCCATGGCGTTTAAAAGGAGATGTGAGTGGCAAGTATTTTTACAGAGGGTTGTGGGTGCCTGGAATGTGCTGCTGGTGATGGTGGTGGAGGCAGGTACAATATTGGCATTTAAGATAGTTTTGATAGGCACACGGATGTACAGGGACTGGAGGGATATAGACTATATGTAGGCAGATAAGGTCTTGGTAGTATGTTCACACAGACATTGTGGGCCGAAGGGCCTGTTCCTGTGCTGTACTGTTCTATGTTCATATGGTGAGATATTTTGTACCTTTTAAGTTGCTTGTCCTATTTTAGATTAATGTTATTCCTGTGGTCAGATAACTGTCCACAATAAAGATGTGAGAGTTCAGCAGGTAAGGACAAGGCCAAAAATTAATCTGTTTATAATTAGCATTACCAAATCTGATATGCAGGGAACTTGTGGCCATTTGTGCTGATGCATGTGATCAATCCAATTTAATCATGATCCTAGCATACAAAAAAAAGCTTTTTGGATGTGCAATGCTTCATTTAACAAACACATAGTTACATGCACATTCCATCTAATATTTTGGAAAATGATTTTAGGGCTCCACCCATTAAAGGATCAGTAAGTCCACATCATTGCAGAAATTGTCTGGGGAAATTGCTTTGTGGATTCACAATCAAAGAAGGAAATAGACACCCTGCTTCATAGATATTGACCTAAATATCTGTCTGGTGCATTGATAAATATTTAGTATTTCATACGATGCTATGAAGGCCCTGCACAGGGGAGAGGCTGGGGAGGTCGTGGTGATGCATAGCACAAAAGGAATGTCTCAGATAGGGCAAATAGAAATGGCTTAATGGCAACAGTTCCCTGCGCATTAAACTACTTAGTCCATTTGATGTGTTGTAAGTGGCTGGTTGGTGGGATCAACAAGCAGACTAGACATACAAGTTGGGTAAAAAATACTAAGCCAACCTAATATAAAAAATCAAATGAAAAATGCTGTAGGCGCTCAGCTGGTCAGGCGTCATCTATGGAAAGAGTAACAATTAATTATTTGAGAGAAAATGAAACAAGTGTGTCAAGGTAGCAGTGAAAGGTGGTGGAAAAAAAGGGGATATCTCTGCGACAGTGATGTCATGTGATTGGTGGGATCCGATAAGCGACGTGTTGCTAATATAGTTCAGCCATATTCGGACATATCCAACAGTTCAGAGTTCATAAAGAGGAAAGGATAAAAGGATGGCAGGCAGAAATGATTTTTATGAAAAAGCATGTTATCCAACATTAGAGAATTGGTTGAATGCTTCAGAAGGCTGTAGTGTGCCCAGGCGGAAGATGAGGTGTTGTTTCTTGAGCTGGCGTTAAGTTTCATGGTAACAGTGCAACTGGCCACAGACAGAGTGGGATGATGTATCAAAGTGGAAAACGTACGCTGCCTTGAAGGGTACATATTTTGCCTGCAAATTTTAACCCCTGAAAAATCGCAGCATACAATGGAAGCTGGCACAAGTCCCTTAGACATTATCACAAGTCCACTTCCGAACATGCATTCCCTAGATTCTCACCACTTGGGAGGACTGCACATCCTCATTGGAGCAAAACAAGCAACACAATTTGATCTGAAGTTTGGGGGTACACAAAAAGCTGGAGAAACTCAGCGGGTGCAGCAGCATCTAAGGAGCGAAGGAGATAAAGGATCTGAAGTTTTCTGTTTATTTATTCAACAAGGTTTCTGGTGCTTCTTAACCTGTCACGTTAAGACAGCTAATGAAAGAAATTTAGTTTTGAGATTTCAATGTATACTAAATAAATGTAATTATTTTACAGGAGTGATTTTGGGAAAAGGATATTAGATGCTGGTGGTAAGACAAATCTTTTACTTTAACCAGCAATTGAATATAGTGATGGAGAAATAATACAGTACTTATGGATCTAGTATCCTCTACATATTGTTGAAATTGAATAGTTTCCAGGAATCTTTTTTCTTATATACTTTACTAATGTGTTTGATGACTTTTATGGATGGTTAAGTTAGATTCATAAAACAGATCAAGAGCTAAATAAGTGTTTACATCCTACCTTTTGAATGGCCTACTCCTGCACCTATTTTCTATGTTTCTATGTTAAGTTCACATAATTAGATGAATCAGGTGAAAAGCTAATGGCTTAGACATTCAAAAATAAAGTTTGTTTTGATCTTGAGAAAATAAAAATTGATTTTTGCTGGTAATTTTAGATCAGTCTTTAAGTATGGCTGTGCACTCTCTAGATGGACTCTAATTGACGACACATTCCTAGCTCTGGATACATACATGATGATTTGTCCTATAATATTGATGACCTAACTACCAAATGCTCATGAAAGGTTATCTGGCTTACATTTGCTTTCATTTCCTGCTTGGGGCCTTTATGTGAATCCAAGCCCACAGTAAATTGGTTGACTTAAATGTCCTCTGAAATAGCCTGCCTAACCATTCAATTGTATAGACAATGGACAATAGGTGCAGGAGTAGGCCATTCGGCCCTTCGAGCCAGCACCGCCATTCACTGTGATCATGGTTGATCATCTCCAATCAGTACCCCGTTCCTGCCTTCTCCCCATATCCCCTGACTCCGCTATCTTTAAGAGCCCTATCTAGCTCTTGAAAGTATCCAGAGAACTGGCCTCCACCGTCCTCTGAGGCAGAGAATTCCATATACTAAAAGCAGAATCAGTACAAAAGTGGAGTCAACAAGCTGAACTACCTGTGACATCTTAGATGCTCAATTCTTACATGGCAACCTTCTAGCAAATGTCACAAAAACGAAGGAGCTGATTGTGGACTTTAGAAGGGCACAACAACCAAGGATATATATGCCACTGGATTAATGGGACTACTGTGGTTAGGGTGAGCAGCTTTAAATACTTGGGAGTCCACATCACAAAGGATCTGACATGGACAACACACTGGTGAGAAAGGCAAGACAGTGCCTTTACCACCTCAAGCAGCTGAGGAAATTCCCTGAGGAAGTTTCCCTGAGGATCCTTCTGAGCTGTAGAGAGCATCCTGGCAGGAAACATCACTGCCTGGTTTGGCAACAGCTCTGCCCAGGACAGGAGGGCTCTGCAGAGAGTAGTGCATTCGGCCCCTGCAGGACCTATACACCAGGAGGTGCAGAGCCAGAGTCTGTAGAATCATGAAGGACCCCCAACAACGGACTGTTCCAGCTGCTGCGGTCAGGCAAGCGTCTCCACAGTCACGCAGCAAAAAGAGAAAGACTGAGACGGAGGACCCGGCGTGGGCGGACCGCCGTGAGGGAGGGGGAAGAACAGTGGAGGACCCGATGTGGGGACCACCGTGAGGGAGAGGGAAGAACAACGGACAAAGGAGGACCCGGCATGGGGGGACTGCCGTGAGGAGTGGGTTGGGGGGGAGAACAAAGGGGGACCTGGAGTGGATACTTGAAACCTTGTAAGCGCCCTTTATGGGCGACTATTTGCTTACCTTGGGCATGCAAGCAATGAATGTCACTGTGACTCTTCCATTCATTCATTGCTCTTGCCAGATTCCTCACAAACATTTCGGGACTAATGTCCAATTTTGGAGACCAGTCTTAAGTGAATAAAATAAATCAATGCTATCATGCATAATGGATCGCTGAAGATTAGGTAAAGTAGGATGTTTCTTGTATTGGCTCGCAAATCCATCAAGAAAACAGCCTTACATAGTTGTGGTCAGAACAGGTTAGACTTCTCTATCATAATCCCTGGATACATCCTATTTCACCAGTTGGGTACGCCCACGAGAAGTGACAGTACGGCCAGGAAAGATTTGCCCTGTGCACCCTAACATTTACTCCAGACTCTATGAAGATGCATGCATCTGTTCAAACATGCACAAAGAATTAAACACCGGAGAACTTTTCTTCCTCTTAGCTGCTGGATCTCATCTTCTCCATGTTGAAAAATACTTGGAAGAAGTACTGAACATAGGTGTGAAGGATATAGCAGTCAAATTAGTTCCCATTGAACATCTGACAAGCTAACACACAGAATAACCGACCTGACATAGTTTTCAGTGTTGAGCCAACATTTAGTTGCCCATGTGTAGGAAAGTTTTGCAGATGCTGTTTTAAATCAAGGGTAGACACAAAATGCTGAAGTAACTCAGCAGGACAGGCAGCATCTCTGGAGAGAAGGAATGGGTGATGTTTTGGGTCGAGACCCTTCTTCAGACTGTTCTTATCCCTAAGTTACCCATCCCTAATTGCCCTTAAGAAGGTGGTGGTGATTTGGCTTATATGACTATTGCTGTCCTTGAGGTGTCGTTATATCCACAATGCTATCAGGGAGGGTGTTCTAGGAGTTTGACCCAATGACAGTGAAATAATATGTTTCCAAGTTAGGATGATGTGTGACATGGAGGGAAATTTCCAGATAGTGGTGTTCAATGCTGCAATGCATCCTGTAGATGCTACTGCTGGTTATTGGTAGTGGAGTGAGTGGATGGCAGTGGGCTGCTATGTCCTGTGCATTGTTGAGCACCTCAAATGTTGTTGAAGCTGCACAGGCAAATGGAGACTATTCCATTACACTCCTGTCATGAACCTTGTAGATTGTGGACAGGCCTTGGAGAGTTAGGAGATTCATTACTTACCATAGGCCTCTAACCAGTTCCATTCCATGGTAACCCAGCTTATTGATAATGGGAGATTTGATGATGATAATGCCATATATGTCATTGGGTGATAGCTGGATTTTCTCCTGTTGGATATTAACATTGTTTGGCAGTTATGTGGCATGAATGTCACTGGCCACCTATCAGCCCAGGCCCGGAGTTTGTCCGTCTTGCTGCAGTAGGAAGTGGGCTGCTTCGTTATCCAAGGAGTCATGAATGATGCTGAACGTTATCCAATCGTCTGTGAACATCCCGACTTCTGACCTTACAATTGAAAGAAGATTATTGATAAAGCAGCTGATGATGGTTGGACCTGGGGCACCACCGTGAGGTACTCTTGCAGAGATGTCCTGTGACTACAATGATTGATTTCTCACCACCATATTCATCAGTTGTGTCAACTGCACAGTTCATGTAAAGACAAAGATCTTCATTTGCTTTGAGAACACCTTGCATTGTTGTATGACACTGAGACTGTTAAATATTCTGTGCTCTGTAACATGTCAATGTTCCTGTAATCTGCCTACCTATGCTTGTAACAATATGAACTACATGCTCTGGATGTGCAACTAGGAAGCAACATAACATTTTGGAATCATATTTTTGCTGCAGAAACACCTCACTGTTCCTTAACTATTATTCATTCATCTCATAACCTTAGTCTAGCAAATGCATGGTCATGACATCTGAAATTTCTGGTTGAGGGTATTTCCTGCATATATGATTGTCCAGTGTGAGATGCATCCTGGTTTTTGCACTTGCAGCAGTATGTGCATTTTATGGGACTAACTCCAAACTTGTTGATCGGTTTAATTAATTAATTACATTTTCAAAATGAAAGTAGCATCTCCCGGTTTGATTTACTGAAGTTGCTTGCTCATCAAGTTTCTGTTCACATGAAACAACCAATACTAGTTAACAGAAAACAGGATGATCTTCACCAATTTTATGAAAGTTTTCAAAAAATCATGTAAATTGTGCTGGAATATATATTTAGCTGGTCTATAAGTTTCAGATGATGAATTAGAAAAATATTGACTTGCTACCCTATCAAGCTTTAAATATTTTACTTGTTATGGACAGGTACATGGATAGGAAAGGTTTAGAAGGATATGGGTCAGACGTGGGGAGATGGAACTCGTCTAGATGGAGCATCTTGGTCGGCATGGGGAAGTTTGGCCGAAGGGCCTGTTTCCATGCTGCATGACTCTTAAAATACTGTAATTAGTGACTGAAAATAGTGTAGCATTTATGAAGTATCTGTAACGTTTTATATCAGATTAACCTCTGTGTGATTTATAACTATTTTTGCTTAGTTTTTTATTTACTTAGTTGCACAATGTTGGTTCCACAAGCAAGACCAGCATTTATTTTTAATACTTACTAGCCTCTCAGAAGCCTGCAGTCTTGAACCTCAGTGGTCCTGCTGAAGTGATTCCCACAATGTGGCTGAGTTGCAAAATTTTGATCGAGTTACAATCAATATAGAACAATATATTTCCAGATCAGAGTCTGTAGGGGAAAATCCAAGTAAAGCATATCAGCTGTCAGAGATTCTGTCTGGTAACCATATCTTTCAGGAGTTTACTGACTCTTACTCAGTGGTGGTTTCTTCTTATTGCGTATCAACGTGAAGTACTGATTAATCAGGTAGTGGAAGACAATAAGTTGTAGTTCAGAGGAGGATACTTTGCCCAAATTGGATCTAATGATGTAAGACTAGTGGTCTAGGGCCAATGTTACGGACTCTCAGGAGTATTCCCTTTTGCCTGTAGAGCACCATTAGTTTTAGTACTTTCAGAGAAACAGGCCGTTGGGCCCACCGAATCCACACTGACCAGTGATCACCCTCAATACTAACACTATTTTGAACGTTAGGGACGATTTACACTTCACGGAAGCCATTTAGCCTATAAATCTGTGTGTCTTTAGCATGTGGTACGACACTGGAGCACCCGGAGAAAACCTATGTGGTCATCGGGAGAATGTACAAACTCCGTACTGACAGCACCTGTAGTCAGAATCAAACACAGGTCTCTGGCACTGTAAGGCAGCAACTCTACTGCTGCGCCAGTGTGCCGCCCCTGTGGTGGGTCTGTCTTGGGTGTGGATTTATTATTGTCACGTGAGTAGCGAAGTGCAGTGAAAAACTTGATTTTGCATGCTGTCCAAACAGATCAGATCTCATACATAAATGCAATCAGTTCAAACTCAAGTACAATAGATAGAACAAAGGGGAAGTTACAGAGTGCAGAGTATTGTTCTCAGCATTGCAGCACATCAGTTCCATAGACAAAGTCCAATGTCCTCAATGGGGTAGAGGTGAATTGAACAGTACCCACGCTTAAGGGCCATTCAGAAGCCTGATAACAGAGAGAAGGAAGCTGTTCCTGAGTCTGGTGGTGCGTGCTTTCAAGCTTCTGTCCCTTCTGCTGGGTGAGAGCATGAAGAAGAAGGAATGATTGGGGTGAGACACGTTTTTGATTATGTTGGCTGCTTTTCCAAGATAAAGTGAAGTGCAGATGGAGTAAATCGTGTGTAAATCTAGTCGGTATATCTAGTCTGTGTGATTGATTAGGCTACATCTACAACTCTGCAATTCCTTGTGGTCTTGGGCAGAGCTGTTCACAAACCAAGGTGTGGTGGAATTCAACTATGGTACATCTGTGGATGTTTGTAAGAGTTATTGGAGACATGTCGAATGGCCTTAGTCTCCTCAGGAGGTAGAGGCGTTAGTGTGCCTTTGTGGCTGTTGCATCAATATGGTTGGTCCATGACATTGTCATTGGTGATATTAGCACCAAGGAACTTGAAGGTCTCAACCATTTCCACTTCAGCACCATTGATGCTGATTGGGACATGTACTCCACCATGCATCCTGAAGTCAATAACTAATTCCTTTGTCTTCACTTGGCATCATGTTCATCACAAACATTGTGGGATGAAGGACCTGTTCCTGTGCATTTCTATGTCCCATGTTCCCTCTCCTTGAGAGAGACGTTATTGTCCTGACGCTATCTCATTAAGTTCTCTATCTCCTTCCTGTACTGCGTCTCGTCATTGTTTGTGATTTGGCCCCCCACAGTAGTGTCATCCGTGAATTTATAGATAGAATGAGAGGCGAATTGGACCCGACAGTCGTGAATGTACAGTATAGTAGGCAACTCCAGAGAATGCATCCATGCGAGAACTGGTGTTGAGAATTATTGTGGAGCAGATATCACTCATCCTCACTGATTGAGGTCTGTGGGTCAAATTTGAGAATACAGTGGCAGAGGGGGAAACTGATTCCTCGGTCCAGGAGTTTGGAAATGAGTTTGGATGGGATTATGATGTTGAAGGTAGAAATGTAGTGGTTAAATGGGAGTGCAATTTGTTTAGGTGTTTTAGTTTAGTTTTTAGAGATACAACATAGAAACAGGCCTTCAGCCCACTGCGTCCGCACTGACCATCGACGAACCATACACTATTGCTATCCTACACATTGGGGACTTTTTACATAGCCAATAAATCTACAAACCTGCACATCTTTGGATTGTGGGAAGAAACTGGACTACCCGGAGAAAACCCACACCGTAACAGGAAGAATGTGCAAGCTCTGTACAGACAGCACCTGAAGTCAGGACCAAATCCGGGTCTCTAGCGCTGTAAAGGGCCTGTCGCACTTGGGTGCCATTTACGCGACATCATTTACACATCACGACGCATGACACGTGCGTCGTGATGCGCGCACGCCATGCATTACGCGCGCATGGTGCGTGGTGACGTAGGCAGTTGCGCGCGGCGCCCCAGGATTTTGGGATTCACAAAATCTTCGCGCGCCACCTGCGTGACGCGCAAATGACGCCCAAGTGGGACAGGCCCTTAAGGCAGCAACTCTGCCACTGTACTGCCAGGCTGCTAATGTTTAGGTGTTCCTGAGATGATTTTAAGGCCAGGGAGATGGCATCTGCTGTGAACCTGTTGCGATGGTAAGCAAACTGCAATGGATCAAAGCTGGCTGGGAGGCTGGAGTTAATGTGCGTCTCGAAGCATTCACTATGGTGGATGTCAGATCAATTGGGGAGTAGTAATTTAGGCATGCTACATTATTTTTCTTTGGCTCTGGGATGATAGTGGTCTTTTTGAATCAGGTGGGGTGGAGTGGAGTAGTGAGAGGTTTAAGATTTCTTTGAATACCTCTGCTAGCTGATCTGCACAGGTCCTGAGGACTCAGCTAAGGACACCATCCAGACTAATTGATTTCTGCGGATTCACTTCGGGAGGCCAATCTTGAGTCTGGGATCTTGTCAAGCCAAACACAGAGATTGTGATGGAGAAGTCTGGCATGTTGATATGATATGATTCATCAAGTAGAACAGTCTCATTCCTTTGGAGACACAAGAGACTGCAAATACTAGAATCTATAACAAATAAAGGAGAATAACTGGAGGAGTAAGCTGGTCAGGCAGCAACTGTGGAAGAAATGCACAGTCAAGACCCTTCATTTAATAGTATGGCGCAACACAAATTAGGATTTAAATCCAACTATGGGTTGGGTGAGGTAGGTGGAACAAAGGGCAGGTATATCTCCACTCCTTTTTTCTTTTTCTTTTTTTTCCTTTTCCTCTCTTATATCTTTATTCAATCTTTGGCCACACTACTTTGGTAGTCTAGGGGTCCTATCTTTTCACTTTTCACTTTTTCCCTCTCTTGTTCTTTCTCTCTTCTTTTCCCTCATTTTCAGCTTAAAAGGTCAAAATTGAAGCTGTACAGTAATTGTATAATTTTACATGCCGAATGTTTTATTCTTGTACAATTGCTTCTAATAAAAATAATAATTTAAAAAAAAGATCCTTCATTTAGACTGTCTCAGTCTGTTGTTTGACGGGTTTGTGTGCCCATTCTGCAGATATAGATGCAAACTTGTATTGCTTTTGTATTTGTAAGGAGGACTTTACAAGGGTGGTGGTACTGTGGAGGACATTGTTATTTTCATATTTGGTGTACACATAGATGCCATGTGATCTGTTTTATTATTACTGTGTTTCAGAGTAATAATTGTGATACAAGTGAATGCCTGCTATTTAAGTCAGCCAGTTCAGTCAAATGTAGAAAACATTTTTCAACAATTAATTTACTCCATTTGATATGATACAGAAATGCATTATTTAATGATGTCTTCTCACAATTGAATGACCTCAGTTTCATCTTGGCCTTGGAGTTTGCATGTTCTCACTATGATTAGCTGAGGTATACATATTGACCTGTCCATGGAAAAGCAGGACAAATTCGATCCCACTGATTAGCAATGTTACAAAATTTTAAGATTTAAAAAATCAAGTCTGCAATTGATCCCATCAGATAAAGCATAAAAATAAGTTTAATTTAACACCTAAACACCTAAACACCTAATTTAACACCTAATTAAAAATGTTATGGCCATTTTCATACTCGGAAATTAGCATCTTGTTCCCCTTTGCCTTTCCATTGAATGAACACAAAAGCTGAGATCGAGGACACTCAAAAGCCCATAACTTTCTTAAAAATTAAGAGAACTCAATGAAATTTTCAGTTATTATAGATTGAAGCATTCTGAAACAAATATGAAACAATATTACTTGGATGACCTGAAATTAAAGCATATAATTAGTTAGTTACCTAATTGTAGCTAATTACAAAATTAAATTACTAGATCTAAACATCTATCCATTTCTTAAGAAAAGATAAACTTTTTTTTAATTGCCTAAGTGTCCAAATAACATTCACACAATAATTCACAATATAACATGATTTTTAAATCTCATTTTGATTAATTTATAGGCCATATGGAAGGAATTTAGTGTTTAATTCCTGTAAATTAATGGCCATTTAAATCAACTTGCGAGTGGGTTTAAGTGGATTAGAACGTTGCGGTTTGCGGTGAAGTTGGCAGGAAAAACACTGCTGGTTCATACATTTTCTTTGTCCCCTTTTCGCAAAATGTGATTAAAGGCTTCCTAAAAACCATGTTTTAATGTAAAAATAAACTCTGTACTTTATCTTCTCCCCTACGTAAAATCCTTCCCGTTGTCGGCGCTCACGGCTTTAGAAGATGATTTTTAAATTACTCTAGCTAATAAATAATCTAGCGTAATTTAAAAATACCTTCATGAATGAAATGTCGGAGCGATTTTTCTTCAGCAACGAAATCCACTGACATGGATCGATTTGCCCTGTCTTTGGAAAAACGGCACTTTAAACACGCCCCCCTCTGAAAGGCGCCAAAGTCACGCTCGCGGGGAGCGGCAGAACTGCAGTGCTGCTCAAGGTAAGTTTTGTAACATACCTACACTGCTGCCAATGATCAAAGTGATTGACAGTGCCGTAAAAAGTAAAATAGGTATTTTGGAATCTTGTATTCTATATTACAGTGACTTAATCTGTATTAATTGATTTAATTCTGTGTTATAGATTATAATTTGCAGGTGGCTATAACAGAAAGTCTGTGTAGAATGACATCTGAGACTCGGAGACGAGAACTGGCTTCTGATTGGTTTCCATTGGAATTTGTTGTTGATGCATTTAAGAGAATTAAGGATTCAGAATTTGAAACGGTACGAACATATATTTGATTCAAATCTATTGTCATAAACTGCAACTTGAGAACAATTATACAAGAATATGTAGAATCTTTGATGTCAGAATATGGTTAACTTGAATATGAACCCTGCTGGGCATTCAACTCTTTCCATTGGATGTTGATCTAATGGCTCATTTAAGCCACAGGAAATTATGTTAGCATGGCTTGTCTATCCCATAACTACCATTTTCTTACCATTTATCTGCACCAATGGAGTTATTATACTGATTTTAAACATAACAGTTGATTCTCCAATAACTTGTTTCCCAGACCAGTACATGAACAGTACAGCATAGAAATTAAACTGGCCTTGACTGCAATAGAAAAGAAAATCCAGTAAACTGTAGTTAGTTGGCTCACTTGATGAAAATTATTTCAGTTTTCCAGCAGTCTTAGTTTTTTGTCTCAATGTTTCTATCCACTAGTTAACACTAAGTTTACCCAGCTTTTTATTTTGTCATGAGTATTACTTTTCATCCTGCTGTCTAGCATGTTGCACTTGAATTAATAAAAAAATCAAATGCGATGAGATAGGGGGAGTGAATTGAAATATCTCACTCTGTCTCTCTGTCTGTCTAGCTGGATGAACTGGCAATGGGGGAACTTTATCCTCTGTTCTGAGATACCTACCTTCTTCAAGAAAACCATTATCTTGGTGCTAAAGTAAAGCAAGATCTCATGCCTTAATGACAACTGTCCAGTGGCCTTGACATCCACAATCATGAAGTGCTTCAAGAGGCTGGTTATGGAATATGTTAAATCCAGCATACCAAACTACCTTGCAGTTTGACTACCACCAGAACAGGTCCACGCATGATGCCATCTCTTTGGCCTTACACTCATCCCTGGAACACCTGGATGAAAAGGACACCTACGTGAGTGTCCAATATATGGACTACCGCTCTGCTTTTAATACCATCATCCCATCCAAACTCATCTCCAAACTCAAAACTTGGAGTCAGCACTCCCCTCTGCAACTGGATCCTTGATTTCCTGAACAAGAGCCCACAATCAGTGAGGATAGGTGACAAATCAATCTCTACTATAATCCTCAACATTGGCACCCCACAAGACTGCTTTCTTAGCGCCCTTCTATACTCCTTATACACTCAAGACAATGCAGTAATATGCCAACTCAACTCAATTCACATATTCGCAGATGACACTACAGTACAAGCCAACACCCTTTCTTCAATCTCCTCAAAGGAGATTGTGATTGACTTCAGGAGGTGAAGTGGTACACACACAATTGATGGCACTGAAGTAGGATGTTTTAAAGCTTCAACTTGAAAGGAATACATGATGAAGTCTTAGTAATATAGGGTCAGGACAACTACCTCTCCCTTAAAGTCAGCAAGATGAAGAGCTAATTCTAAACTTCAGGAAGTGTGGTGGAGTACATGCCCTAGTCAGTATCAATGGTGCCAAAATGGAAACGGTTGCGAGTTTCATGTTCCTTTTCGTAAATATTAACAACGATATGTCACAGACCAACCACATTGAAGCAACAGTCAAGAAGGCACATTAATTCCTCTACTTCCTGAGGAAACTGGAGAAATTTGGCATATCTCCAATGACTCTTGTAAACTGCCCTGAATTATTTTTTTAGTTAAATAATTGAGGCAAATAGGACAACATTAAAAGTATATGTTTATGTTGCATTTTTATCCTCCACAAACTAATTGCCCCACAGCAAGATTGAAATATGCTTGATATGTGTCATTGATTGGTAGAAAAATACAGCATGCAAATAGGCCCTTTGTACCACCTGGACCACGCTGACCATTGATTATCCATTCACACTGGTTCTAAGTTATTAGATGTTTGCATCTACACATAAGGGCAATTTACAGAGGGCAATTAACCTACAAACCTACGTCTTTGAGATGTGGGAGGAAACCGGAGACCTGGAGAAAACCCACACTGTCACAGGGAGAAAATGTAAACATCACACAGACAGCACCTGAGACCAGGAACAAACCCAGGTCACTGGCACTGAGGCAGCAGCTCTACCAGTTAATAATTTTCCCAGATCACAACATGAAAAAAACGATTTGTCAGAAACTCTTCAAAACTTAACAGAGACTTCATGCGGGTGCCGAAGCTGTTGGAGTACTTTCTCAAATTTATGGTGTTACTTTCAGAAAAGTCATACGTGTGAAATTGGGTCTTTATTATAGCATTACAGTAAACCCTCACTATAACGGACCACGGGGTGGGGGGTGGATGTTGTTCATTATTGCCGATTGTCCGTTGTAACAGAGTGAGGGGTAAAGTTTAACCCAAGGCCTGGAGGGAAGAAATGTGACATTGGGGTGATTCACAGGATGGGGAGCCACAGAGTCTCCAGTCCCACACATGATGCACCAAGGACAGGTTTGGTACTCATGCTGCCTTCATGCTGCTCGCTCTCTCAGTTCCTGCAACCAGAAGCATGCTCCTTGGGTAACTGGCGTTGCAACGGGAGCTTGGGTTGGCTCTGATCCAAATCTGCTATATCGAGTTCCATTATTGAGAGGGTTCACTATTCTCATGATTCCCATTGGTAAAGTAGGGATTCAATAACATTTTTAGTTTTTGTAACATTCCATGTGTGTTAAAGATAAATTCTAGGGATAGAAAGATACAGATGTAATATATTTAAATGACAGCACAGTAATGACTGTGTTGTGCACATAGCCTTACATGCAGATGTTGTCTTGTTACTCATATAACGTTGACATTCTTATACATTTTCATACCATCAATGCAAGTAAAGGTTTTTATATATTCCAGGCCTATTCTGACTTGACTGAGGAACCTTCTCAAGTTGCACCAACATTTATATCTATTCTAATATTTTAGCTTTAAATTTCAATTATCGAGTAATTGGTTGCAATCCCGTGCTCAACAGCAAGCTTTTTAATCAATGTGCACTGATTTCAGAGTGCCACAATGCATTGCTTTATGAATATCTGAAGTTCTGGATGGGGAAAGTCTTTCAGCTGTATCCTTTTTGGATGAGGGAAACAACAACAATTTAATAATTTCTTTTTTATTTCAGGATTGTAGAAGATTCCTCAATCAGGTGAATGGAATGCTTGGAGAAAAAACAAGGTGAAATATTTACTTTGTATTCTTTTGAAATTGTTTGTAAAACCTGTATATGTTTGGTTATACCTGACATATGTCTCTTTTTTCCTGACCAGAGTCTCAATATCATATGCCATCCAGGATTTCCTACTCTTGCTAGCCTTGTCCTTCACTCTGACAGGAATAATGTGGCCCTGAATTCTCCCTATCTCATGTTTAAAAACCTCCTACTTATCAGATGTCCCTAATCCTATAAACAGCCTCCCAATCAACTTCTGAAAGTTCCTGTCCAAAACCATCAAAATTGGCTGTGCCCCAATTTAGGAGTTTAACATTTGGACCTGTTATGTCCTTTTCCATAACTAATAGAATGATGGGTCCTAAAGTGCCCATCCACCAACACTCCAGTCTTCTGCCCTGTCTTAATTCCCAAGAGGATGTTGAATTTTGTCCCTTCTCTAGTAGGATCATCTGCATATTAATTGAGAAAAAATTTCAGAACAGACTAAAATTTCACCTAATCCAAGTTCTTGAAACCATGACAGACCCAGTCCATTTTTGGAAAGTTAAACCCCCCCCATTATTACAACCCTATTATTCTGGCAGCTACCTGTCATCTCCCTATATATTTCCTCCTCTGACTCCTGCTGACTATTGGCACACCTCTAGTACAATTCCATCAAACTGGCCAGCCCCTTCTCGTAGGAGTATTGCCAAAATGTTCACCCTAAATCAAAAACGCAATTCTGTCTCCTCTCTTACCTCCACTTCTTATTCCTCCTGTAACAACGGTGCAAAGGAATATTTGAACATTATTTCCCACAGCCATGTCTCTGTAATAGATATAATATTCCAGTTCATTGTACCAATCCGTGCCTTGATTTCATCCTGTCATGCCTCTTGCATGTAAATGCAATTTAATCAGTCTTCCTTTGCACCCTAGCATTGAATTTGTTCTCTTAACCTGCATTTGCCCAAACCTGCTCATTTGCCTACAGCTGCTTGAGGTTCCATTCTCCTGCAGATCACTTTAAATTCTCCAGAATAGCTCTGGTAATTCTCTCTGCCAGTTTACAACTCCCGCTCCCCAACCCTCCCCTCCCCAGTTCAGGAGCATCTTATCACTCTTGTACAGATCATCTCTGCCCACAAAAGATCCCAACGATATGAAAACCTGAGCTCTCCCTGCGCCAGCTCCTCCGCTGCGCATTCATCTGCCATAACCTACTTTTATTCTCACCAGCAGGTGGCACCAGAGATTACTATACGAGGTTCTGCTATTTAATCTCTAGCCTAACTCCCTTAATTCACTATGCAAGGCTTCACCCTTTTTCTACTCTGTTGTTGGTGTGAATATATAACGTGACTTCAAACTGCTCACGCTCCTCAAATTTTTCACAACGACTCATAGATATTGTTGACCTTGGTATTTGAGAGGCTAATATACCATTCTTATTTTGCAGTCACAGAACTCTTGTCTGTACCTCTAATTATCAACTCTCGTATCTCTCGCTTTCCCTGTTTCCACCCTTCCCAGTTGGGCATTGAAGCCAGTCATGGTACCACAGACCTAGCTGCTGCTCTCCTCTGGGAGGCCACCATCTCTAAATCCCCAACAGTATGGTTTACTTGTTAGTGAGGGAATTGGCCACACCTTCAGCCTGTTCCCTTTGTCTTTCCAGATGGTCACCCAACTGCTAGCCTACCACCTGTGATCACCTCACTGAAACTCCTATCTATGATGCTCTCAGCATTATAGATGTTCCTGAGTGAGTCCAACTTCAGATCCAGTTGCTCAATGCGGTCATTTAGCAGCTGCAGCTGGATGCTCTTCCCATAGGTATAGTCATCAAGGACACTGAAAGTGTCCCTGATCTCCTACATCTGATGACTGCCCTGACTGTTATCTTGACTACAATAAGCCAGGGCTGCAAACTCTCACGTTTTGAGCATGAGAATCACGCATTTTAACAAATCTCACGCCCTCACGCGGATCAGAAATTTCTCACGCTCTGTGGTGAGAAATTCTGTGATCAGAGAAAAATGTCAAAACTCAGATAAACTGCATGGGCCGTGGGTGTTGGAGAGCCGGGGCTGAGGGAGGGATGGAAGCAGATGTAGCGGCGGGGGCTGATGCGGGGAGCCGGGGCTGGTGAGTGTTTGCCGGGGACAGATGTGGGGAGCCGAGGCTGACGGGTGTTTGCGGGGCTGGCAAGTCGCCCGCTGCAGCTCCGGCCATGGAGCAGTGCAAGAATCCCGTGCCGTCGGAAGCGTTGCGCCGCTGCCGTGAGAGTCAGAGGGACAGAGACTCTCAAAGGGAGGCGGAGAGAGAGAGGGGAAGAAGACAGGGAGACAGAGGGGGGAGAGGAGAGAGAGAGAGAGAGAAAGGGGAGAGACAGAGAGGGAGAGAATGGGGAGAGGGAAGAGTGAGAGAGGGGGGGAAGAGAGAGAGATGGGGCAAAGAGAATGGAGATAGAGGCAGGACAAAGAGAGGGGAGAGAGCAAGCGGGAAAGTGAGGTGGGAGGGAGAAATGGGGGAGAGGAAGAGAGAGAGAGAGAGGTGAGATAGAGGGGAGAGTGTGTGGAGAGGGAGCGAGAGAGGGGGGAGGGGGAGATAGAGATGGGGAGAAAGAGGGAGAGAGAGAAGAGAGGGGGAGAGAGAGAGAAGAAAGAGGGGAGGGAGGGAGAGGAGGGGAGGAGGAGAGGAGAGGAGAGGGGACGAGAGAGGGGCGGGGAGAGGGAGGAGAGGGAGGTGGGAGGGAGGGCGAGAGAGAGGGGAGGGAAAGAGGGAGGGGGAGAGAGAGAGAGAGAGAGGGGGGGGGGGAGGGGGAGAGAGAAAGGGGAGAGACAGAGAGGGAGCGAATGGAGAGAGGGAAGAGTGATTGGGAGAGGGGGGAGTGAGGTGGGAGGGGAGGAAGAGAGAGATGGGTGAGAGGGAAGAGTGAGGGGGTGGAGAGGGAGGAGAGAATGGGAGAGAGAGAGGGGGAAAGAGAGGAACGGGAAAGAGAGAGAGAGACGGGGGCAAAGAGAAAGGAGATAGGCAGGACAAAGAGAGAGGGGAGAGAGAGCAAGGGGAAAGTGAGGTGGGAGGGAGAAATGGGGGAGAGGAGGAGAGGGGGAGAGAGAGGTGAGAGATAGAGGGGAGTGTGTGGAGAGGGAGCGAGAGGGAGGGGGAGATAGAGATGGGGAGAGAGAGAAGAGGGGGGGAGAGAAGAAAGAGAGGGGAGAGGAAGGAGGGAGAGGAGGGGGAAGGGAGAGGGGCGGGGAGTGAGGTGGGGGGGGAGAGAGGGGAAGGGAGAGAAGGAGAGTGAGGTTGGAGGGAGGGCGAGAGAGAGGGAGGGAAAGAGGTGGAGAGAGATGGAAGGGAGGGAGAGGGAGGGGGAGGGGAGAGAGAAAGGGGGGGGAGAGAAAGGGAGGGGAGAGAGGGGGATAGAGAGGCAGGGTTGGCAGCCCTGCATTGAGCATGCGAATCACGCATTTCGCCAAATTCTCACGCTGATCACAAATTTCTCACGCTCTCTCTTGAGAAATTCTGTGATCAGCGAAAATTTCAAAACTCATATCAACTGCATGGGCCATGGGTGTTGGAAGTAGAAGCAGCGGCGGGGACAGATGCGGACGGGGAGCGGGACTGGCGAGTGTTTGCCGGGCTGGCGAGTCGCTCATTGCAGCTCCGGCCATGGAGCAGCCTCGGTGCGAGGCGTTGGAAACCTTGCGCCGCTGTCGTGAGAGTCTCTGCGCCAAATTCGCCCAGGTGACCGGCATGGATCAGGCTACGGCTCGGTGCATCCTGGAGGAGAAGCAGTGGCTGCCGCAAGTAAGTACCAGGCACTGGGTAGAAACGGTGGAAGATAGTGAACTTCAAATGGGGGTGGTTGTAGAAAGCATCCTGCTTGCCTGCTCGATTTTCACTTACTGCAGGAAAAATGTTCCCGATGTTGGGGGAGTTCAGAACCAGGGGACACAGTTTAAGAATAAAGGGGGGGCCAGTTAGGACTGAGATGGGGACAAACTTTCTTCCCGCAGAGAGTTGTGAATCTGTCAAATTCTCTGCCACAGAAGGCAAGTGCAGACCAATTCACTGGATGTTTTCAAGAGAGAGTTATATTTAGTTCTTGGGGCTAACGAAATCAAGGGATATGGGGGAAAAAACAGGAAAGAGGTACTGATTTTAGATGAATAGCCATGATCATATTGAATGGCAGTGCTGGCTGTTTTCCTGCAACTATTTTCTATGTTTCTATGCTTGAGTATATGGCAATAAAACTTGATCACTTGATTTTGAAGCATTCATGCATGATGGAGGTATAATAGTAAGATTAAACGAGAACTCACCTGTTCGAAGTTTGATCGTTATTTTACGAGGAGTTACGATGAGGGATTACGTGAAGAACCCGCCTCACGCTGGTAACGGCATACTTCAAAGCAGCGGCATGAAAAACACAGAACACCAAAGCCGGAGTAACATAGTAAGGCTCATAAAAAGACTTAGAACCACCATTTGATCATTTATTTTACGAGGGTGGGAGCGGAGGGCACGTAATCCCTCATCGTAACTCCTCGTAAAATAACGATCAAACTTCGAACAGGTGAGTTCTCGTTTTAATCTTACTATTTTACTTCGGAGTCACGTGAGTGACTACGTGAAGAGTTTTAAAGCTTTCTGTGTTTTTTATGTCGTAGAATTAATCCGTACGACAATCCGGCTAAGTAAACACATACATGAGAAAGCACACAAATGTTAGATCTTTTCACAATCAAGTTTTTTAATGGCTGAAAGACCATATAATACCCTCCTTATATTTGAGGGAAAAAATGATTATAAGTGACAAAAAATATCAGTGACTAACACAACTGATTATAGCAATTAATAGCAAACAAAGCAGGTGATTATAGTGCTCCCAACACCGCGTGTCCAAAGCTTGTCATAGTGTGAACAGGTTTGTTGTAGAACTTTGAAAAAGTTTCTTCTTTACTCCACCCTGCGATTTTTAAAAAATATGCTCAAGAGGTACGTCCCGCCCCTTCGTCGCGGACGTAGCTGCCGCCCTGGTGGAGTGAGATTTGAAGACATCAGTGTCTATTCCCGCTAAAACCAACACCTGTTTTCAACCATTTTGAGATAGTTTGAACTGAAGCTTTTGTGTGTGGCTTTTTGTGCGTAAGCAGCAATGTCTTTTCGTTTCCTCGAAAAGTGTCCGTCACTTTAATACATTGGTTCAAATGTCTAACCACACACAAAGCAAGCTCAATATGAAAAGCTTGAAAGGTTACCTTTGTTCCAGATCTCCCTGGTCTACTTTGTTTGATCAGATCGTAAACATAGAATACAACGTTATCTGTAGTCACATGCATACAGTCTAAACACAACATTTGTAAAGTTTGCACTCTTTGGGCTGAGACCAGTGACATTAACATGACCAATTTCAATGTTAACCTATCCAATGACAACCCTTCAATTGGCGTCCATTCTCTAAGTAGAGCAAGTACTATGCTCACATCCCAAATCTCTGTATATCTAGGTTTTGGCGGATTCATGTGAAAAATTCCTTTCATGAATCGTGATATTAATGGATGCGACCCAATTGATTTTTCACCAGTCATAAGTCCTAAATAGGACGACAAGGCACTGCGTGCAGTGTTAATGGCACTGTAACTTAAATGTTGGCCAAAGCGCAAATTGGCAAGGAATTCCAAAACATGAGTAACATTCACATAATCCTCAGAAATATTTTGACTGTGTGCAAATTCTTCCTATTTCTTAATATGTGTCATATATTGTTTCTGTGTGCTATCTCGTCATGATGTGCCAATAACTGTCAAGCTTGGTCCGACAATCCCAGTTCCTGTAGTGGTCTGGTCAAAACCTGCAGATTAACAAATTCATATATGCATATAATGGATAATCTTCATTTGTTACTGGATTAGTCAAGATATCACTACAGTTAAGAATCTGCATATACGGTTCTTTAATCATATTCAGCATAACTGGGAACCAAGGTTGAGTTGGCCAATTTGGCCCTACCAACAATCCGGAAGCTGAATCTTGCTCTATTTTCTTCAAGCATCTCTGGATCAGAGCAAATGGTGGAAAAGCATAAAAGAACATTTTTCCCCAGTGTAATAGAAATGCATCTACTGCAACTGCGTCCGGATCGTGTTCCCAAGACACATAATGAGGCAAATGATGATTAAACCTGGATGCAAAATCAATTTCTGGCAACCCAAATCGTCGAACAATATTCTTAAATATTGGTGGCTTAAACATCCATTTCGTATTATCTTTAAAAATCCTGGACCTTTCATCTGCTACCACATTGTCTTTACCTGGAGTATAGCTTACTGCAATCCATATCTGCCGACCAATACACCATTGCCATATCTCATTGACCAGACAATCACATGATACTGATCCAACTCTCCCCATATGATTAATGTAAACCACAGCTGTTTTATTGTGTAATTGTATTAACACATGCAGACCTTGTTTAGCACAACAATATGCTTTAAGCCCATAAAAGGCCCCCAATAACTCCCAATAGTTAATACCATACTCTTGGAGAAACACTTGTTCTTCAGTTTTCCATCTACCTCCACAACTGGAGGATAAATCTGTGGCCCCCCATCCGAGAGCACTAGCATCTGTATGTAAAACCATTTCAGGCTGTTTAATCATAATATTTATTTAGCAGCTTGTGGGACATTTTCCTTTTTTAACCCACCATTGTAAATTCCAATACAGCTTCTTTTGTTAATTACATAGGCCTGTCAAATGGCCTGCCTTCTCTTTGAGAGCTTGTATCTTGTACCTTCGAAGATATCAATAAATGTAATGAACCAAATTCTAATGCAGGAAAATGCTGCTAGCAGTTCACCAATGGTTGTCACCATTTCTCGGATGGAAGGATAAGGTTTTGAATGAGATAATGACAAGTTACCAAAATATCATCGACTTTAACTGTTGGTAAAGGTATTAACATAGTCACTGAGTTAATTACAAACCCCAAAAGTAAATTGTTTGTGCTGGCTGCAGCTGGGGCTTAATTAGATAATTAAGAACCTTAGCTTACCACAAAGCTCTAGTAACTGAAACTGAGTCCTCAGCTGACTCCTGATAATCACTAATGACCAGAATGTCATTGAGATAAGCCATAATGATGTGCATTTTGTGCTCTAATTGGGCTAAACTGGTTTCAACAGTTTCGTAAAGAGTAAAAAGCTGAACTCAGTCCATTTGGCAAAGCTTAACTGCCATAATTGTCACAACCAATTAAAATTTAAGTATCACCGAAACCTGATACATAGGTACAGAATAATAGGCGTCTTTTCATCAATCTTAGCCATATAACAACCTGCTGAATTAAATATTTTGCAGTATTCCATGACTCCATTTGAACATGTTTGTATTCTACAAACTTATTTAGACCTGTAAGGTCGAGAATACTTCTGCAACCATCATCTGTAAGCCTTCTAACATTAAAGACAAATTTATGCTCGTGTTCAAAATCTTTTCCATTACCCCTTTTCCAGATAATTTAGGCAATGTGGACATAAAACTCTGCTTTTTC
Organism: Okamejei kenojei; assembly: GCA_035221665.1. Taxonomy (NCBI): domain Eukaryota; kingdom Metazoa; phylum Chordata; class Chondrichthyes; order Rajiformes; family Rajidae; genus Okamejei; species Okamejei kenojei. The sequence continues at coordinate 26,709,680 of CM069150.1, forward strand.
AATGCAGAAACACGAAAACATAAGCAGGTTTATTCTGTACAGGAGGATTAACCTCTTGTTTTTTAAAAGTAATAGTAGTTAATGAAACTGCTCGTAATATACTGATCAAAAATAATAGTAAGCCAGTTTTAATAAACTTTTTGTAATCTCCCTCTAACTGGAGATTAATCCGCAGTTTCTTTAAGCAGGGAACACGTCTTTAATTCCTCTGCATATGAGCGTGGTGGTCTCCTTATCCCCTGAATTCGGGTAAGTATTTGGTTGTGCAATACAATAAAACTTCCTTGACATATTTCTGCCTCTATTTCCAATATCAAATCCCCTTCTGGGCGAAAATACCTTTTCGTCCAAAGACGAAGGTTTCATGCAGCTAAAATATTTTAGCTTTTCATCCAATTTCAATAAGTTAGGCAGATTATTCCAAACAGATAACCAAGAGCTTAAACACCACTTGCTCGACACAGGTATGCAACCTTGAGTGAAAAAATGGGCCAAATAGCCATTTATTTTATACAAACGTTCATAGAAAAAATTGCACAATAGCGTCTTCATTTTATGTTTTCCTTTCATCTGCCCAAAAGCCATAATAGCAGCAGAGTAATTTGTGAGGATTTTAAACCTCACTATTTGACGCTCTCATATTTGGAGTCATGAATGCCCATATTAACGGATAAACCGTAGGCTCTTCCAATGAGGCACAATTTCCTGTGCTGTGCAATTTTAATATTTCAATCATCACAGAATCATGAAGTTGGTGAGATACCATATACATAATGTAGGTAGCTAGGTTTTTCCATAGCCTCACCACTTCCTTTAGATATAGCAAAACTTTTGCTATCTCAGGCACACCTGGCCTCACTTTATTTTTATTTTATTTGTAGTGTGCATTCATAATTCACATCACCACTTGCAGGGTCTGTCTTTTGCAGCCCTGATCCACTTGGAATTATATCCAAAGAGACTTCCTCCACCCTATCCAGGGTCAGAGTTTTTATTTTTCAATTTGGCACATAGCCATATTTTGTATATTCAAGCCCCTCAGGGTCTTTTTTGGGGAACTGTTTGGGTACTGTGACCCTGGTCTTTAGTACATTCAAGTCCCTCAGGGTCTTTTTTGGGGGAACTGTTTGGGTACTGTGACCCTAGTCTCTTTTATATTATGGAGTACTTTCTCCATATCGCGAATTTTATTAACTTTTTTTAAAAATACAGTCTTTCTGATTTTTAAAATATCCTGCCAAAATTGTGGAGCATTTAAACCTTTCTACCGTATTTTAAACGGTACCAGTATCGGAACCGGCCCCGTAATTAATCTCTCGTCCCGATCGCTGGGTATTCCCCTGGGACGTTCTTTTTAAAAACTCCGTTATTTTAACAGAGTATATCTGTTTAATTTAAACTTTTAGTTAGTTTTTAAAACCTTTAAAATCCTGGTTTCCACCAGGCACGGAGTTTTCTAGTCCTAAAAAGTTTTTCAACAGCACTTACCTGCCGGTTCCGAACCTACCGCTGTCGAGGAGCTGCTCCTTACTGCAGCTCCTGCTTCTGCCGTCAGCGTCGACGTAATGCCGTTACCAGCGTGAGGCGGGTTCTTCACGTAGTCACTCACGTGACTCCGAAGTAAAATGTAGTCATAGAGTGATACAGTGTGAAAACAGGCCCTTCGGCGCAACGTGCCCACACCCGCCAACATGTCCCAGCTACACTACCTGCTTTTAGTCCATACCTCCAAACCTGTCCAATCCATGTATCAGTCTAACTGTCTCTTAAATGTTGGGATGGTCCCTGCCTCAACTACCTCCTCTGGCAGCTTGTTCCATACACCCACCACCCTTTGTGTGGATAAAGCTACCCCTTAAAAAGTTACCCCTTAAAAATACTTCATACAAAAAACATTGAAATCATACTTCTGCAATGTACTAAAACATGAATTTAATACATCAATTTTCAAAAGGTTCCTACCCTGGGAGGGGGGACAGCCTTCTTCCACACCCTCTCCCCACTCGGTTGCTCCACTCCCTCACCGGGTACCCCTAAGGCCAATGATCAGTGATCGCTCAGCCTCCCCACTTTTGAAAACGCTCCGCAGCCCCTGGTTCAGACGGAGAACACTGCCAGATGTGAACGGGGAACTGAGGCCAATTGTCCATGATATCTGGATCCCAATGCTCAGCGCTTCATGTTTCAGAGTTGGCTAATATAATTGATTTGTAATTAGCCTGATTTGTAATTCGTTGACAAAACCTTAATTTATTAATCCGGAATATCCAGGGGGACGGGATAAGTGTAATATTAAAATGACATGCAAGGTGTCAGGCTGTCTGTCACAACATACAGCCCCGATAACCCATTATTTCCTTCAGTTAAATATTGGGAAGGTAGCACTATTGTCATTTGCCACTCAATTATTATGTTTGTTTACCTCACTGACTATTTCTAACCCCCCCCCCCCCCCCCAATTCCTTTGACGGGTTGAATAGAAATGTCCCCAATCTCGTTGTTTTATTAATTGAACACGTAGATGAACATCCTCAAGGAGTGTAATCAGATGGAAACTGATTCAGATGCGATATTTAAGAGCTTGTTCAAAAAAAGGGCATATTTTAAAGGAGTGACAGAGATACTTGCAGGGGAATGTGTGAGGAGATTATTATTTGTCTTTAGTTTTAGCTTGAACCAGGACATCTGAAGATTCAAAGTTTAATATAGTAATTGTGCTGATACTGACCCCAACCAACCACGTAATGAATAGCATCCATTCTGGAGGTTTTACTTTTATGATGTCATTTAAACTTCACTTGCATTTCAGTCACTTCAATGTAAAAGTAATTGGGAATGGGAAGCATTGGAACAAAAATTTGTCCTCGGTACATATTAACTGTAATGTAATAATGTATGCATGTTGGTAGGTGCAATCAAAACAAAGATCTTTTTATCATTGTTGTGTTATGAATACCACAGACAGTATTATGTACTCTCAAGATCACAGAAAATAGAATAATATTGCTTAAATAAATAGTTATTGGACTTTGCATTTCGGAAAAGTCCCAGCTGAGAGGAAGACAGCAAAATACTGAAAATATTGGGGGTGAAAATGACTTCAGGACAGTTTGTTACGAAAATGAAAGAAATTGTATCATAATACTTATACAGCTGAGTGAGTTTAATTTTAGCATGTTAGATAACAAGGAAACCAATGAATGTAACCAATTTTGTTATCCACAATTCGGTCTGTGAAGTGCCCCATAAAGGATTACTGCATTAGATAAGCACCTGTGGACTTGAACGTAATAGGTTAAATCCAAGGCATCAGATATGGGGCTTTGTCTGGGCCAGATATATTGTCAGTGCAAAGGGGCTAGGAGCAAGGCCAAGTTTGCATCCCGAGTCGACGTCTGGAATGGTACTAGGTGTGCAGTCAAAGCTGGGACCAGGGGAGTGTTCAGCACTGTTAACCTAAGCAGGTAAGCAGCTATGATCGGGGTAGAATAGGGGGCCAGGTGTAAGGCTGAACTCGGGGACAGGAATGAGAGAAGGTATGTAACTGGGGTCAGGGCCAGGAGAATCACCAGGTGTGCAGTGAGACCCAGGTTGGTCAACATGGGCCAAGTGCTTGATTATAATCTGATTTCCATACATGAATACACTAAGATCATTCATGTGCCTCACCTGTTGATCAGAGCCTGGGCTCTACTGTGGAATGTAATTAGGAATGTAATTTACTCTAACCTTATTCATAGCTAATCCACTTTAAAGCATATATATATTGGATTCAAGTGTAAGTTAAAAGACTCGCTACAGTATGCACCAGATTGCACAATTTCAAGCTGAAAAATGCAAAAGTTCCATACCAATGGGAGGGGGGACACCCTGCTTCCACCTCTCCCCCCCAGTCACTACGCTCCCTCGGGCTTGGTCTCTCGCAATTACTCACTCCCAACTCTCACCCAATGTTGGCAGCCCTGAATAAGCCCAAAGAGGAAAGTTAGAAATATCTTATTTTCTAACCTTTCCACTGCTTAGCTCCTCTTCAAAGCCTCTTGCAACAATGTCTCATCACTTATCAGTTAAGCACTGCACTTGAAACTCAAATACTCCCACTCAAAATGGCTGCTCCAATGTGGCTGCTTTGCTAAAGCCAATCTCCCTTTTTACTCGATTCTAGTTGTGTTTTAATGGCTGTAAATCCCGCATGTTCCTCCTATATACAGTTCCGCAATCAGATGTGAAACTAACAAGCACTTCCCTTTTCAGCTACTGTATAAATCTCCTGTGCTTTTCCTCTTTTTACAGTTTAGCAGTCACTTGTGAAAAAATTGCCTGAAAATAACCTTTTCTTTCCATGGTGTGCTGTTATTACTTATTTATGATTTAGTTCATCTTACATTTGTGGTCAAACCATTATATAGTGGAATACTAGATGAAACTAATGTTTAGATGAATTACTCATGAAATACTTTTAATGTTAGTTTAAAAAAATAATTGAAATTAGTTTAAGTGGTGGAAATAGATGATAATGCTGGTAGAATTTCTCATTCAGAATGTCAGAAGAGAAAGGAGTATAGAATCACCTATTTCTGCACTTAAAGATTCATTCTGTTCATCTGACAAAGAGGAAACTGAACTTAGTAAATGTCATAATTTCTGACTTGAACATTCTCCTTTTCATCTGCAGTGTTTCTACTTTCCCCTGTTTGGAAGTGTTTCTTGATAATTGTGAGGTAAGCTGTGCAAATTGCATAGTGTAATATTCTTATTCATAGAATGTGAAAGGGGCTAAATGAAAGGACGTGCAACCTAGTTCTACCTGTATGCTTATAGCTAGCATGATTCTGATCCTCTTGGAATATACATTTGAAATAATTTATCTCATAAAATTAATCTGGTTCCTTCACTGTTTTCCAAAGAAAAAACTGTTTTTTGAAGAATTAATCAAAAATGGTTAACAAGCGCATAGCTGTTGATGTCTACCTGGACTCATTGTAAAATGAGTAGGCCATAAAATGTCCCTTTGTAAGATGAGTAAGCCATTAAATGGTATGCTAATGTAGAACTCCATAGAGAAAAAGAAGACAAAGTGCTGGGGTAACTCAACGGGTCAGGCAGCATTGCTGCAGAACATGGATAGTTTACAATTTCGGTTGGGGTCCTTTTTCAGACTCCATAGATTGGCATCAGGCCATATAGCATTGAAAGAAGCCCTTTGTCCCACCATGTCTGTGGTGGTATGAAATGTTCATTAACACTAAACTTATATTAATCCCATTTATTCTTCCTACATTCTCATCGGTTTATTCCAGATTCTACCACTTACATATACTATGGGGTAGTGTTACAGTTGCCATTATGGTCATATCCCTTAGGTTTGGAATGTGGCAGAATCCTGGAACATCTAGGAGAAATCCCCAAAATCAGAGAACATGTGCAAGCTCTACACCGACAACACCAGGGGTCAGAATTGTACCCAAGTCATTAGAGCTGTGAGGCAGCAGCTCTGCCAGCTGAAATTCGTAACACATGAGTCCCAAGTACTAAAACCATGCTGACAATCACGAATCAGTCCCTATCTATCCAAATGCACATATAATCCCTCGGATAAGATATCCATTTGAAGGATTTCAAGGAGGAAGAAAATACCAGCCGGTCAGGTAGTATCAGTTTACAGCTGGATTGTCGTGCATTGGAACTGGCAAATTCTTGCATCAACATGAAAGACTGGTTAAATAAAATTATTGAATTTAATATTGAGTTCTGAGGGCTGCAACATTAGACTCAAAACATCATTTTTGGAAAATTTGCTGAGTATTTTCAGCATTCTTTTACTTCATATCTCCATCAGCTGCCGTGTCCTGCATCTCACAATTCCAGCATGTTTGTCTACTTCCCTCATTTATTTACCTTCTTTAAACTCCTTCACATAAAGAAGTTACATTCTCAGCTTATAATGTACTGTGTTGGGAAATTGAAGGTCAAAGTGAGGAAATTAAAAAAAAGAGTGTTTTTAGTGAGAAAATAGTGCTAGATTGATAATTTGCAGTACTGAGTACTGAAGGAACAAGCTGTGAAAATAGTGTATGCATTGCTATTCAATTCAGGAATTCTATAGGTTATGGAATCTGTTCCACAGACTGGAGTACAGTAAATGTAACCCACTAAAATGAAGCCAAACATAAGTGGTGGGGAAAATGGTAACGTCTATCACAAAGGCTAAGGTAACAGGATAAAAGGAAACTATCATACGTGAGCATGGGAATATAGGAGTAAGAGTAATCTATCTTGTCCCACAAGACTGTCCCACATTCAATATGATCATGTCTAATCTGCCTCAAACTTCAACTTGTTTTCTGAGTCAATTCAACAAGATTAGATTAAGTCAACATGGATTGCTGGAAGGGAAATTGAAAGATAAACTGACTGGAGGTTTTGAAATGTACATGGTATTCAATCATTACCCTATATTATTCTCGTCATACTCTGTCATTTTGTGAATTCTCAATCATTAGTATATTGCTGCTGATTTGGCATCAGTGGAATTAGTTAAGATTGATAGCTTTGACTTTGCTATCTAAGCTAGCTCTAGAATTCATTGTACAGATGGATCACCAAATTTCCTGAGTTCAATTATTTCAGATTTGTTTGGAAATTATGGAGCAAATTGTATTCTAGCATTCAAACTATCATTAGGAATTGTACATTCTGCATTTTCTGCTACCATTTGCATTCACTTCACATAAATATAGCCAATCATGATAGTGTGAAGTTCAGCACTTATTGAGCTGGTCTTGCATTTCTCCCCTTACAATAGCATTCTTGAAGTTTGTCTTCTGTTTCCCACATCACTCCTTAAGAAACAGATTATTTTCTGTACATTTGCATTGTATGTTTTTTGGCCTGTCCACAGCCCATTTTATGAAATCCATTACAGTGTGTATGCTTAGGAAGGATCTGCAGATGCTAGTTTAAACCGAAGATAGACACAAAAAGCTGGAGTAACTCAGTGGGACAGGCAACATTTCTGGAGAGAAGGAATGGGTGACTTTTCAGGTTGAGACCCTTCTTCAAACTGGTTAGGGATAAGGGAAACGAGAGACATAAGTGATGATGTAGAGAGATAAAGAACAGTGAATGCAAGATATGAAAAAAGTAACAATGATAAAGGAAACAGGCCATTGATAGCTGTTAGGTGAAAACGAGAAGTTAGTGCAAACATTGACGACTGCATCGTTGCTACCTCCTGCACCCATGCAGAACTCATGGACTTCATCAACTTCACCACCAATTTCCATCCTGCACTCAAATTTACTTGGGCCATCTCCGACACCTCCCCCCCTTTCTTGATCTCACAGTCTCCATCACAGGGAATAGACTATCGATTGACTATTACAAACCCACTGACTCCCACAACTATCTCAACTACACTACTTCCCACCCTGCTTCCTGCAAAGACTACCCCCTACCAATTCCACCGAGTACCCCGCATCAGCACCCAAGATGAGGTGTTCCATACCAGGACATCCAAGATGTCCTCATTCTTTATGGAATGGGGGTTCCCCTCTCCCATTATGGATGAGGCCCTCACTCATGTCTCCTCGGTACCTCGCAGCTCTTCCCTTGCTCCCCCTCCCCCCTAGTTGCATCAGAGTCCCCCTAGTCCTTACCTTTCACCCCATCAGCCGTCACATACAACACACAATCCTCCGAAATTTCCGCCACCTCCAACGGGATCCCACCACTGGCCACATTTTCCCATCTCCACCCTTTCTGCCTTCTACAGAGACTGTTCCCTCCGCAACTCCCTGGTTAACATCCCTTCCCACCCAAGCCACCCTCTCCCCGGGTACCTTTCCCAACAACCGCAGAAGATGCAAGCTGTCCCCATACCTCCTCCCTGTCCCCATACCTCCTCCCTTGACTCTGTCCAGGGACCCCGACAGTCCTTTCAGGTTAGGCAGATGTTCATTTGCTCTTCCTCCAACCTCATCTACTGTATCCGTTTTTCCAGATGTGGACTCCTATACATTGGCGAGACCAAACGTAAACTTTGCGATCATTTTGCTGAACACCTTCACTCAGTCCGCCTGAACCTACCTGATCTCCCGGTTGCTAAACACTTTAATTCTCCTTCCCATTCCCACACGGATATTTTGTTTCTGATGCCCAGCACATATGTGCTAAAGATGTGGCTAAAGTATTTGCAACCATGTTCAATTAGCTGTGCAGATCCATCTTAGTTTCCTTCTGATTCTCATTGCTACCGAATCGGTCTATCCCCATTTAGTAGTGCATTGATGAAAATATCATTAACAGCATTGTCATGTAGCATTTACTCACCGACAACCTACTCTCTATGTCTTCCATGACCACTAGGCTCCATTTTTCATTGCATGCTCAGTCCTGACATGGTGCAAAAAGCTAATTTGCATAACAGAAGTGAGACTGAGTATCACTGACCTCAAGACCACTGACCACTGATTTTAGAATTAGGGAGTCCTGGGAAAACTGAACTTAATATGTGTAAAGGGAAAACACCGTCACATTGACATACCATGCACAAAAGAAGGTTGTGGTTATTAGAGGTCAATCTTTCCTGCAGGAGTTCCTCAGGATAGAGTCATTGGCTCAACTATCTTTTGTTGATTTATTAATGATCTTATGATGTTGCTTTCGAGGTAAAAATGTTCACAGTTAATTGTACTATGATCAATTAGTATCTCCTCGGAAAATGAAATAGTTTGTGCCTGCTTGTAAGAAGACCTAGACAGCCTTCAGGCATGGGTGAATCAGTGGAGAGTAACATTTGTGCTATAAATCTGCTGGTTGCTGACCATCACCCTCAAAAAACATATAACCCCCTATTTTAACATTCATTCCATCCATCATGAGCACTCTGTAGCTGCAACATAAATAATCTGCCGGAAATAGCAGGGGACCGGGGGTCAAATAAGGTGGAGGAACTGAGTGAAATCCAGGTTAGCCGGGAAGTGGTGTTGGGTAAATTGAATGGATTAAAGGCCGATAAATCTCCAGGGCCAGATAGTCTGCATCCCAGAGTACTCAAGGAAGTAGGCACAGATATAGTGGAGGCATTAGTGATAATTTTTCAAAACTCCTTAGATTCTGGAGTAGTTCCTGAGGATTGGAGGGTAGCTAATGTAACCCCACTTTTTAAAAAAGGAGGGAGAGAGAAAACGGGCAATTACAGACCAGTTAGTCTAACATTGGTAGTGGGGAAACTGCTAGAGTCAGTTATTAAAGATAGCAGTACATTTGGAAAGTGGTGAAATCATTGGACAAAGTCAGCATGGATTTACGAACGGTAAATCATGTCTGACGAATCTTATAGAATTTTTCGAGGATGTAACTAGTAGAGTGGATAAGGGAGAACCAGTGGATGTGTTATATCTAGACTTTTAGAAGGCTTTTGACAAGGTTCCACATAAGAGATTAGTATACAAACTTAAAGCACACGGTATTGTGGGTTCAGTATTGATGTGGATAGAGAACTAGCTGGCAGACAGGAAGCAAAGGGTAGGAGTAAACGGGTCCTTTTCAGAATGGCAGGCAGTGACTAGTGGGGTACCGCAAGGCTCAGTGCTGGGACCCAAGCAATTTACAATATATATTAATTATTTGGACGAGGAATTGAATGCAACATCTCCAAGTTTGCGGATTACACTAAGCTGGGGGGCAGTGTTAGGTGTGAAGAGGATGCTAGGAGGCTGCAAGGTGACTTGGATAGGCTGGGTGAGTGCGCAAATGCATGGCAGATGCAGTATAATGTGGATAAATGTGAGGTTATCCACTTTGGTGGCAAAAACAGGAGGGTAGACTATTATCTGAATGGTGGCAAATTAGGAAAAGGGGAGATGCAACGAGACCTGGGTGTCAAGGTACACCAGTCATTGAAAGTAGGCATGCAGGTGCAGCAGGCTGTGAAGAAAGCAAATGGTATGTAAGCATTGATAGCGAAAGGATTTGAGTATAGGAGCAGGGAGGTTCTACTGCAGTTGTACAGGGTTTTGGTGAGACCACACCTGGAGTATTGCGTACAGGTTTGGTCTCCAAATCTGAGGAAAGACATTCTTGCCATAGAGGGGGTACAGAGAAGGTTCACCAGACTGATTCCTGGGATGTCAGGACTTTCATATGAGGAAAGATTGGATCGACTTGGCTTGTACTGCTAGAATTTAGAAGACTGAGGGGGGATCTTAAAGAAACTTACAAAATTCTTAAGGGGTTGGACAGGCTAGATGCAGGAAGATCGTTCCCGATGTTGGGGAGGTCCAGAAGAAGGGGGTCACAGTCTAAGGATAAGGGGGAATTCCTTTGGGACCGAGATGAGGAAAACATTTTTCACACAGAGAGTGGTGAGTCTCTGGAATTCTCTGCCACAGAAGGTAGTTGCCAGTTCATTGGCTATATTTAAGAGGAAGTTAGATGTGACCCTTGTGGCTAAAGGGATCAGGGGGTATGGAGAGAAGGCAGGTATAGGATACTGAGTTGGATGATCAGCCATGATCATATTGAATGGCGGTGCAGGCTCGAAGGGGCGAATGGCCTATTCCTGCACCTATTTTCTATGTTTCTAACATGTGCAACTTATAAACTGCCCTATAGTCTCTCGCCTTGAATAGTCAAACATTACTTCCGAGATCTGAGACCTCAACCACCCAAAATGATAGATAGCAGGCACATGGGAATTCTACTGCCTTCAATTCACATGCAAATCATCTGCCAACCTGAATTAAAAGTATGTTCCTGTCTTTGAACTTAAAATGGCAAACGGCCTATGATTTTTTAGTTTATTTTTTGTACTGTAATCTGTATTATATTGCCTCAAAAATGTGATGCAAGCAGATCCTTCAATAATTTTCAAAAGGGAATTGGGTAATTGAATTGGAAATTTGGCCAGCAATGAAGAGAGAACAGGGAGTAGTTCTCTTATAGATTATTTAAAGAGTACACAAAAAAATAACTGAATGCCCCTCTTCTGTTCTGGATCAATAGACAATAGGTGCAGGAGTAGGCCATTCGGCCCTTTGTGCCAGCACCGCCATTCAATGTGATCATGGCTGATTATCCACAATCGGTACCCCTTTCCTGCCTTCTCCCCATATCCCCTGACTCCCCCCCACTATTTAGTTTGAACCCACACTTGTAGCACTAGCAAACTTGCCTGCCAGAATGTTGGTCCTCCTCCAGTTCAGGTGCAATCTGTGCAGGTCACCCTTACCCCAGAAGAGATCCCAGTGGTCGATAAAGCTCAATCCTTGCTCCCTGCACCAGCCCCCCAGCCACACATTCAGATCTCCTATCTCCGTGATCCTGCCCTCACTAGCACGATGTACTGGAAGCAATCCAGAGATAACCACCCAGGAAGTCCTGCTTTTCAGTCTTCTTCCTAACTGTCTAAACATGTGTTGCAGAACCTCCTTCCTCTTCTTCCTGGCGTTGTTCATGCCCACGTGCACAACTACTGACGGCTGTTCACCTTCCCTCTCAAGGATGTTCTTAATTTTGTTTGTGATATCTTGAACCCTGGCACCAGGGAGGCAACAGACCATGTCGCCTGCCGCCACGGAATCTCCTGTCCACACCTCGGACAATAGAGTCACCCACCACTATAGCTCTGCCCGACGTCGGTCTCACCAATCGAGTCTCATCGCTAGGATTGGAGCCACCGACCTGTCCGCTGCTCGGTCTGAAAGCGTTGTCTGCCCCGACAGCTCCCATAGGGGTGTACCTGTTTTCATTTGCCACAGCCACTGGGGTCTCCTGCACTCCATAGTTACTCCCCTTTCTCACAGCCACCCACCTTCGCTCTTCCTGTATCCTTGGCGCGACAACCTCACTGTAGGTCCTGTCCAGGAAACTCTCATTTTCCCGGATGGCCCTGAGGTCATCCAGCTGCTTTTCCAGTTCTCTAACACGCTCATTCATGAGCTGCACCTGGACACTATTTCTGCAGGTGTAGTTTCCAGAATCATTGTGATTCTAATTCTGCATCTGAAGCTATCATCATTAATGATATCGACACACACTGAACCAGTTGGTGATTATTTGGCCAGCATGTACAGTTGTTGTACCCTCAGTCCTTTACAATGAGCATGGACTAGAATTAACCTACAACGTTTGTAAAGTTTATAGGTGACCACTTTCAATCAAATTATCAAGTTTTAATGAAACCTATTACAGTTCCATTACATTTTTGCAGTGCGAAAATGTAATTGGAAAATATTTTTAGGTTCAGATTTAGATATTGAGACTTTACAAATGTTTAACACCTGTGAATAATGCCCTGAGTATGCTAGCTGATAAATATTTACTGTACTTCTGATTACTATTGTAATTGAGTTAGAGAGACATGCAGAGCAGAAATAGACCTTCGGCCCAACTTGCCCATGCCGACCAACATACCCCATCTACGCTTGTCCCACCTGCCTGTGTTTGGCGTATATCCCTCTAAACCTAATCTTCCCATGTACCTATCTAAATGCTTCCTAAACGTTGCAATAGTACCTGCCTCAACTGCCCCCTTAGGCAGCTCATTCCATACTACACCACCCTTTGTGTAAAAGGCTACCCCTCAGGTTCCTAATAAATCTCTCCCCCGCCTTACCTTAAACCTATGTCCTCTGTTTCTAGATTCCTCTACTCAGGGCAAAAGACTGTGCGTTTACCCGATCCATTGTTAAAAGTAGTCAGAAACTCATTTATAAGTAATGTGGTGCCTTTTGCCATATATAGTAACTAAAATAAATCTCTCATGATTAATGCACATATGTAATGCACACACATATTGTAGATTGGTTATTTCCTACTAACCAATTGTAGTGCTTGTTAGTAGTAGCTCCGCCTAATATGCGATTTATATTACCAAGAGCTTGCTTACGTAATTCGGTCTGAGTAGCTGCTAGTTACTGTAACGTCCTGCAGACCAATGCTGTAAGTGGACTTCAATAAATATGTGTTGTATCTTGATGTGTGTACGACTCGACTCATTATATGGTGTCAGAAGTGGGATTGAGTTTGACACGTGAATATCTTTGGCATTGTCCAGCACTCTCTTCAGATTGGCATCAAGCTCAGCCAAGTCGCGCCCGTAAACGAGAATGTCATCAACAATGATGGCGCATGGATACCCCGCAAACAGTTGTTCCATGGCACACCGGAAAACCTCACAGGCAGAGTTGATGCCAAGGAATGAAGGTATCGTATGTTCCCACTGATTGTCTAAGCAGCCTGGCAGAGCACACGGCTGCTGACGAGGCTTTACAGTCGCTGTCTGCAGTCATCCGGCGTGGCTGGCTGGATAAACAACACAGCACCCCACTCGCGATCCGTCCATACTTCCTGGTTCGCGACGAACTGGTGTTACAGGACGTGATTATAGTCAAGGGCCACAAAGCAGTTGTCCCAGCCATCCTCCGGAACAAGTACTTCGATGCCATCTGCAGGGGCCACCCCGGTGTGGAGGCAACCCTACAACGGGCACAGAGCATGTTTTACTGGCCTGGTATGACCAAGTACGTACGTGACAAAACTGAAGTCTGCGCCATCTGCAAAAGCCTGATTCCACACCAGCAGAAGCAGCCCTTACTGCCGCATCCGGTTCCTCCTCTGCCGTGGTACACGGTAACCACCGACATATTCGAATGGCATGGGAAACACTATCTGGTTCTTGTCAATTCATATTAGGGCTGGTTTGACATTGATCTACTCCAAACCATCACATCTGAGGCAGTTATCCAGAAGTTGCAACGCCAGTTCTCCGTGCATGGTTCCCATGCACGCCTTCTATCTGACAACGGCAATCAGTTCCCCAGCCAGCTTTTGAAAAACTTTTCTCAACGATGGGACTTTTGACATATCACCAGCAGCCCTGAGTTTCCGCAGTCCAACGGACTAGCTGAACGGGCCATCCGAAGCGCGAAACAACTAATGGAGCGTTCTTACCTTGCTAAATCTGACGTCTGCCTGGGCCTGCTCAATTTAAGGAACATTGCCAGGGATCCCATACTGGGTTCCCCAGCCCAATGACTGATGTCTTATCAAACCCGTGCTGCCCTGCCTGTACCCCAGCAGCTTTTGCAGCTACAGGTCCGCTCTCTGCCTGCGGTCCAGAAACAACTACAATTCAAGCGCGATGCACAAAAACGTTTTTTTGACCAGTCCTATAAGCCATTAAACCTCTCTCCAGTGGACAGGTTGTTCGCCTCCAGACCAACAAGGGCTATGGCCGTCTGGGTCACATCCACAGCCTTGCCAAAGAACCGTGCTCCTACCTGGTAAGCGCGGACGGGGCCATTAACAGACGCAACTGTCAACATCTCCTTCCTGTAAAGGAACCGCGTCCTGCGACTCCGTTTCCAGAGGTCTCGTGTTTTGTATACCCTCCCACTGCCGGGCCGAATGCTCCACTGCCAGAGACAGTGTACCCCGCGGCCTTTCGACAGCGTTCAGTGCCCAGCTCGCCTATTTCACCACCTCCAACCGGCAGGTCTCTGGTGCCATCCCTGGTCACATCCCCAGTCCCCTCCCAGGCCACTTCACTGGTGAAAGGAGGAGATGCAGATTCGTACCGCACACGCGCCGGACGGGTCAGCGGGCCACCCATTAGATACGGTGATTTTGTGTAACCATCTATACTTCCCCATATGCGTTATTAGCGTTTCGGCTACTGTATTGCTTAGCCACTATGTATCCACGTATCTCTGCTTTATTTTGTTTCTACAAGGAAAGATGTAGATTGGTTATTTCCTACCAACCAATTGTGCTTGTTAGTAGTAGCTCCGCCTAATATGCGATTTATATTACCAAGAGCTTGCTTACGTAATTCAGTCTGAGGAGCTGCTAGTTACTGTAATATCCTGCAGACCAATGGTGTAAGTGGACTTCAATGTGTGTACGACTCGACTCATTACACATATGTAATTGAAATGTTGAAATTTAGTTTTGCATATCTTTAACAATAGTGAAATGGCATTTGTTAAAGAATTACATGTGTAGTTCAGTTATGTCTTGATGTTTTAATTTTTAGTTGCAGATGCCATCTGATGATAAACTGGAAGATTCCTGGATTGATTTCAATGTTGGCAGTCAAAGCATCTCTTTTTATGTCATAACTGAGGAAGATGAAAATGTGAGGAGTCGTGCAAGTATTCCATTTGGAGTAGAATAATTTATCTGTATCAAGAGAATGAAAAGTGGCCTCTTAAAATATAAAGACATAAAGTGCTAGAGTAACTCAGCGGGCTAGGCAGCTTTTCTGGAGAACATGGAGAGGTGATAGCGCTGAGTTACTCCAGCACTTTTTTTTTTGTAAACCAGCATCTGCAATTCCTTGTTTCTAAAAGTATCCTCTAAATCTAGCATCCTGTTTTATTCAGTAAATGAGGTACACAAGGCTACATTATAATGTTTGAGACCTTATCTGAGCTGTAGGTAAAGAGAAAACCTTGTAAAGAATTGATTGTTAATGCTGTTTCAGAGTGCTCAGTATATGAATGTGGCCAAGTGTCCGACATTTTCAGTTTATTATTTAAATTTTCTGTTCTTTAAGCTATTTTGCTATTGATGTTGGACAACAAAAATACTGATATGTTTAATGGAGATGAGTTTTATAAAATTTGATCTAACCCAGCAGATTAAAAATTGGGATTTTAAGGCCCAATTAGATTTTTAGGGCTACATCAATGTTTTAAACGAATATTCTGGTTTGGGGGTGTCACTGTTTGTTTATATTCCAGTGAATTTTGAATGTGTTTGAACGGGACATGAATGGAGAATTTTCTCCCTTAATTCAGGAACCAATGTGGGAGACAATCTGTTTGCCTGAAGAAGATGTGGAGAGTTATACTGTTGAAGGTAAAACTAATCAAAGATTGGTAAATCTTTTGGATGGATTCCTATTGTATTCACAATATTGATGGTTACAATAACCACATTGTAGCCTTGAGCCTCTTCAAGTTTGCCTTTAACTTGATAACTTAATTCCCAATTGAATGGTATTCTATTATGCAGACTTTAGAGATACAGTGTGGAAATGCCCTTCGGTCCACGAGTCCACGCCGACTGGCGTTCACCCCGTACACTCCTACTATCCTTTGCACTGGGGACAATTTATAATTTTATAGAAACCAATTAACCTAAAAACCTGTACATCTTTAGCGTGTGGAAGGACA
Source organism: Okamejei kenojei (assembly GCA_035221665.1). NCBI lineage: Eukaryota > Metazoa > Chordata > Chondrichthyes > Rajiformes > Rajidae > Okamejei > Okamejei kenojei. Next base: position 26,725,864 of record CM069150.1, read on the forward strand.
CCGGAACACCCATAGAAAACCCATGTGGTCACAGGGAGAACGTATAAATCCCATTCAAACAGCACCTGCAGTCAGGATCGAACCCGCTCTCTGGCGCTGTAAGGCAGCAACTATACCACTGTGCCACCCAGGAGTGTCTTGCAAATTACATGATGATTCCTTTGATAATCATGGGGGGAAGGTATTTTTGTAATCTCTGAACTGAAAATAAATATAATGCAGCTGAGAAACTGTCCACAATATAAGGGCACAATAGGTGCAGGAGTAGGCCATTCGGCCCTTTGAACCAGCACCGCCATTCACTGTGAACATGGCTGATCATCCACAATCAGTACCCCATTCCTGACTTCTCCCCATATCCCTTGAGTCCACTATCTTTAAGAACTCTATCTAACTCTCTCTTTAAAGCATCCAGAGAAATGGCCTCCACTGTTTTCTGAGCCAGAGAATTCCACAGATTCACAACTATATGGGCACATTTTTTTTTTCCTCATCTCTGTTCTAAATGGCCTACCCCTTATTCTTAAACTGTGGCCTCTGGTTCTGGACTACCCCAACATCATGAACATGTTTCCTGCCTCTAGCGTGTCCAATCCCTTAATAATCTTATGTTTCAATAAGATCCCCTCATCCTTATAAATTCCAATGTATACAAGCCCAGGCGCTCCATTCTTTCAACATATGACAGTCCCGCCATCCCGGGAATTAACCCCGTGAACCTACGCTGCACTGCCTCAATCTCAAGAATGTCCTTCCTCAAATTTGGAGACCAAAACCGCACACAATACTCCAGATGTGGTCTCACTAGGGCCCTGTACAAATGTAGAAGGACCTCTTTGCTCTAGGCATGTGCCGTAAGTAATTACTCAAGGTAGGCAGTCAGTTGGCTTTAAAAAAAGCGCAGCTTGTTCTCTCCGTAAAAAATAAAAATAAGTAACAATTCAATTTTCCCAAGGCTTCCGAATCTCCTTCATATTTTAATTACTGAATGGGTGGGGGACGGAGGAAAAAGGCAGGTGGAGAGATGGTGGGAAAAACGGGAGCACACCGGGACGTTGAATCAGTTGTCATCTTATTGAATGATAATATTAATTCAAGGGACCAATTGGAGGGAGAGTTCCTTTCACAGTGTGTGGAGTGTCTGTGCCAGGGGTTAAAGATGTGGGGAGGGCAGGAGTGTTGAGAAGGAGGGGGTCGGAGATCATGTCAGACTCACTCACCGCTGCTGCAGCGCTCCGGGCACGGACAGCAGAACTGGCCGCCAATTCCACTTGGGTAGTTTGCACCTTATCAGCATAAACATTGACTTCTCCAATTTCCGGTCGCCCTTGCTGTCTCCTCCCCTTCTCAGCTCTCCCTCAGCCTCAGCTCCTCCTCTTCCTTTTTCCTTTCTTCTCCCCGCCCCCCCCCCCCCCCCCCCCATCTTACATCAGTCTGAAGAAAGGTTTCGGCCCGAAACGTTGCCTATTTCCTTCACTCCATAGATGCTGCTGCACCCGCTGAGTTTCTCCAGCACTTTTGTCTACCATCATAGAAACATACCTTTCAGTCCACCAAGTCCGTGCCAACCAGCAATCACCCTGTACACTTGCACTAATCTACACTCAAGGAACAATTTACAATGCACTGAAACGTATTAACCTGCAAACCTGTACGTCATAGGAGTGTTGGAGGAAACCGGTTCTCCCGGAGAAAACCCACGCGATCACAGGGAGAACGTACAAACTCCACACAGACAGCACCCGTAGTCAGTAAGGCAGCAACTCTACTGCTGCGCCACTGTGCTGCCGTGCTTGCTCCCATTGAGCAGTAACACCACCATTGAACATCTGCCAGTTTGAGACAGACACTGACCTAATTTCCTTGGGAAAACTTCTCTCCGTGGCTTCTAGCTTATTCACTTGCAGCCTTGCTCCTTCCACTTACACCTATCAAAGATCTATACTGTCTGTGAACAAATTATTTTTGTGCCATAGAATTTATTTCTTCCTACTTTCATTCTGTTCTTTCTCCCTTTGCCCAGTCTCTTCCCACTTACATCCATAACACCTCTACCCTCCATCACTTTCACTGTTTTCGTACCAAATTCCTTTTTCCTTTCCTTAATTTCTCTGTCTCCATTTTATAGTTTATCTTTTCTTAAAATATGTGAGAATATCTTTCAATCCATTGAGCATGCCAGCTGACATCGAGGTTTCAATTCACTGCACTAATTTCCTCCAATAGCCCAATTAGTAGGTTGACAGGTTAGAAAGATAAATTATCCTTAATGTTGGTAAGTAGAAAGAGAAGCTTTATGTGCAAGTGACGAATAGAACTTGACTTGACAGATCAATCGTAACCCCACCCTTTATTTTCCGGTTACACACTTTCTTGCTCACATGGCTAGAAGCTCCCTACTGATTTTCTTTCTACTTACCAGCATTAAGGATAATTTATCTTGGTAACCAGTCAAGCTACCAATTGGGCTCTGGGAGGAAATTAGTGCAGTGAATTGAAACCTAGATAGGCACAATGAGACCCTGCAAACTGCATACAGACTGCAGTGGAGGTCAGAATCAAATCTAGATTGCTGGAGCTGTGAAGCAGCAAAATTAGCTGCTGCACCATTTTTAGTTTAGAGATACAGCACGGAAACAGGCCCTTCGGCCCACCGGGTCCGCGCTGATCAGCGATCGGCGCACGTTCATACTATCCTACACCCACTTGGGACAATTTTTACATTTACCAAGCCAATTAACCTGTACTTCTTTGGAATGTGGGAGGAAACCGAAGATGTCGGAGAAAACCCATGCAGGTCACCGGGAGAATGTACAAACTCAGTACAGACAGCACCCATAATCGGGATCGAACCTGGGTCTCCGGCGCTGCATTCGCTGTAAGGCAGCAACTCTACCGCTGCACCACCGTGATTGCCCTGTTGAAGGTCAATTGCTGTTGCATACCCACAGCAAAATTGACTGTACCTCCTCTTGAAGGATTCCATTCTAGTCTCCAATTTTTTTTCTGGGTCTGTTATATCTGTTCTGGTGTTGAGACTTTCCACAACATTGTTCTGAGAAGTTATTTTTTGCTCTATTGTGTCATCATTTCTATCCTGACACTGTGTCTCAGTTTCCTACAATTTGCTTTAACCTCCTTTCTCCTCTCCTTCCATGGAAACTAAATGCAGGATGAGTTCCTCCATACCAACTGCAAGTGTGATCCTTTCTTGACAGCTCAATTATTTATTTGACCGTCACTCTGACCTTTGTCTGTAGGCTCCTATACCATTGCAATGAAGCCCAAAATAAACTTATGGAACTTTTGTTTATGCACGTTACAGCCCTTAGGATATTATATTCAACAATTTCAGATAGTCGGATTCTTTGTCAGAACTCGCTAGTCTTTAGGCAAAATCATCTAGCTGTAATATAAACTGTCCACAGATGCTACCTATTCTGCTACGATCTTCCAGAATTCTGTTTTCTTTCAGATTTCTAACAACTGCAGTCCTTTGCAATCCACTGTCCAATTACTTTTTTCTCTCTCTTCCCTTATTAATTTCCCTCTATTTTCAGTTACTCCAGTTAAATCAATAATGATTAATAGTAAGATTAAATGAGAACTTCCCAGTTTGAAGTTTGATCTTTATTTTATGAGGAATTACGATGAGGGATTATGTGAAGACCCCGCCAGCACGCGTGCGTGACATTCTTCAAAGTAGCGGTGTGAAATCACAGATAACAGAGTTGACTAACATAGTAAGATAAGAGAATCAGCATACCAGTTGACCTTTATAATAGAGGGTTTGGGAGCGGAGGGCACGTTATCCCTCATCGTAACTCCTCATAAAATAAAGATCAAACTTCAAACTGGTAAGTTCTCATTTAATCTTACTATTTTACTTCGGAGTCACGTGAGTGACTACGTGAAGATTTCAAAGCTCTGTGATTTCATGCCCTGGAACGAATCCATGCTCACACACTGCCATAATGACAAATGGAGGAAGTATGTTAACGTATTTCAGACATGAAACTGTGCTGAAAAATAAGAGGGTATTTATTTAACAATAACAAATAATAATACCCCTACTTCAGGGAAATTATAATACAGAACTTAATATTGTGTCTGCAAACGTCTCAGGCGCGGCCACGGGTTTATTATAGAACCGCTGAAAGGTTTTCTCATTAGCCCAGCCCGCCGTTGCAAGGAAGTGGTCTATTGGAACTTCCATCATCCTTGCTGCCGATGTAGATGCAGCCCTGGTGGAGTGAGATTTAAAAACATCAGTGTCCACCCCCGCTGCACCCAATATCACCCTTAACCATCTTGAAATGGTTTGCACGGTGACTCTGTGATGAGGACATTTGTGACTTATAAGCAGAGCCCTTTCCGTGCCCCTGAGACACTTGGTGACCTCCATGTAGTGTAAAAGGTGGGTCACTATGCATAGGCGGCTGTCTACGGGGTAGGCCAGGGAATCCAACTTGCGGACAGATTACCCAGGCCTGTTTTGTTTGAGTAACCCCTGAATAAAGAAAGTGACCTTATTGTTGGTTATAACCATGGCGTCCATACTTAGCTTGTGTAGGGACTGGACCCTTTGCGCCGTCACGAGTGCCATCAGCATTACCATTTTGTATGTCAATTTGGCTAAGGAAAGAGATGTTACTGGTGCCCACCCCCGGAGCGTGGTTAGTACAATGCCAATATCCCAGGTCTGGGAATATCTAGGCCTGGGGGGATTTGGGTTAAAAATTCCCCTCATTAGTTTAGACACCAAGGGGTGTGACCCCACTGCATGTTGATCTAAACCTTGTCCGAAGTATGAGGATAGGGCACTCCTGGCACAGTTGATGGCACTGTAGCTTAAACCTTCATCAAAATGAAGGCTTGCCAGCAACTCCAGCACTTCCGTAACGGTGGCTGTGTCATATGTGGTGTTTGTCTTGGTACAAAATACCTCCCATTTCTTGACGTAAGTGTGGTATTGTCTCCTGGTGGACTCCCTGCATGATGCCGTGATGACATTCATTATTCGGTCCGAGAGTCCAAAATCCAGGAGTGGCCTTTTCAAACCCTGCAAACCAATAGGTTTATCTGGTCATGGGACGGGTGACTCTCTCCTGTCACAGGATGTACCAATAAACTCGGACATTTGGGTATTGGAATGCATGGTTCTGAGACCATGTCCAGTACCACAGGGAACCATGGCTGAGTAGGCCAGTCAGGCACAACCAGAATACCCGATACGGAGTCTTGTTGAATTTTCTGCAAGACCCGAGGCAGAAGGGGGGAAATGCATAGAAAAACAAATCCCCCCCAGTGTAGTGAGAAAGCGTCCATCACTACTGCCCCAGGGTCTGGTTCCCATGCAACATATGTTGGTATTTGGTGATTACGTCTGGATGCAAAAAGGTCGATATCAGGTGTTCCATACTGATCTACAATACTTTGCAAATACTTTGCGGTACAACATCCATTCGGTGTTGTCATTAAACTTGCGTGACCTGGTGCCCACCACTGTATTTAGCTTACCTGGAAGGTAAGTGGCTGATATCCAAATGTTCCTTTCTAAGCACCAGTGCCAGATTGTATTGACCAATTCGTCACAAGATATCGACTTAATTCCACCCATATGATTGATATAAGCCACCACAGTGGTATTATGCTCCCAGCATTTCTAGATGATTAATTCCCAGTGCCGGGAGTAAAGTTAATTCATGTGTATTCCATCTACCACCGCAAGTGGAGGTGGTATTAGTTGCTCCCCAGCCTTGAGTGCTGGCGTCAGTTTATAGTATTACTGTGGGGTTTGTGATTGTAATGGGATTAGAGCAATGTCGAGCATTGTCTATCCACCATTGTAATTCCAATTTTGCTTTTGCTGGTAATTGCATTGACCTGTCAAAATGGCCAGCATGGTGTTTGAGTGCTGCAATTTTTGCTCTTTGCAGGTTTTGGTAATGCAAGGGCCCAAATTGTGTGGCTGGGAAGGCAGCCACAAGCTTCCCAATTACCATGGTTAGTTGCCGAATAGACGGTTTACTGATGCCAGCAAGGCTGTTACATGCTTCTATCAAGTCTGATGCTTTGTTCGGTGGCAAAGTGACAGACATATGAACAGAGTCAATCGTGAATCCCAAATAGTCCATGGTGGTAGAAGGCATTAATTTGGATTTGTCTGGATGGATGATGAAACCCAGTTTTTGAAATAAGTGCTCAGTGGCTGAGACTGCCAATTTGGCCAACTCCAAGGTTTTCCCCACAATTAAAATATCATCGAGGTATGTCATAACAATATGTTTTTGTTTTCTGAGCAAACATCTTTTACTTTTAGTGAAGATGTTTGATACAAACTCATGAGGCTCACTTTTGGTTTGCTCAATTACCCCTTTCGTATATAGTCTTAAGAGTTCAGCATGACCTTCTGTCTTTTCTTTCTGTGAAAGTACAAACTTTCGACTGGGTGCATGCTGAACAGGAAGGGGAAGTTTGTGAACAAATTCTATTTTGTATCCTTGAATACTTTGCAGTATGAAAGGATCAGAAGTTATAGAACTCCATGCATCCCGAAACCAGTGCAACCGTCCCCCAATCCATGAAGAATTTAAACATGCAATGTTCCTGAGGCAACCAAACCCACCTACCTCCATGGTTACTGGCGGTGCTGCATTGGTTTCCTCTGTCCTTGTTTCCTGGGAGGTGGAGGCGCTGTGGTGTGGGGGTGGCGCACCTTCCAGGAAGGCTGTGCTGGGGCATGGTTTAAAAAAGACCATTGAGCAGGTTGGACGGTCTTTGAGCTTTCACCAGCAGGTGTTCTGTCGCTGTGGTAGCGTGGTCTGCTGGTGGATGCATAGGGGTGCTGTCGCCACTGGTATGAGGACTTGGTGGCAGCCGGCACTTTTATTATGCCTATTGCCTTTGCCTCTTCATCGAGGTCTTTTACCTGCTTTGCCAGGTTGTCCCCAAATAGTAGTGTAGGCGGCTGTGCACTGCTAGGTCTGCACAACCCCGCGAACTTGAGGTTCAGTGCAGGCCGGATGACACTATTTCTGTAACAGTTAATCTCAAATTGAGTGTTACAGAGGAGTGCCAGAGCATACTGTAGCTCTTCCGGCATTTTCACTCCATCCACTGACCTGGCAATGGCCGTAATTCCAGCAGCCAGTAGTTTTAGGATTTTCTGGAGTTTTACTTCCTGACTCCTGATGCCAGGGCTCATGTTACTACAAATGGGGTTGTTGACTGCAGGTACGTTGAGGGAGACACAATTCTCAGGAGCTAGGTATTTGGCTGCAGTGTCATTAATGGCCTGTTACTGAAGTTGATTCGTTGTAGTTAATACTGGCTGCCAACTTCGGTTGCAACGGCAGCCCTTTTTGGGTAGGCATCGCAAATTTAGATACCATGCCCAGTAGCTCCTCTTCTGGCACCCCTAGCATTGGTGTATCTTCAGCAACACACCCCTCTTCAGAGTCAGCCCAGTCCTGACTCCTAATGCTCCCCTGCGAGGAGGGTGAGACATTTGGCAGCCCTGTGACCATACCCCTGCTGTAGCAGGTCACGTTGGAGCAACTGCTCCACCATCCGCTCCATGCGGGATAGTCGACCGCTGTCACTTCCTGAGGGCAGGCTCAGCCGAGTCAGCGGACCTGCCCGACTTCCAGGTGGATTTGCCGCCAGTCCGAGGAGCACCTGTGGGCTGTAGCGGCGTGAGGTCGGGGGCTGCGGTTTGTATCAGCAGCTCTGGAGAACTCAACCGCTGCTGGCTGCCTGCTTCCCGGTCATCAGCAACTTGTTTGGCAGCGGCTCTTTTGGACTTCGCCCTCGATTCCATCTCTGTACGCTCTGTAAGAGAAATGCTCAACAGAGCCGACAACGACCTCAGGAATGGTAAGTACTTACCTGCGGGCCGTTTTTAAACTTACGTTGGAGGAGCGGCGCTCCTCCTGCCTGTCGCTTCGCAATACGTTCGACGATATGTCGCGCATGCTTCCTGGCGGGGTCTTCACGTAGTCACTCATGTGACTCCGAAGTAAAACAGGTATTTACTACCCTAACCATTTACCACCCCTCTTAAGCAGTATATCCTCTGGGTTCTCTTGGTCTTCATCACGATACAAACATTTCCTTTGTTTTCTTTGCTTCTCTCCTTCTCTGTCACTTGAAATACAATTGTTATTTTCACTTTTCCAATTCCAATGAACAACCACCAACCTGAAAGGTGAATAGTTTATGGCCATAGATATTGCCTGACCTGCTATTTCCAGCCTTTTGTGTTTTATTTCATATTTACACATATACACATTTCATATTGTGCATTTTTTTTTGTTTTTCAATTACATTTGGAAAGAGCTATCTGTTAATTATATACTATTCTGAAATGAGGGTGAGATTAAAATATATTACTATGTTCTATTCCCTCACACTTCTTTTCTTTCTCTTTTTTGTTTAATATAACCAGTAAAGAATGAGAAGAAATTGCTTGCTATTGACATGAATATCCAAATCAGAATTGGAAATAGTGAAGGGAACCAAATACAGATATATTTTGATTTGACTTTGGACATCTTCAACATCGTCAAGAAAGTTTATCGTTCCACTAAATGTAAGGTATGTCCACTCTGATCAATTTTAAACGTAAGAAATATTTTAGCTGGATATGTGCTCCAACATTTGCAAAGAGATGTTTATACCTGCTGATTGAAGTACCTATCCTCTTAAATTATGTTACTGTTCCTGCCTCCGCCACTCCCACTGTTCGCTCAAACTTTTTTTTGTTTGACCAATTTATCTCTCCAATCTCCTTTAAACCTTCTACCTCTCAGTTTAAATCTGTCCTTTATCTTTAGACTCTTTTGGCATGGGAAACAGATATTGGCAATCTATCCCATGCCTAGCTCTCAATATTTTGTATGCATCTAACATGTTACCTCTCAAGACCTCCCATCCATTTTCTCAGTAAAAATGGATGAAAAGTATTAATTTAACATTTCCCCCGTCTCTTGTGGCTCTACAACAAGATGGTCATGCTGATCTTCAAGAGGATCAATTTTTATTCCCCAGTCACCCTTTTACTCTTAATATACCTGCAGAATATTTGAGGATAGTACCTTGCCTGCCATTTCTATTTTATGTCCTATTTTTGACCTCATGATTGCGTTCTTAAATGTCCTCCAATTCTCACAGAGGGATTTGCTTCTGATGTATGCCTCCATTTTCCTGATCTCTCATCAATCGTTCCCTAAACTTGCCAACCTTGCCCTTCACCCTCACAGGAACTTGCAGTACCCTGTACGTTTGCTATCTCACTTTCGATAGCTTCCCACTTGCCAGCCATCCCCTTACTTGCAAACAGACTCTTCCAATTGACCTCTGCAAGTTCCTACCTAATATCTCAAAAATTGGCCTTGGTCCTTAACATATCATCTCCATAACTATTTAAAATCTAAACTAATTATGGTTACCTCCAAAATTGTTCCCCCACTGACACTTCAGTAATTTCCCCCCCTCATTTCCTAAGCGGAGGTCCAGTCTTGTGTCCTCTAGTTTGCTCATCCATTTATTGATTAAGGAACTTTCTTGGACAAATTCCACCCTGCCAAAACCCTTTGCACTATGGGAAACCCAGTCATATTAGGGAAGTTAAAATCTCCCTCTAATTATACCCTATTGTTTTCACAGCAAGCTACTCTAATTCACGTTGACTATTGAGAGGCCTATAATAGTCTCATCAACATGATTATTCCCTTCTTATTTCCAAGTTCTGCCCATAAATCCTCACTGAACAGTCCTTCAAGAATATTCTCTTCAATCTCTCCTCTCTCTTTGCTGTGCATGTGCTTGTCCTGTCTGTTAATCTTGCTCTCTTAAAAAACATTATTTGCCCCAAACTTCTCATCTGCCACCTTCTTGCTCTGGGAACCCTCTCACCTTCCAAAATAGTTTAAATCCTCCTAAGTAGCACTTAGATACATAATGCAATCAAGCCATCAACAGTGCACAGACAGGATAAAGAGTACAACATTTAGTGCAAGTTATAACATTGAAGTCCGATTAAAGGACCTCCAATGAGGTAGATAGGAGGTCAGGACCACACTCTAGCTGTTGAGAGGACCATTCAGTTGCCTGATAACAGCTGAGAAGAAACTGTTCCTAAATCTGGTGGTATGCGTTTTCAACCTTCTGTACCTCTTGCCTGATGGGAGAGGAGAGAAGAGGGAGTGACCGGAGTGAGGCTGGTCCTTGATTATGCTGACGACCTTGCTGAGGCAGAGTGAAGCGTAGATGGAGACAATGTAAGGGAACCTGGTTAGTGTGAGGCTACGTCCACAACTGTGCAATTTTTTGTGGTCTTGAATGGAGCTGTTCCCAAACCAGGTTGTGATGCATCCCGATAAGATGCTTTCTATGGCACATCTGTGGAAGTTGGTGAGTGTTGTTGGGGACATGGCGACCTTCTGAAGCATTCTTCGGAAGTAGAGGCATGGTGTGCTTTCTTGGCTATTGCTTCGATGTGGCTGGTCCTGAACAAATTGCTGGTGAGAATTATTCCAAGGAAGCTTTTGACGACCTCTGCTTGCCCATCTCGCCTTGTACAGGTGAGTCTTGCTTTGACTATCTCGCCTTGTGCAAGTTACCTCAGCCTCAAGACGTGTTCCAATAATCCAAAAAGCTGAACCCCTGCCCCCTGCACCAGTTCCTCAGCCAGGATTCTGGCTTATCTTTCCATTCCTGCCCTCACTGGCATGTAACGTTGGGAGTAATCCAGATATTACCAGCTCGGAAAACGATTTTTCAATGTGGGATTTGCTTTTCGTGTTGACTTTACCAAATCCCATTATCATTTTTTTTAAAGTTCTAGTTCCTTGTTAAGAATAGATTCCAGCATTTCCCTATACGGCTATCAGATCATCTGGTCTGCAGCTCCCTGTTTCTCTCTCATTCTATTCCTAAATAGTGGGGTTGTATTTCCTACCTCCAGAATGTGGGAATCTTTCAAGAAACTGTAATTTTGGAAAATTTTAAAGTAAAGATAACCAGTGCATTGACTGTCCCCATCGCTACCTGTTTCAATGTGGATGTCTTTCATCAGGTCGTGGGTATTTATTGGGTTTCAGGAAAAAATATTTTCCCTAGTATTGTTAATGCGAGTAGCTTTGAAGCCTGTGGCCTAGAGTCATACAGCATTGAAACAGGCCAACTCATCCATGCAGACCAAGTTGCCCCATATAAGATAGTCCGATTTCCCTGCATTTGGCTCATATCCCTCTAAACCTTTCCTATCCATGTACTTGTCCAAGTGACTTTTAAATGTTATTATTGTACCTGCCTCAGCTTCTCTTCTGACAGCTCATTCCATATATGCACCACCCTCTCTGTGTCTAGCAGAAATATGTGTGTGGGAACAGAAGTATAATTGAACGTGTGTATGGGAGGGATTGGGGAAGTATTAATGTTTGTGTATGGGTGTAGAAGAGTTTTAGTGTGCAGGACTTGTGATAAATGCATGTGTGGTGTGAGTGATGGCACAGTGGCGAAGTGGTGGTTACTGCCTCACAGCTTCAGTGACCTGGGTTTGATCCTGGCTACGGGTGCTGACGATGGAGTTTGTACATTCTCCCTGTGATCGCGTGGGTTTTCTACGAGTGCTCTGGATTCCACCCACTCCAAGGACGTGCACGTTTGTAGGTTAATTGGATTTTGTAAAAATCGTAAATTGTCCCGAGTGTATAGGATAGTGCTAGTGTATGGGGGTGATCGCTGCTTGGTCTTGGTGGGCTGAAGGGCCTGTTTCCATGCTGTAGCTAAAGAAAGTAAAGTAAAGAGTGCAAACAGGTGGAGTGCATGTCGAGGCATGCGATTAGGAGCACGAATTGAAGTCTGGGCAGAGAAGATTGCTGTGTGTGCATATATGTTAAAATTGGAAAGGTCTAAATTAAAATCGCATTATTAATGAGTTGAATGCAGATAGCAAATAGGAATGGTAAGTGATTGGTTTTAAAAACCTTTATCCTTTTTCAGAGACCATCAGTGACAGATAGGATTTCTGAGGTGAAAACAGCGGTTCATGTGATCTTTGATGGGAGTAGTTCACAGGTAGGCATCATACACATGAATTTTCAGTATAGGGATAATAAATGGCATGTCATTTTTTAAATTATGCATGTAAGATTTAAGAAGAAAAAACTGACAGTGCCTTTGAGGAATATAAAGCAAGTAGAAAATTACTTAAGCAGGTGATTAGAAGGGCCAAAATGGTTCATGAGATGTCTTTGGCAAACAGGATTAAAGAAAATCCCTAGGCTTTTTATACATACATTAAAAGCAATAGTAACCAGGCAAAGGTAGAATGCACAAGGAAAAAGGAGGGAATTTGCACTTGGAGCCAGAGAAAGTAGGCAAGGCACTAAATTAGTACTTTTTAACTGTATTCACCAATGAGAAAGAAATAGAGGACAGTGAGATGAGTTTGGAGAAGACTAATATACAAGGGCAGTTTGAGATCAAGGAGGTGGAAGTGTGAGGCCCTTGCAGAACTTGAAGGTAGTTAAATCTATCCCAGGTTATTAAGAGAGTGAAGAGAGGACATTGCAGAGGCGTTGACAAAGATCTTTCCATCGTCTCTAGCCAATGGCAAGGTCCCAGAGAACTGGAGTGCAGCTAATTTGGTTGTTTGTTTAAGGAGGGAAGCAGAGATTATAGGCTGCTGAGCCTCGCATAAATGGTAGGGAAACTATTTGAAAGGATTTTTCGGAATTGGATTTACTCCCATCTGGAAAGGAATGGGCTACTAGGGACAGTCAGCATGGCTTTGTACGCGGCAGGTCATGTCTTACTAACTAGATCGAGTTTTTTGAGGAGATAACAAAGATGATCACTGAGGTTAGAGTAGTGGATGTAGTCTACATGGATTTAGTAAGGCATTTGTTAATTTTCCCCACGGTAGACTGATCAGAAGAATAAGATGCATATGATTCACAGTGATTTGGGTGTATGGATTCAGAACTAGCTTAGTCACAGAAGACAGGGTTGTGATGGTAGGGCGTTATTCTGGCTGGCAGTCCTTGACCAGTGAAGTTTCACCAAGATCTGTGCTAGGATCTCTATTGTTTGTGATATATATTAATGACTTGGATGTAAATGTTGATGGGTTGGTTCATAAGTATGAGGACGACGTCAAAATTGCTGAAGGTGTAGACAATGAGGAAGACTGTCAAACTATACAGTGGGATGTAGATGAACTGCAGAAATGGATGGAAAATGGCTGATGGAATTTAATGTGAGCAAGTATGAGGTATTGCACTGTGGGAGATCGAATGAAAGGGTAAGGGAGATGGTTGATGGCAAGACCCGTAACAGCATTGGTATGCAGAGGGATCTTGGGGTCCAGGTCCATATCTCCTGAAAGTTGCAACAAGATAGAGTAATAAAGAAGGCCTATGCTATGATTGTCTTCAGTGGTTTAGACACTGAGTCAGGAAGTCATGATGCAATCCAAAAAGACTTTGGTTCGGCCGACATTTGGAATATTGTGTGCATTTCACATCGCTCCACTACAGAAGGGATGTGGAGGCTTTGGAGAAGATGCAGAAGAGGTTTACCAGAATGCTGCCAGGATTAGAGGGTATTCGCCACAAGGAGAGGTTGGACAAACCTGGATTGTTTTCTCTGGAACGCAAGAGGTTGAGGGGGAATCTTATAGAAAAATATAAAATTTATGAGAGTCATATATAGGGTAGACAGTCGAAACCTTTTCCTCAAAGTGGAAATGGCAAAGATGAGAGAGCAGAGCTTCAAGGTGTGACGTGCCAAATTAAAGAAGATGTTCAAAATAAGATTTTTGTGCAAAGGATGGTGGATGCCTAGAATGTGCTTTCAGGAATGGTGGTGGAGGCAAATAGGATAGTGGTGTTTAAGCGCCTTTTAGATAATCACATGGATATGCAGTGTATGCAGGGATATGGATCATGTACAGGCAGATGAGAATACTTTATCTTTGCATCATATCTGGCTCAAACATTGTGGGCCAAAAGACCTGTTCCTATGCGATGATGTTCTATGTTTGAATTTGCATGGACACAGTATCTTGTCTCCAATGATATTGTTAGCCTACTGGAAAACAATGAAGCTGAATAAATTAATTGGCAGGAATAATCAAGTGGAATAATGTGGAGAGCTGTTGAAGTCCATGCCCATTGAAATTATTCTGTTTGAATTTTGGAGAATGGGTATTCATGTTACAGACCCCCAATTTCTGTCATTTTAACTGGGCATATTAACAGTGATTGCTCTGGTCCACATCCTATATTTTGTGTATTAATTCACTTTCGGGTTGTTTCAAACCTATTCTCATTTGTTTCACCAAATAAAATGTTGTCTTATATGCTGGAAATAATCAGAATGCACTTTCTTTTTCCAAACAAGGTATGATAATTCCTTTGGATGTTAGAGAAATGTCTCTTTATAGTAGTTTGTTTTGGAAAATAAAATCTCTCTGACAGGCAAAGTTTGAAGTTCTTGGGTTTGAGAAAGACCTGTTTTTACTTGACTTCTGCACATACTAACACGACTGATGAAGCCGATGTGGATCCCTCATAGCTTGGCACAGTTGTCGCGTTAAATGCTTGACGGGGTGAGCAGGTGGGTAGCTGGGAATTGATACATGCCTTCTGACAATTACCCCGATTTCAGTGTATTCCTGATGCATGAGTTTCACAGTGTCATACAAAATACTCCTCCACCATTGTGTGTAGTCATGGGCCATCAGCCAGTGATGATGCTACGTTACGTGAAGGATACTTTAAAAACACCTTGAACCTTTTCCTCTGCCAAGCTGATACTATTTAGCTGTGACAGAGTTTGGAACAGAGTGTCTGTATTGGGATCCTGGTGTCAGACAACACTATAATGTGGCCTTCCATTTGGAGCTGACTGGTTGTAATTGCTGGTTTGGGAGAAGATGCTGATATCTGACCGAGTAGATTTAGAGGATTCTACTATTTGGTTGGTACTATTTCTGCTTTGATCTGCTTGCTGCAGTTAATCCAAATCTCAGAACCACGTTGGAAGGCAGGAATCACAGATATGCATTAGACTATGAGCTTTGTGGGATTTTCATGTCTTGATATTCAAATTGGTGGATTGAAGGAGATGCTAAATTTCATAATTTATATTTACCTATGCTTAAAGCTAGCTTCTGACTTATGGGAGGTGTTCCACATTTTCCAGAATCTGTTTTTAAACTCTTTATGTTGAAGTGCAGCGATATACACTCAGGACGGATTTGTTGGGGAAACTATGTTTATAGCTGTAAAGTGTTAAACCCATTCTCGTGCATATACTGGATGATGATTTTGAGGTGAATGAATAAGGATGTTCGCAAACATCCATGTGTGTCGCGGCTAGATAACTGGGGTTGGTGGAACCTGGTTCTTGAGACCTCAGACTGCTTTCTTGATGTCTTCTTTCCTGTTTGTCATCCTAGTTTACAACCTCTTCTTTACTCTTACTTCTTTACTCTTGGGTACTATGACTCTCCATTTCCCACTGTGGACCCATAGATCTTTGCTCTTATAATCTCCTTTTGCTCCATCGACAAATCCTCTTTGAGTAAGCTCACAACTACTTTTGTGACTTACTCAGCAATCTCGAAGAACGAAATATCCCAAACCTGCTCACAGTATTACCTGACAGGTTGAAGTAGCATTCTCCTTTGTTCATATACTGGAGTTCTCTGCCAGAAGATGCCCAAAAAGCCATATGTGCCTTGTTTTTAGCAACCCACAATCTGGAAAATCTTGATGTACTGCAGAATCTCGAGACCACTTGCTTGGATATTACTACGGTGTTGTTAATATGGGTGTTGGGCCGCACAAGTAGGCTACCTATTGGATGTAGAGCAAAATACAAAGTGCTGGGGGACCTCAGTGGATCAGGCAACATTTGTGGAGGGAAAGGACAGCTCTACTTTAAACTGATTTGAGTGGGGAGGGTGAGGGTTGAGGGGGGGAAGAAAGCTGGCAAAGCAAGATGAGGGGGGGGGGGGGTTGGACAAAACCTGGCAAGTGATAGGCGGATGCAGGTAAGGGAATGAGTGTGGCTGATGGGCAGATTAAGTGACAAAGGCTAGAGGTAAAAAGGAGACAGAAAGGTGTGAGATAAAAGAATAGGAGTGAAATGTAAAGCCAAAGGGTGGGTGGGAAGGGATCAGTGGACCAAGGAGTTACGGAGAGAGTGGTCCCT
Source organism: Okamejei kenojei (assembly GCA_035221665.1). Taxonomy (NCBI): domain Eukaryota; kingdom Metazoa; phylum Chordata; class Chondrichthyes; order Rajiformes; family Rajidae; genus Okamejei; species Okamejei kenojei. The sequence goes on from CM069150.1 coordinate 26,742,094, forward strand.
ATGGAAAGCGGTGGAGGCGGGAAGATATGACTGATGGTGGGATCATGTTGAAGATGGCAGAATTGTTGGAAAATGATATGTGGATTCGGAGGTTGGTGGGGTGAAAGGAGAGAACCAGGGGAACTATCCTTGTTCCACCTCAGGAGGGTAATGATAGCAGAGCTCTGGGACCCAGAGAAGACATGGATGAGGGCTCCATCCACAAAAACATGGAGGTAGCCATGTTCGCTGAAGAAAGAGAACATGTCAGATATCCTAGAGTGGAACACCCCGCATATTGGGAACAGATGTGGTGGAGATAACAAAATTGAGGTAAGGGAATGTGTCCTTACAAGAAGCAGAGTGACAGTAGGTGAAGTCAAGGTAGCAGTGAGAGTCAGTGAGTTTGTAGTAGATGTCAGTCGATAACCCGCCTATGTGATGGAGACAGATTGATTGAGAAAGAAGAGAGAGGTGTCAGAGATAGTCCAAGTGAATTTGAGGACAGGGTTTCCAATTAACATGTGGCCTCACTCTGACAATGGTGGAAGTCAAGAACAAAAAGGTTGGTGCGGGAGAGGGAATTCAAATGGTTATAAACTGCCACAAAGCTTGATTCATGTTCAAAGTATCACCTATGCCTGTGTTAAATAAGAATATTTTTTAAATATTTAATGCAGAGCTAACAGTATTTTTGTTTACATCGGTTGGTGAATGGATCCTCTGTTTTGCTCTTTATAGAAACATAGAAATTAGGTGCAGGAGTAGGCCATTCGGCCCTTCGAGCCTGCACCGCCATTCAATATGATCATGGCTGATCATCCAACTCAGTATCCTGTACCTGCCTTCTCTCCATACCCTCTGATCCCCTTAGCCACAAGGGCCACATCTAACTCCCTCTTAAATATAGCCAATTAACTGCCCTCAACTACCCTCTGTAGCAGAGTGATCCAGAGACTCACCACTTTCTGTGTGAAAAAAGTCTTTCTCATCTCGGTCTTAAAGGATTTCCCCCTTATCCTTAAGCTGTGACCCCTTGTCCTGGACTTCCCCAACATCGGGAACAATTTTCCTGCATCTATCCTGTCCAACCCCTTAAGAATTTTGTAAGTTTCTATAAGATCCCCTCTCAATCTCCTAAATTCTAGAGAGTATAAACCAAGTCTATCCAGTCTTTCTTCATAAGACAGTCCTGACATCCCAGGAATCAGTCTGGTGAACCTTCCCTGCACTCCCTCTATGGCAATAATGTCCTCCCTCAGATTTGGAGACCAAAACTGTACGCAATACTCTAGGTGTGGTCTCACCAAGACCCTGTACAACTGAAGTAGAACCTTCCTGCTCCTATACTCAAATCCTTTTGCTATGAAAGCTAACATCCCATTCGCTTTCTTCACTGCCTGCTGCACCTGCATGCCTACTTTCAATGACTGGTTTACCATGACACCCAGGTCTCGCTGCATCTCCCCTTTTCCTAATTGGCCACCAATCAGATAATAGTCTGCTTTCCTGTTTTTGCCACCAAAGTGGATAACCTCACATTTATCCACATTATACTGCATCTACCAAACATTTGCCCACTCACCCAGCCTATCCAAGTCACCTTGCAGTCTCCTAGCATCCTCCTCACAGCTAACACTGCCTCCCAGCTTAGTGTCATCCGTAAACTTGGAGATATTGCCTTCAATTCCCTCATCCAGATCATTAATATATATTATAAATAGCTGGGGTCCCAGCACTGAGCCTTGCGGCACCCCACTAGTCACTGCCTGCCATTGTGAAAAGGACCTGTTTACTCCTACTCTTTGCTTCCTGTTTGCCAGCCAGTTCTCTATCCACATCAATACTGAACCCCCAATGCCGTATGCTTTAAGTTTGTATACTAATCTCTTATGTGGGACCTTGTCGAAAGCCTTCTGGAAGTCCAGATACACCACATCCACTGGTTCTCCCTTATCCACGCTACTAGTTACATCTTCGAAAAATTCCACAAGATTCGTCAGACATGATTTACCTTTCGTAAATCCATGCTGACTTTGTCCAATGATTTCACCACTTTCCAAATGTGCTGCTATCCCATCTTTAATAACTGACTCTAGCAGTTTCCCCACTACCGATGTTAACTAACTGGTCTGTAATTCCCCATTTTCTCTCTCCCTCCCTTCTTAAAAAGAGGGGTTACGTTTGCTACCCGTCAATCCTCAGGAACTACTCCAGAATCTAAAGAGTTTTGAAAGATTATCACTAATGCATCCACTATTTCCAGAGCTACCTCCTTAAGTACTCTGGGATGCAGCCTATCTGGCCTTGGGGATTTATCGGCCTTTAATCCATTCAGTTTACCCAACACCACTTCCCGACTAACCTGGATTTCACTCAATTCCTCCTTTGACCCACGGTCCCCTGCTATTTCCGGCAGATTATTTATGTCTTCCTTAGTGAAGACAGAACCAAAGTAGTTATTCAATTGGTCTGCCATATCCTTGTTCCCCATGATCAACTCACCTGTTTCTGACTGCAAGGGACCTACATTTGTTTTAACTAATCTCTTTCTCTTCACATATCTATAAAAACTTTTGCAGTCAGTTTTTATGTTCCCTGCCAGTTTTCTTTCATAATCTATTTTTCCTTTCCTAATTAAGCCCTTTGTCGTCCTCTGCTGGTCTCTGAATTTCTCCCAGTCCTCTGGTATGCTGCTTTTTCTGGCTACTTTGTATGCATCATCCTTTGCTTTGATACTATCCCTGATTTTCCTTGTTATCCACAGATGCACTACCTTCCCCGATTTATTCTTTTGCTAAACTGGGATGAACAATTTTTGTAGTTCATCCTTGAAGTCTTTTAATGTTTTCCATTGCATATCCACCGTCAACCCTTTTAGAATTAATTGCCAGTCCATCTTGGCCAATTCACGTCTCATACCCTCAAAGCTACCTTTCTTTAAGTTCAGAACCATTATTTCTGAATTAACAATGTCACTCTCCATCCTAATGAAGAACTCAACCATATTATGGTCACTCTTGCCCAAGGGGGCACGTACAACAAGACTGCTAACTGCCCCTTCCTCATTACTCAAAACCCAGTCTAAAATAACCTGCTCTCTCGTTGGTTCCTCTACATGTTGATTTAGATAACTATCCCGCATACATTCCAAAAAATCCTCTTCCTCAGCACCCCTGCCCATTTGATTCACCCAATCTATATGTAGATTGAAGTCACCCATTATAACTGTTTTGCCTTTGTCGCACGCATTGCTAATTTCCTGTTTGATACCATCCCCAACTTCACTGCTACTGTTAGGTGGCCTGTACACAACACCCACCAGCGTTTTCTGCTCCTTAGTGTTTCGCAGCTCTACCCGTACCGATTCCACATCCTCCAAGCTAATGTCCTTCCTTTCCATTGCGTTAATCTCCTCTCTAACCAGCAACGCTACCCCACCTCCTTTTCCTTTCTCTCTATCCCTCATGAATATTGAATATCCCTGGATGTTCAGCTCCCAGCCTACGTCACCCTGGAGCCATGTCTCCGTGATCCCAACTATATCATAATCATTAATAGCTATCTGCACGTTCAACTCATCCACCTTATTACGAATACTCCTTGCATTGAGACACAAAGCCTTCAGGCTTGTTTTTACAACGCTCTTACCCCTTATACAATTATGTTGAAAAGTACCCCTTTTTGATTTTTGCCCTGGTTTTGTCTGCCTGCCACTTTTACTTTTCACCGCTACCTATTGCTTCTACCCTCATTTTACACCCACCTGCCTCTCTGCTCTTGTACCCATCCCCCTGCCACATTAGTTTAAATCCTCCCCGACAGCACTAGCAAACACTCCCCCAAGGATATTGGTTCCATTTTAGCCCAGGTGCAGACTGTCCTGTTTGTACTGGCCCCACCTCCCCCAGAACCGGTTCCAGTGCCCTAAGAATTTGAATCCCTCCCCCTTGCACCATTTTTCAAGCCACGTATTCATCTGCAATATCCTCCTATTTCTACTCTGATTGGCCCGTGGTACTGGTAATTACCAGAGATTATTACCTTTGAGGTCCTACTTTTAAGTTTATCTCCTAGCTCCCTAAATTCACCTTGTAGGATCTCATCCCTTTTTTTACCTATATTGATGGTGCCAATATGCACCACGACAACTGGCTGTTCACCCTCCCCCTCCAGAATGTTCTGCAGCTGTTCAGTGACATCCCTGACCCTTGCACCAGGGAGGCAACATACCATCCTGGAGTCTCGTTTGCGGCCGTAGAAATGCCTATCTATTCCCCTGACAATTGGATCCCCTATAACTATTGCCCTTCCCCTCTTTTTTCCCCCCTCATGTGCCGCAGAACCACCCATGGTGCCATGAACTTGGCTGCTGCTGCATTCCCCTGATGAGCCATCTCCCTCAACAGTATCCAAAATGGTATATCTGTTTAGGAGGGAGATGACTGCAGGGGACTCCTGCGCTACCTGCCTACTGCTTTGCTGGCTATTGGCCACCTGTTCCCTTTTTGTCCTCTTACCTTTTACCTGCGGTGTGACCAACTCGCTGTACGTGCTAGCCACGACTTTCTCAGCATCGTGGATGCTCCAGTATGAATCCAGCCGCAGTTCAAATCGTTCAATGCGGTCTGCCAGGAGCTGCAGCTGGACACACTTCCTGCAAACGTAGTCACCAGGGACACCGACCATATCCTTGATCTCCCACATGTTGCAGGCTGAGCAAGGCACGGGGCCAATCTCTACTGACATATCTTACTCCCAAATTACTCTGTATTAAATATTAAAAAACACAAAAACTTATCCTTTAAACTTTACTAATAAATACTGAATCCTTAACTCCCAGAATCCTTAAACCTGAAGGCAGAAATGTAAAAATGTAAACCCCGGATTGCACCCAATCAGCTGCTTCCTCTGGTCCACGTCCACCAATCAGAGGCTTCACCAGATTCCGTCTCTGGAAGTGAGATGGAACGTTGCAGAATTCGGTCTCACAGCTCCAGGTACTCCACCCTCTCTCACCAACGGCTCCCTGGGCCTCTGTGAAAGCATACCAAATAAACTAACTTGGGTATATAATTTTACTTCGGAGTCACGTGAGTGACTACGTGAAGAAGCCCCGCCTGGCGCTAGAACGGCATTACGTCGACGCTGACGGCTGAAGCAAGAGCTGCAGAGCGCAGCTCCTCGCAGCGGTCGGAACGGACCCGCAGGTAAGTGCAAGGAAAGAGGGGATGTTCTGGAAAAAGACGCTACGCTGGTAGAACCAGCAAAAGCGAAAGTAAAATCAGAGTCACGCTGGCGTAATGATTTAGCCAGATAATAAAAAAGGAAAAATGGAGAAGTCTCAAAGAAAAATTTCACGGGTAAAAAGATCGTCCCGGGGTGAAGCTAAAGAGTCGGGACAAGAGTTTAGTGCGGATCCGGTTCCGATACCGGTGGCCGTTGATTTACCCGTTAGTGAGACTATAATTTCTCCAGAAATACAAACCACGGAGGAAAATGTTCCTAGAAAAAGCAAAAAGAAATCCGTGAGGTCCGTGGTTTCTGATAATGACTCTGATGATGAAAGTCCTCCGGATAATAAAGCTATATGGCTAAAAATGGAGAAAGTACTCCAGAATATAATGAGACAAGGGTCACAGTACCCAGAAGTTTCCCAAAATGACCCTGAGGGGTTTGAATATCCAGAATATGGCTATGTGCCAAATTGGGAATTTGAAACTCCAGACCCAGGATTAAGGGTGGAGGAAGTCTCATTGGATATAATTCCAAATGTATCAGGGCTGCAAAGGTCAGACCCTGCAAGTGGTGATGTGGATTATGAGTGCACACCACGAATAAAAAAGAAAAGGCCAGATGTGCCTGATGTGGCAAAATAATTTGCTATACCGGAAGGAAGTGGTGAGGCTATGGAAGAAAACCTAGCTGCCAATATTAACTATATGGTATCTCACCAACTTCAAGATTCTGTGATGCTTGAAACAGCAGAATTATATAAAATACCGGATAATTGCACCTCATTGAAGGTACCTACGGTTAATCCGTCTATATGGACGCCTATGTCTCCAGGCATGAGAGGACAAGAAATAAGATTTCAAAGAATCCTCAAACTGATTTCAGCTGCCATTACAGCCTATGGAAGGCAAATGGAAGGGTCGGAAATGGTTAAAATCCAAAAAGATACTTTGGGCTTATTGTGCAATTCCTTCTATGAAATTAATTGTATGAGGAAAATTGCGATTCGGCCCATATTTCATCCAAGATTTGCAGGTCTGTGTCTATCAAGTGGTGTTCAAGCTCCTGGTTATCTGTTTGGAGAGAACCTGCCTAAACAAATAAGAGAAATGGATGAAGAGGCTAAATCTATTAGCCACATGAGACCTTTCGTTTTTGAACAAAAAAGGTATTTTTTGTCAAGAAGGGGATTTGATTTCGGAAACAGAGGCAAGAATATGATGAGAAAATATTACCATCCGACACAGCCTAATGTTCACCCGTATATGGGGAGAAGGAGACCGCCACGTTCATATGGAGAGGTACAAAAAATTTATTCAATTCCTAAAGAAACTGTGGACGAATCTCCAGTTGGAGGGAGATTACAAATGTTTTATGAGGAGTGGCTTGCCATCACATCTGATTGGTTTATTTTACAAACAGTTTCAGGAGCTATTATAACATTTAAAGAAGGTGTTAACTCTCTGGTACAAAATAAACCTGCTTATGGTTTCATGTTTTCTGCAATTGAAGAGGCAGAGATTAATGTGGAAATTGACAAATTGTTTAAAAAAGGTGTTATTGAAAAAACTGTTGAACATGAACATCAATTTGTGTCAAATATATTTCCAAGAAGTAAAAAAGATGGTGGTTGCAGAATTATTCTGGACCTTACAAATTTTAATACATTTGTCGAGTATAAACATTTTAAAGATGGAAACATTCAATACTACAAGACATTTGATGTCAGCAGGTTGTTATATGGCCACAATTGATTTAAAGGACGCGTACTATTCAGTACCGATACACCAATTTTTTCGAAGGTATTTAAAATTTAATTGGCTGGGACAGCTGTGGCAATTTAAAGCTTTACCAAATGGGTTAAGTTCAGCTCCCAGGCTCTTTACAAAGCTGTTGAAACCAGCTTTAGCACAATTAAGAGCACAAAAGCACATTGTTATGGCTTATCTGGATGACATTTTAATCATCAATGGTAATCAGGAATCAGCTGAAAAATCAGTTTCAGCAACTAAAACCTTATTTGAGAAATTAGGGTTCTTGATTCATCCAATTAAATCCCAGCTGCAGCCAACACAGTCAATTAACTATTTGGGGTTTGTGATGAACTCAGTTACTATGTTAGTAACTTTGCCAACAGATAAGATTGATGATATTATAATGACCTGCAGGGGTCTTATGCACAAACCTTATCCCTCCATCCGGGAAGTAGCAAAAGTTATTGGGAAATTAGTAGCAGCATTTCCTGCAGTGGAATTTGGTCCATTACATTACCAAAACCTGCAAAGAGATAAAATAAAAGCTCTAAAAAAGAGAGCAGGCCATTTTGATAGGCCTATGCAATTAACAAAAAATGCCTTATTGGAATTGCAATGGTGGATTGAAAATGTCCCACAAGCTGCTAAAAACATTGTGATACAACAGCCTGAAGTAATTTTACAAACAGATGCTAGTGCTCTCGGATGGAGGGCGACAGATTCATTTACCAGCTGTGGGGGCAGATGGACTGTCCAAGAGGAAATGTTTCTCCAAACATATGGTATTAACTATGTAGAGTTATTGGGGGCATTTTATGGATTAAAAGCCTATTGTTCTATAAAAAAGAATCTGCATGTACTAATACAATTAGACAATACAACAGCTGTTGCATATATTAATCACATGGGGGGAGTCAGATCAGTATCATGTGATTGTCTGGTCAATCAGATATGGCAGTGGTGTATTGAGCACCAAATTTGGATTTCGGCGAATTATATCCCAGGTAAATACAATGTGGTGGTAGACAATAGATCAAGGGTGTTTAAAGATAACACAGAATGGATGTTGAACCCAGTAATTTTCAGTAAAATTGTGATTCAATATGGGTTACCAGACATTGATCTATTTGCATCAAGATTAAATCATCAATTACCTAAATATGTGTCTTGGGAACCAGATCCAGATGCAGTAGCAGTAGATGCTTTTTCACTGCATTGGGGGAATATGTTCTTTTATGCTTTTCCACCATTTGCTCTGGTTCAGCAATGTCTGAAGAAAATAGAACAAGATTCTGCCACGGGATTATTGGTGATTCCAAATTGGCCGACACAACCATGGTTCCCATTAATGTTAAACATGATTAAAGAACCATATATGTCAATTCCTAGCAGCAGTGATTTGTTAATAAAACCGGCGACCAAAGAAATTCATCCATTACATGCTTATATGAATTTGTTAATCTGCAGGTTTTGACCAGACCACTACAAGAGCTTGGATTGTCGGATAGGACTATGGATATTATAGTCGCATCATGGCGAGATAGCACCCAGAGACAATATATGACACATATAAAGAAATGGGAAAAATTTTGTAGACAATCAAATATATCCTATCATACTGTGAACATTGCAAACATATTGGAGTTCCTTGCCGAGCTGCATTTTGAACAGCACTTAAGTTATGGTGCTATTAATAGTGCACGTAGTGCATTGTCATCCTATTTAGGACAAATCTCTGATCAGAAATCAATTGGATCACATCCATTAATATCGAGATTTATGAAAGGAATCTTTAACAAAAATCCACCCAAACCAAGATATACAGAAATTTGGGATGTCAGCATTGTACTTACTCTACTCAGGCAATGGACTCCAATCGACGTTTTATCATTGGAAAAGTTAACATTTAAATTAGTAATGTTAATGGCATTGGTTTCAGCTCAAAGGGTGCAAACATTACAATTGCTACGTTTAGACTGTATGCATGTGGCTACAGATAACATTGTGTTTTATGTTTACGATCTGATCAAACATAAGCAGACCAGGAAGAACTGGAGCAAAGGTAACGTTTCAAGCTTACCCTATTGATCCAACATTGTGTGTAGTTAAACATTTGAACCAATATATAAAAATTACCAAAACTCTTCGAGGTAATGAAAAAACATTAATGATTACGCATAAGAAACCACACACAAAAGCTTCAGTGCAAACAATTTCGAGGTGGTTAAAACAGGTGTTACTTTTAGCAGGAGTAGACACTGATGTGTTCAAATCTCACTCCACCAGGGCAGCAGCTACGTCCGCGGCGAAGTTACAGGACGTGCCACTCGAACATATTTTAGAAACCGCAGGGTGGTGTAAAGAAGAAACTTTTTCAAAGTTCTACAATAAACCTGTTCACACAATGACAGGCTTTGGACACGCGGTGTTGGGTTCACTATAATCACCTGCTTTGTTTCACTATCAATTGATATTATTGATTATGTTATCACTTATATCTTTTATCACTTTGTAATGATTTTCCCCAGATGTAAAAAAGGGGTTATTATATGCTCTTTTATCATTAAAAGATTTATGGAAAGAACTGAAACTGGTCTGGTAAAAGGTTTTTACTCATGTATGTGTTGACCTAGCCGGACTGTCGTATGGAAGAATTCTACGACATGGAAAACATAGAAGCTTCAAAATCTTCACGTAGTCACTCACGTGACTCCGAAGTAAAATAGTAAGATTAGACGAGAACTTACCAGTTTGAAGTTTGATCTTTATTTTATGAGGAGTAACGATGAGGGATTACGTGCCCTCCACTCCCCGCCCTCATAAAATAAATGATCATCTGGTAGTTCTAAATCTATGAGAAGCCTTACTATCTTACTCCGGCTATTATGTTCTGTGTTTTTCATGCCGCTGCTTTGAAGTATGCCGTTCTAGCGCCAGGCGGGGCTTCTTCACGTAATCCCTCATCGTTACTCCTCATAAAATAAAGATCAAACTTCAAACTGCTAAGTTCTCGTTTAATCTTACTATCAAATTGTGGACCTTGCAGAGTGTTGCTCCTATTTCCTTGTCCTGACTTGCATTCTGATATTAGCTTTTCTAAATGAGTAGAAAATGAAAACGGACTTGACAATAAACACTGGGCACTACAGGCGGGTTAGGCTGTTAGGATGCTCCCTTACAAAGAGGAAAAAATGATTTCCTGAAAATTTATGAATAATTCCATTGCAGCCAGACTGCATAAAAGGCTAGTTGCAAGGAAGATTGTTGTCAGGCCTTCACTGCCTTCTGTAGCAGTGAATTCCACAAATTCACAACTCTCTGGGTGAAAACGTTGTTTCACTTTTCAATTTTAAATTAATAAAAGCATTATTATCTTTTAATGGCTGTACTTATAAATCACAGGAGAAGCTGTGGCAGCCAGGATTCTCAAGCTCTTTTGAAACTGAATGTTATTTATACTAAAAACAAAGAAAATAGTCCTTCCAGCAATAAGTAATTTATTTTTTAAATAAATGTGTTTTATTTACATTTATTTTATTTTTGTTATTTTATTTGCGATAATATCTATTTGAATGATTTTGAAATGCCTTTGAATGTCATAGCCAATTATCTGCTTTTAAATGTCCATCATGACATTCTGAGGGTTGTTTATATATGTGTGTCTGCGTATATATGTGTATGAGGAAGACTCAATTAATTTTATTCATTCTGAAAATGATAGGTATTGGTGGCTGAGAGCCAACTTTCATCACCAAATAATAAAGAAGCAGGAAGTGAAAAAAAATCTCACAAGAAAACGACATGGAATGACAATGAACTTGAGCAGGTCACTGTGCATCCAATAAAGGCAGGCTTTGCTTATTTTGTTAAAAGTTTATTCCTGCATACTCATTAACATTTTGTGACGTTGTATATCATATATAGTATATTTTAAAACATAACTAATATATCGAAAATCGAAAATTTAAATAGGGATACATCACAAAATAAATTTTTGCTTGATTTTGACTTCATCACTTGCTGAATTGTCTGCATGTTTGTGTTATTAATTCAATGATTTTGTTGTGAATGTCACATACATTTAGGTGCATGTAACATCAAAACTCCAATAAACTACTGTCAAATTGTCCATTATAGAAACATATGAAATAGGTGCTGGAGGAGGCCATTCGGCCCTTCGAGCTAGCACCACCATTCATTGTGATCATGGTTGATCATCTACAATCAGTTACCCGTGCCTTCCTTATCCACCATACCCCTTGATTCCACCAGCCCTAAGAATTCTATCTAACTTTTTTAAAAGCATCCAGTGAATTGGCCTTCACTGCCTTCTGTAGCAGTGAATTCCACAAATTCACACCTCTCTGGGTGAAAACGTTGTTTCACTTTTCAGTTTTAAATGGCCTCCCCTTTATTCTTAGTCTGTGGCCCCTGGTTCTGCACTCCCTCAACATTGGAAACATTTTTCCTGCATCTAGCTTGTCCAGTCCTTTTATACATTTCTATAAGATCCCCTCTCATCCTTCTAAATTTCAGTGAATACAAGCCCAGTCTTTCCAATCTTTCTTCATATGACAGTCCCGCCATCCCGGGGATTAACCTCGTGAACCTGCGCTGCACTGCCTCAATAGCAAGGATGTCCTTCCTCAAATTAGGAGACCAAAACTGCACACAATACTCCAGATGTGGTCTCACCAGGGCCCTGTACAACAGCAGAAGGACCTATACTCAAATCTGGCTCACCAAATGTTTGTTCCTATACTTCCATTAACATGCTGAAGCCCTGGTTCCTGAGTACTCTTAAAATCTACTGGGGCTCTAGTCTCAACATTCCCACTCCTCATACTCCCTTTAAACTTGCTTGGAGCTGTTGGCCTCTCTTCTTTTAAACTCTCCAGGGTCCCAGTATGCAGCATGCTTTTAAGCTCTCCGGGTTTACTGGAAAATTTATACTGCATTACTGTGCAACAGTAACGAAAAGTGAATTAAAAATATGTTCAATATTAACTGGAAAAACATCCTATAAAATCTGTGAGTCTGGTGGAACCAAAGTCCTGACGATGTGCAGGATTTAACAGTCTTTTCTTTATCTGTAGTGACATTTTCGTTATAGGCATGGCATTTCAGCCTGAGACAATAAATGTGATAGGACCTCAGGCAAATGCAGTCATAACACAAGAAATAAGATCATGAGTGAACCTTACTGCTCCTTGATTTTGCTCCACTAGACATTAAAATCTTTTGCTTTGATGTTTATTATCCCTCTGATCTCCATTAAATTATCTAAGCTTTGTTGTGACTCAGCTTTCAACTGTTATCTGGTGTAATGAAGTCCAAAAACCTTTGACCCTCTCATGAGATTCCCTGCTCCTATATTTTAAATCGCCACACCTTCATCCCGAGGTTGCGCCCTCTAGTATCACAAGTTCATAAGCATTAGGAACAGGAATAGGCCAGTCAGCTCATCGAGGTTACTCCACCATTCAATCCTTCTCAACCCCATTCTCCTGCCTTCTCCCCATAATCATTACTAATCAAGAATCTGTTAATCTCGGCCTTAAAAATACACATTGTCTCTGACAATGAATTCAACAGATTCACTAACCTTTCTGCATCCACTCTATCTAGGCCTTTCATTATTCAATAAGTTTCAATGATGTCCCCCCAACTCATTGAAATTTATTGTTAAACTAAACTCAAGCATTTGTGCCACCTCTCTAGCTTTTATAATTAATTTGACTAAACTTTCTTTATTTTAGCCATTTGCTGCACGCACGCAGAAGACATCAGAGGTATCAATGGTAGTGACAAATATGACATCTGCAGTAACTTGTAAGTTCATAGCAGCATTTACTTTATGGAATTATATCTGCAAATATATCTTAGACATTTATTCAAATCGCAACAGTGCAGCAAAGGATTTCAAAGTTGATTAATTACAAGTCCAGAATTTTAGGAAATTGATCAATTTACTCCAATGGCTCCATGAATTATCTTTTTTTTAAAATAAACTAATCCAGTTAACTAAGATCTTTCATCAGTAAAATCTGTAATTCATACCTAATCTTGCCCATATGTGATTTGATAAGTGCAGTAACGTAGAAGATTGAAAAGGGACTTTCTTATATTGAAACGGGAATCTCGTAGAAACAAGGAGCTGCAGATGCTGGTTTACAAAAAAAAGACACTAACTGTTGAAGCAACACAGCAATTAATCTAACATTTTGTGAAGAGTCCCAGTCTGAGAAATCGCCAATCCATGTTCTCCAGAGATACTGACCCACTGAGTTACTCTAGCACTTAGTGTCTTTTGTTGAAGAGTCTTAATAGGGTGGATGTGGAGAGGTCATTTCTTCTCATGGGAGAATCTAGAACGAGTGGCTATTTTTTTTTTTAAATGAGTCAACCATTTAAGGCAGGTGTAAGGTGAAATATTTTTTCTCAGGAAATTGTGAGTCTTTGGAATACTCGTCATCAAAGGATGGTAGAAGCAGACCTTTTAAGGAAGAGGGTCTTGAAAAATAAGAGGGTATTGTAGATAGACATGAATATGGAATTGAGGGTATAATCATGTCAGCTTGAACATTTTAAATGCCTCTGAAATGGCAGTTGGATCAAGGAATGCTTAAAATTGACCATTGACTTAAATACAATGTGGCTCATAATAAAGCCAATAAAACCTAGTCAAAGTTATGGAATTGTCTTAGAGTTATACAGTACTGAACCTGACTGTTTGGCCCGACGTCCATGCTCACCACGATGCCCTATGTAAACTAGTCCAATTTGTCCGCATTTGGCCTTTATCCCTTTAAATTTTGCCCCTGCCCAAATGTCTTTTAAAAATTGTTATTATACCTTACTTTAGAGATACAGCATGGAAACAGTTCCTTCAGCCCACCGAGTCCATGCCAACCAACGATCAGCCCATACACTCGCTCTGTGATACGCATTACGGATAATTTACATAAGCCATTATTAGAACGTAAGAGTCGCCACATTTTAGGTGCCATCTTGTACCCTTCAAGTCCAATTTTTAAAAAAATGCTAGACTCTTAACGTGGCCATAAAGGACTGATGACCTGGAAGCGGCACTGAGTTGGAGTTTCAGGGGTTGTCCTGGCCAGGCAGTATGCTGATGTCCTCTACCTCTGCTCCGCTGCTCCATGCCGCTTGCCCCATCCGTGCCGCATGCCCGACCACTTAGAGCGGTGCCTGATCTAATTGCGCCCCAGGCTGCTTCAAGGCCTCCAGCAACCCACTCTGCTGATTCAAAAATTCCGATGCCTCTTCGACATCGGTCGGTGAACACACCATCCTAAGCCTCACATTGCCGCGCTCAGCCTCTGTGCCCCTGGGTGCCTCCTGCAGCCAACCCAGATGGCCACCGAGTTTGTGCGAGGTAAGCCCCCTGCTCGCTCGCTGGCAGTGTTCTTTTCCTCTGTCCGCCGCCACCATCTTGAAGGGACAGACTCCTTAAACTGTCTCTAGTTCATGATTCCCCTATCTGGGAAAAAAAGTGTGCATTGACTCTATCTATTCCTCTCATGATTACAGACACACTAAGTTCAGCCTCCTGCGCTCAAAGAATTAAAGCCGTGGCCTGCCCAACCTCTTCCTATAGAACAGCTCTCGAGTCCTGGCAAAATCCTCGAGAATCTTCTCTGCATTCTTTCCAACAATGGCATCTTTCCTCAAGCAGGGTGACCAAAACTAATCACAATACCCCTGGGATGGTAGTTTAGGTAGGTACTAATGCAACGTTTAAGAAACATTTGGACAGGACAGGTTAAGAGGGATATGGGCAAATGCAGGCAGGTTGGACTAGTATGGATGGGATAAATTGGCCGGTGTGGGCAAGTGGGTCGAAGTGCCTGTTTCCACGCTGTAAGACTCTATGGCAGTTAGTATTGGTATCACCGCACAGCTGCATTTGAAGTGTTTTTTCTTTATACTTTAGGACTTAAATGCTCAATTTTAATGTACAACAATGACATTTGTACGTTATTTGTACATTGCATGATGCAGACCAACTTTTCTGTTAATTATCAGCAACGCCAGCGAGGAAAAACAGAATTAAACCACCTTTAGAAATGAAGAATTCATCAGGGCACAATAATGAATTAAAAGTTGGATTGGATGTAGCGGAAACAGGAAACTCCGTTTACCTAGACCTCCTTGAAGAGCGGGCAGCTCACAAGCTTGTAGAAGAAAAGAACATTAAGGTGCAGGAAGAAAGTAGAACAAATATTCACTTTCATTATAACAAACGGGATTGATTTGTGGTATGTGGGACAAATAAGTGGCAATGTCTGCTCAATCTTTTGTAAAGAAATGAGTGTGGATTTTATGAGTACTAAATGCATTTTTCCTCATTGTTATCACAATCCTTATATTTTTGAATATTGTCTATCAGGTGAACTTGTACAAAACAATGATTATGATCCAGCTAAAATATCACGAGTTCCAAGTTATCTAAATTTAAAACTTTTCTTGAGAAGGTGCAGAAAATGTATACTAGTTTGATTCCAGACTTGAAGGAGTTCAGTTATATGGAGCGGCTGGGATTATTTTATCCAGCACAAAACATAACAATACGAGATTAATTCAAAAGTGTAGTGAATGTAAATTAATTGACAACATTCATAAAGAATTGGACAAATACCAGAAGGAGAAACAGTTGTTGGGCTGCAAGGTAAAGCTTCGGGAATGGGAGTAATTGTATTGACCCTACTTAATGATGCAACAGTATTATTATTTTTTCTGAATAGTCTCTTGCGCTGCAGTGCTACCAGTCATTGCAGGAAATATGATTGCATCTTGTGAAACTGCCCAACGCAAGAGTGAACAAAACACAGAAGCAGGAATCCTGCTCTTTATGTAGCCTCATTATCTGAAAATCTCTGGAAGTATGGCCATCAATTTAGCGAGTGACAATCATTGACTGGGAAAAGAAAGGTTTTAGAGGAGGAATCCCAGGAGAAAAGACATGACAAGTTTATGAGCTTCACAAAAGATGGGATCATGCACTTTTTATGTCATGTAGGACTTGGGTGTTATCCACTGTAGCGTAATCAATAAGCCAAAGACATACACCCTGAGATCCTTAGGATATTGTCAGGACTGACAGTAAAATTGCATGAAATGTCCAGAAACATGGGGGATCCCATGAGGATGGAAAAATAAGGCAAGTTTGGATCAAAGGGTTTGAAGATGTCAAAAAGAAAAAGGAAGCACATATACAGTTTAAGAGGATGAAATCAGACTGGGTATTTGAGGAATATAAAGCAAGGAGAAAAGAACAATAAGCCAATTAAAAGGGCAAAAAGGGGCCACAAAATAGCTTTGGCAAGATGGATCAGAAAAATACCAAGACTTTTTATACCTACATTAAAAACAAGAGTGTAATCAAGAAGGTAAGACCGCTCAGAAAAAAGGTTTGAATTTGTGGTTGGAGTCGGTGGATGTAGGCAAGGTAGTAAACAAGTGCTTTGCATCTGTATTCATCAAGGAGAAAGACATGGAGGACAATGAGATCAGTGTGGAGAATAGTATTATGCAAGAGCAGAGGAGGAGGTGTTGGGGCTCTTGAGGAGCATTAAGGTGGATAAATCCCCAGGGTCTGGTGGGATCTATCCCAGGTTATTAAGAGAGGCAAGGGAGGAGATAGCGGACGTCTTGACGAGGATCTGTGCATCTTCTCTAACCGCAGAATGTTTCCAGGAGGCAGCTCCAATGCTCCAATGTTGTTCCTTTGTTTAAGAAGGGAAGTAAAGGGAATCTGAGGTATCAGTGGAAGGGAAGCTATTGGAGAGGATTCTTTAGAATATAATTTACTCCCATTTGGAATTTAATGGGTAAATTAAGGACAGTCAACATGGTTATTTACGTGGCAGGTCACATCTTACTAATCTGATCAAAATGTTTAATGAAGTTGATCGTTGAGGGTAGGGCAGTGGATGTTGTCTATATGGATTTTGGTATGGCATTTGATAAAGTCACCCACAGCAGGCTGATCCAGAAGACTGAAATGCACAGGATTAACAGTGACTTGATCGTATGGATTCAAAACTGGCTTACTGATGAAGACTGGGTTGTGGTGGAATAACAATATTCAGGCTGAAGTTCTATGACCAGTGCTGTTACACAGGGATCAATGCTGGGTCTTTTATTATTTGTGATTTATCGAAATGTCTTGATTGTAAATGTAGTCAGGTTGATTAGTAAATTTACATATTGCATCAAGATTGCTGGAGTTATGGACTGTGAGGAAAGCAGTCAATGTATACAGCAGGATATAGATCAGCTGCAGAAATTGGTGGAGAAATGGCAGATGGTGTTGAATTCGAGCAAGAGTGAAGTATTGCACTTTGGGAGGTCGAATGCAAGGGGAAAATACACAATTAATGGCATGACCTTTAACATCTTGGGGTGCGTTCATAACTCCCTGAAATTGGCGACACAAATGGATGGTACAGTGGTAAAGAATGCATATGGTATGCTTGCCTTTATTGTTCGGAGCATTGTATAAGACTCAAGAAGTCATTATGCAGCTTTTTAGACCGGTTAGGCACCATTTGGAGTTTTGTGGCAGTTCTGGTCACCCCATTAGAGGAAAGGTATGGAGGCTTTGGAAAGGGTGCAGAGGAGGCTTACCAGAATTATGCCTGGATTAGGTGGTGTTAGCCATAGGACAAGGTTGGATAGACTTGGATTGTTTTGTCTGGGACATCAGATGTTGCGGAGATCTGATAGAAGTATATAAGATTATGAGGGACAGATAGAGTAAATAGTAAGAGCCCTTTTCTCAGGTTTGAAATGTCAAATTCTAGAGGCTGTAGCTTTAAGATGAGATGGGCAAAGTTTAAAGGAGATATACAGGAAAAGTTATTTTACACCAAGTGTTGTGAGTGGCTGGAACACACTGCTGGGGATGGTGTAGAGAGCAAGTACGATAGATTAAATTAGGAGACTTTTGGATAGGCTACATGGGTGTGCAGGGAATGGAAGGATATGAATTATGTGCAGGCAGATGAGAGTTAGTCTTAGCATCATGTTTAGCCCAGACATTGGGGCTGAGGGACCTGTTCCTGTGCTCTACTATTTTATGTTCGAAGTGCTAATCAAATGGGCTGCTTAGTCAAGTCAAGTCAATTTTATTTCTATAGCACATTTAAAAACAACTCTTGTTGACCAAAGTGCTTTATATTGGTGCGTGCTACAAACAGTGGTACGTGAATCAACAATACATACATAGATACATACATACAGCAGTCCCTCAGAGGACCTCAAGAAAGGCTTGAGTGTAGAAATAAAGTTTAAGTCAAGACTTAAAAGAGTCGATGGAGGGGGCAGTTCTGATGGGAAGAGGGATGCTGTTCCATTGTCTAGGAGCTGCAACCGCAAAAGCGCGGTCGCTCCTGAGCTCTGCCTAGACCGCGGGATGGTCAGTAACCCCAAATCGGCCGATCTGAGGGACCTGGAGGTGGTATGGTGGGTAAGCAGATTTTTGATGTAGGTGGGGGCAAACCCGTTAAGGGCTTTGTATACATAAAGAAGGAGCTTGAAATTGATTTGGAACCGCACAGGCAGCCAGTGGAAAGAGGCCAGAATCGGGGTGATGTGGTCCCTTTTTCGGGTGCCAGTCAGGAGTCTCGCTGCGGCGTTTTGGACCAATTGCAGGCGGGACAGGGATGATTGGTGATGTTGCGCTTCTTGAGAGTTGTTTGAGTTGCACTAATCCAGGCAAGTGGAGGATATTCCATCACACTCTTGACGTACCTTGTAGAAGGTGTAAATGCTTTTATGTGTCAGGAGATGAATTTGAGGTGTCAGAAGGGTTGGCTGCGGTTACTGATGGATTATTTGACTGAAAAATGACAACGTTATTCCTTTCTTCAAAAGGGAAACAAAGCTAAATGCCAATTGTTCTTACATTTGACACTGGGAAAATATTAGAAACCATTGCTAAAAAGATTATCGTCAGATATTTAAAAAGGTTCAAGGTGATCAGGCAAATATTATATAGTTTTTTGAAAATAAAATAATGCTTGACTAATTGGTGCTGTTCCACCTTGTATTTCGCTTAGGCAGCTTGCAACCTAGTGGTATGAATATTGATTTTACTAACTTTAAGTAATCCATGCATTCCTTCTCTCTCCGTCCCTCTCCCACCCTAGTCCTCTTGCTTATTTTGACATTTGTATTCTTTCGTTATCACCTCGTCACCAGTCAACAATGGACCATTGTGTGCTCTACCTTTCCTGATTCAATGACGCCGGCTCTACTTTGTTCTGTACGTTCCCATACCTCCATTGTCCCCCTCCCTGACTCTCAGCCTGATTAAGGGTCTCAACGTCAGCTATTCCTTTCTCCCAGAGATGCTGCCTGATCAGCTGTTACTCTAGCACTTTGTGTATGTCTTTGGTGTAAAGCAGTTCCTTCTTACACAGGAAATGGGAATGATGGGATTGGTCTACCAGAAGGTGGTGCCTAAATGTAATGGCAAAATTTCTTTTTGTGCTGTGTTACCTGCTTGTTACTTTGATTGGTATTGCTAATTTTAGGTGAAATCGATCGGCCCAGGCAAATCCCTAGGGAGGATGACGATAGCTTCTGCATTGAGATACAGTATAACTTCTTTCAAAGTATAAGCAAGAAATAGCCTACCAATTCCTGTTAATCTGTATTTAATTTTCCCCAGACTGCAACTAACGGCAAGGAAACAACTGACTTAATAAAAGTAACCTCGCAATATTCCAGGCCACTGCAGAAGGTATGAATTATTGCAAAATAATTGTAGTTACTGTTGTATATCATTCTCCTAAGTGTTTGGATGATGCCGAGTTTGAACTAGGATGTGATTCTGGAGGTGTGAGGACTAAAGGTAATTTATTTCAAATGTTTATTATTTTATGCATCAACCAAGACGACGAATTTAAGCATCCTAATTGATTGTAGGTCATCAAAATTTGTCTCTTTAAAGAAGAATTCTAAGGGAGAACTCCTGTTCACATTTTCAGGTCAACCCCAGGATCAGAAATAGGCTGTTCAGATGCTTGAGTTTACCTTTTCTTCAACAAGATCATGCTGATCTGATCTTAGCATCAATGTCACTTGTCCAGTGCCCATTATCCTTGGTTGAAGTTCCATGTGGAAGAGAATTTCAAAGATTCACAACCCGTTGAGAGAAGAAATCCTTCTCAATTTAGTCGTCCTTCTCAATTTAGTCTCTCAGCGCTAATTCTGTCATGCCACTTCAAGATCTTTTGGGCTAGAAGCTTCTTGACACAAATGGTGCTGTGTGAGAAAAGTGCGAGTCTTTGGCTTGAGAATCTGAGGGAGGAGACTATGCCAAAAGTTGGAGAGGGTGAGACGCAATGAGAAAATGACAGGTAAGCTGATTCAGTGTGATGCTTGTAGGATGTGGGAGATCAGGGACACTGCCGGTTCCTCTGGCTGCTACAACTGTGGAAAGTGCGTCCAGGTTCAGCTCCTGAAGGACAGTGTTAGGGCACTGGAGAGACAACGGGATGACCTCAGGATCATCCGGGAAAACAAGAGTGTCCTGGACAGGACCTACAGCGAGATTGTTACACCAAAGATACCGGAAGAAAGTTTGATGACGATGAGGAAGGGAAGGAAGCTTGGAGTACAGGAGACCTTGGGGAATGTATCTCTTGAAAACAGCTTCACCCTCTTGGAAGCTGTCGGGACAGAAGACACTGCCAGTCTGAGCGGTGGACAGGTCTGCGAGTCAAAACGTGGCGCTGAAGCAAAGCCAAAGAGGCAGACGTCAGGCAGAGCCATGGTAGTCGGGGACTCCGTCGTGAGAGGTACACAGGGGTTTCTGCGGCAAGAGGTGGGATTCAAGGAAGGTGTGTTGTCTCCCTGGTGCCAGGATCAAGGACGTCACGGACCAAATGGCACCCTCAAGGGTGAGGGTGAGAAGCCAGAAGTGGTAGTGCATGTCAGCACAAATGGTCGGTAAAAAGCTGAAAGAGATTCTGCAGCATGGCTTTAGAGAGCTCCCTTCTAAAGCATGACCTCCAGGGTGGTTATCTCCGGTTTGCCTGCAGTTCCATGTGCTGGTGAGGGCAGGAACAGAGAGATAGGGGATCTGAATGTGTGGCTGAGCAGCTGGTGCAGGGGGCAGGAATTTAGATTCTTAGATAGACCACTGGGATCTGTTTTGGGGTAAGGGTGAATAGTACAAAAGGGACAGGTTGCGCCTTAACAGGTGGGGGACCAGTATTCTGGTCTGCCGCTGCCACATGGGTGGGTTTAAACTAAATAGTGGGGTAGAGGAGAAAAATTGGAAATACAAGTTAGCAGTTCAAGGGAAAGAGAGTATATGAAAAGTTAAGAAGAACACCAGAATTAACGGGACAGAAAGCTCACTAAGGGATAGGAGTGAAATAATGATTTGATGTGAAAGGTGAGGTGAGTAATGGATTAAAAGTATTGTGGCAGAACTCGAAGCTGTCCAGCCAAGAATGAGGCGGGACATGAAGTTCGTCCAGCCAGTAAATGTTTAATGTTCTCCAGTAATACAGCTCCCTACTCCTCAGGGAGGCACGGGCATTCCCGACCTTAAATACCACCCAGGGGAGCCCCGAGACCTGCACCTCCTGTCTCCAAGACCCGTGACTCCCTCTGAGGGTTCGCAGTGTGCATGGCTCACCACCAGGGTCCGCCACAAGTGTTATATATGAACGCACAAAATATAAGAAGTAAAGTGGATGAGCTTGAGGCTCAGTTAGACATTGGTAGATGTGACATTGTGGGGATTACAGAGACATGGCTGCAGGAGGATCGGGACTGGAAACTGAATATTCAGGATTATACGTCCTATAGATAGAACAGGCAGGTGGGCAGAGGAGGTGGGGTAGCTCTGTTGGTGAGGGATGAAATTCAGTCCCTTGCGTGTGGTGACATAGGGACTGACTATGTAGAGTCGCTGTGGGTAGCATTGAGGAATTATAAAGGTAAGAAGACACTAATAGGAGTCATCTCCATTCCCCAAACAGTAGCGTGGATATAGGGTGCAAGTTGCGGCAGGAGTTAAAATTGACACCTAACAAAGGTAATGCCACTGGTTATGGGAGATTTCAATATGCAGGTAGACTGGGAAAATCAGGTTGGTTCTGGACCCCAAGAAAGGGAGTTTGTACAGTGCCTCCGAGATGGATTCTTAGAGCAGCTTGTACTGGAGCCTACCAGAGAGAAGGCAATTCTAGATTTAGTGTTGTCTCATGAACCAGATTTAATAAGGGAACTCAAGGTAAAGGAACTGGTCAGAGGTAGTGACCATAATATGATAAGTTTAAATTTGCAATTTGAGAGAGAGAATGATAAATCAGAAGTGTCAGTGTTGCATTTAAACAAAGGGGACTATGAAGGCACGAGAGAGAAGCTGGCCAAAGTTGACTGGAAAAGGATCCCAGCAGGAATGATGGTGGGACAGCAATAGCAGGTATTTCTGGGCATAATCTAGAAGATGCAGGATCATTTCATTCCATAGAGGAAGAAAATTTCTAAGGGGAGTAAGAGGCAACTGTGGCTGACAAGGGAAGTTGGGGATGGAATAAAACTAAAAGAAAAGGTGTATAATAGCAAAGAGTAGCAGGAAGCCAGAGGATTGGGAAACTTTCAAAGGACAACAGAAGGTAACTAAAAGGGCAATACGGGGTGAAAAGATGAAGTACGAGGGTAAACTGGCCAAGAATATAAAGAAGGTTAGTAAAAGTTTCTTTAGGTATGTTCAGAGAAAAAGATTAATAAAGACAAATGTGGGTCCCTTGAAGGCAGAAACAGGTGAAATTATTATGGGGAACAAGGAAATGGCAGAAGAGTTGAACAGGTACTTTGTTTGCATCTTCATTAGCGAAGACAGAACCAATCTGTACTAGAGGACAGAGGATCTAGGGAGACAGAGGAACTGAAATAAATTTGCTTTAGGCGAGAAATAATATTGGGTAGACTGATGGGACTGAAGGCTGATAAATCCCCAGGGCCTGATGGTCTTCATCCAAAGGTACTCAAGGAGGTGGCTGTAGAAATCGTCGACGTATTGGTGATCATTTTCCAATGTTCTGTAGATTCAGGATCAGTTCCTGTGGATTGGAGAAAAGTGCGAAAAACCAGTTAGCCTGACATTGGTGGTGAGGAAGATGCTTATTATTAATTGGAGTCAATTATTAAAGAAGTAATAACGGTGCATTTGGATAGCAATAAAATGATTGGTCCAAGTCAGCATGGATTTATGAAGGGGAAATCCTGCTTGATTATCTTCAGGAATTTTTTGAGGATGTGACGAGTAAAATGGATGAAGGAGAGCCAGTGGATGTAGTGTATCTGGACTTTCAGAAAGCCTTTGATCCGGTCCACACAGGAGATTAGTGGGCAAAATTAGAGCACATGGTATTGGGGGTAGGGTATTGACATGGGTAGAGAATTGGTTGGCAGACAGGAAACAAAGAGTAGGAATAATTGGGTCCCTGTCAGGCTGTGGTGATTGGAGTGTCGAAAGGCTCGGTGCTGGGACCGTAACTATTTACAATATATAGTTATGAGTTAGATGATGGGATTAAAAGTAACACGAGCAAATGTACAACAAAGCTGGGTGGAAGTGTGAACTGCGAAGAGGATGCTAGGAGGTTGCAGGATGACTTGGGCAGGTTGAGTGAGTGGGCAGATGCATGGCAGATGCAGTGTAATGTAGATAAATGTGAGATTATCGACTTTGGCGCCAAGAACAAGGAAGCAGATTATTATCTCAATGGTGTCAGATTAGGAAAAAGGGAAGTGCAACGGGACCTGGGTGTTCTTGTACACCAGTCACTGAAAGTAAACATGCAGGTTCAACAGGCAGTGAAGAAAGCTAATGGCATGTTGGGCTTCATAACAAGAGGATTTGAGTATAGGAGTAAAGAAGTCCTGCAGTCATACAGGGCCCTGGTGAGATCACATCTGGAGTATTGTGTGCAATTTTGGTCTCCTAATTCGAGGAAGGACATCCTTGCTATTGAGGCAGTGCAGCGTAGGATCACGAGGTTAATCCCCAGGATGGCGGGACTGTCACATGATGAAGGATTGGAAAGACTGGGCTTGTATTCACTGGAATTTAGAAGGATGAAAGGGTATCTTATTAGAGACATATATTATAAAAGGACTGGACAAGCTACAGTAGATGCAGGAAAAATGTTCCCAATGTTAGCGGAGGCCAGAACCAGAGAGTTTAACTGTCTAAGAATTATGGGAAGGCCATTTAAAACTGAGATGAGAAAAAAACGTTTTCACCCAGAGAGTTGTGAATTTGTAGAATTCTCTGTCACAGAAGGCAGTGGAGGCCAATTCACTGGATGCATTTAAAAGAGAGTTAGAGCTCTTGGGGCTAGTGGAATTAAGGGGTATGGGGAGAAGGCAGGCAAGGGTTACTGATTGTGGATGATCAGCCATGATCACAATGAATGGCGGTGCTGGCTCTACAACAGAGCCCTACCATTCACCGTGTCAGTTTTGCCCATATTAGATCTCCCAAAATGCAACACCTCTGTATTAAATTCTATCAACCATTCCACTGTCGAACTGATCAAGGTCATGCTGCAATTGTTGACAATCATCTTCACTATCTACAATACCACTTTAGTGTCAAACTTGGTAATCATGCCATGTACGTTCTTATCAAATCAGTGATATGGATGATAAACAGCAATGGGCCCAACAGCGAACCCTGAGGCATACCACTAGTTACAGGCCTCCAGTCTGAAAAGCTATCTTCCACCATCACCCTCTGCTTCCTTCCATGAAGTCAATTTTCTATCCATTCAGCTAGCTCTCCGTGGATCCCATGGGATCGAACCTTCCAGTGCAGCCTACCTGGCCTGAATGTTTCTGTAAATGCATGATTTGCCAGTATATTCTATTAATATCACATTGATACAAATAGCATCAACAGAAGTGTTCTTCGTTTCCTAAAGTGAATAATAATCTTTTTTTCTTAAGACAATTATGTTCTATTAGCATTTTATCTGTTGCAGAAGATAACTGCCAGCAAAATTGTTGAAATGCTGCAGCAGGAAGATGAAAAAAATGAAATTTCACAAACAACACTGCAAGGTAAAGAGTTTTTCTTTATTTAAGCCACTAGACGTGATCCTGATAACTTGTACTTAATTGTAGTTTTTTTCTTTTAGGAAGATTGGGTGATATTGTTCCAGACTCCCAGCCTGTGATGAAACAAAAACCATTGTAAGTTATTTTCTTTAAGCTGAGTTCTTTAGTCGTCTTTAATGTGTATGTTGTAAAATGTATAGCAATACCGAGATTCACAGTATATTCTCCACATGGTGCTCTTGTACGTAATGAAAATGAGAAGTGAAGTAGCCATTGGTGATTTGGTCCTGCTTGCCTGCCCTGCTTTTCAATAAATTCATAGTTGACTTTGATTTAAGGTCTAAGTCTAAGCCTGCACAATCTAGTCAGTTAGAGAATTCTAAATAAACACTCTGTTGTCTTTGTAATTAATAAATGGTGACATTTGCTGAAGATTAAGCAAAAAAAATTACCATCGTAGGAATGCTCCTTTTGGAAGCTAAATATAATCTCAGCTTACTACTCTTGCCTCTGATCTAGAAAGTCATAGGTTCAAGCCCCTTCCAAATTCTGAACATGGCATGTACTTCAGTTTAGTATTGGTAATACCAACTTTCAAATTCAGTTTTGTTAGCCTGTTGATAATGCAAAAGACCAAAGAGTTATTCATAGATCAATGTCCTCCACCCTTAACAAACTTTGCTAAGGGACATTATCAGTGAGTCATTTATTTCATTTGGTATTTGAGAAACCAATTGGATTCTAATTTTGCCAATATATTTAAATATGATCTATTGGCCATGAAGCTGTAGGATGTTCTGAGAATGTGGAAAGTATTTTTACAGATGCAAAATGTTGGCCTTCATAATAAGAGGAGTTGAGTATAGGAGCAAAGAGGTCCTTCTGCAGTTGTATAGGGTCCTGGTAGACTACACCTGGAGTATTGTGTGCAGTTTTGGTCCCCTAAATTTAGGAAGGACATTCTTGCTATTGAGGGAGGTTTACAAGGTTAATTCCCGGGATGGTGGGACTGTCATATGCTGAGAGAATGGAGCGGCTGGGCTTGTATACTCTGGAGTTTAGAAGGATGAAAGGGAATCTTATTGAAATATAAGATTATTAAGGGTTTGGACACGCTAGAGTCAGGAAACAAGTTCCTGATGTTGGGGGAGTCCAGAACTAGGGGCCACTGTTTGAGAATAAGGGGTAAGCCATTTAGAACGGAGACGAGGAAACACTTTTTCACACAGTTGTGAGTGTTGAATTCTCTGCCTCAGTGTGCGGTGGAGGCCAGTTCTCTGGCTACTTTCAAGAGAGAGCTACATAGGGCTCTTAAAGATAGCCGAGTCAGGGGATACGGGGAGAAGGCAGGAACGGGGCACTGATTTGGGGATGATCAGCCATGATCACATTGAATGGCGGTGCTGGCTTGAAGGGCCGAATGGCCTACTCCTGCACCTGTTGTCTAAAATCATAGTATAAACATGAGCTCTTTAGTGGTTTGATTGCAATAGTGGTGGGGATGACCAATGAAGCAGCCAATAGTCTCATCTGGATTAGCGGTGTTCCATTGAGAAATTGTATTCAGTCAAAAGGCTCAAAACTTTAATCCTGGCAGTAACATTGACAATTATGGGAAGAAATATACTTTCTTTCAATAATGGGATGGTTGAAAAATTAGTACTCCTTTGATTTCTTGCATCTGAGAGCTGTGGGGCCAAAATTAGTCTGGCCACAACTTCAGAATTGCATTGTGTGATGATCATGATGCGTGGCTTCAAGGTTCAAAAGTCTCTAGAATTGGATTTAAGTCTTATCATTGGTAGGTGGAAATAATGGTTGCATTTTTTTGACGTTTACAAATTCTCTAACTTAACACAATGTGGGGCTAGTAATGTATTTGTCTTTTTTATAAGGAAGCATTGTAATACATTCGAAGTAGTTCAGATAAGTTTTCTAGTAGGTGGACTAATACGTGGAATCAGTAGGTTGCCTTATGTTGAAAGATTAAACAAAAAGAAACAAGTGTGTTTAATGTGAACATTCCTGAACTTAGTGTCTTGGGAGTGTAGGGTGGATTCCCTATAATAGAAATCGGGGACAGAAAAAAGGACTTGAAGTATAGAGGGTTCTTGGGGTTGCTGAAGTTAAATAGATGGGGAGGGGTGTGGCTTGGAAGTATTTGAACACTGGGATGATAACATTAAATTAGCAAATTAAATGGTGGTGATTAAGTGGCTGATGGGTTAACAGGACTTAGTATAAGTTGGAACACTGAAATTTCTTAAAGGTAGATTTGAGGGTGGCAAGAAACAACTTGGAAGTTAGAAAGGTTTGAACAAAAATTTCAGGAGCGCATGTACTGGAGCAGTATGGAAATAGGAACTTGCGGTGATGTAGTGAATTAGTTGCTCCGCTCACAATCAGATAAGAAACATGAGTTGCCCTTTCTGTCTATCTTCGTTATAATCAGTTCAGTTCAGTCAAGGCAAGGAATTTGTCATGGAATTAGGTTTGTGGTGGGATGAAAATCAGTGGCACACCTGTGTGTAATTTAAAACATTTCCCTATACATCCAGTGGCAGTATTCAGTACTTGATTCCCAGCTATTACTTTGACAAACTTGAGCAAGTAGATGATATACGGAGAAGTTGTCAGTGTTTATGTGGAATCAGTTTTGTTTTGGAAGAGCCTTGGCCAGACGGCACCATGTAGATGGAAGACAGATTAATGCAGATTAATTAAGCAGGTTAATGCTAAGCACTGAAAGGTTGCTGATTTCACCACACTATTGTACATAGTTAAAAGATTTGTATGGAGTGGTTATTGGACAAGGCAAAAAAATCAGCAAAAAAGTAGTATTTTTGCAATAGATTGAGAGGCTATTAAGTACAATCAATTAAGTACAACGTCAGTTTCCAGCTCAGAAGAAGAGCAGAGCAGCTGCGGGACAGTTAAAAAAGAACCATTTGATTGGCTCATTGAATACGAAAATAGGACGGTAGAGCTGAGCAGCCAATTGGGAGCAGACTGTGTTAAAGAAGGAACTGCAGATGCTGGAGAATCGAGGGTACACAAAAAGCTGGAGAAACTCAGCGGGTGCAGCAGCATCTAAGGAGCGAAGGAGATAGGCGACGTTTCGGGTCGAGACCCTTCTTCAGACCCGAAACGTCGCCTATCTCCTTCGCTCCTTAGATGCTGCTGCACCCGCTGAGTTTCTCCAGCTTTTTGTGTACCCTGGGAGCAGACTGTGTTGTGGTGAATTGCAATGTATCTGTTGAGGCTTAGGCTTGGGCTTGGGAGGCTTCGCGAGAAGGCTGAGGGTAAAATAAGGTGCGGTTTTGTTTCACAAGTTCCTCTCCTCGAAAACCTCTGCAGTGAAAATGGCAGTAAGGTGTTGTATGCTTTTGCTGCAGGATGTGGGAAGTCAGGGGGAATTCCACTGTCCCTGAGGACTACACCTGTGGGAAGTGCGTCCAGATGCAGCTCCTGACTAACCACATGAGGGAACGGAGCTGCGCCTGGACAAACTAAGGATCATCCAGGCATGAGAGCATAATAGATAGTTACAGTGATGTGTCCACACCTAAGGGATCAGAATGTGTAGGGAGAGAGTGCAGAGTACCCTGTTGCCGTTGCGCTCCAAAACAAGTAAGTATTGGATAATATTGGGTGGAATGACTGTTCAGAGGAGAGTATGAGCAGCAGTCGGGTTTGTGGCACCAGGTCAAGCTCTGAAGCACAGCAGGAACGGCTGAAGATAGACAGGGCAATTGTGACAGGGCAACAGTTAGTTTGTGGGACAGACCAGAAATTCTGTAGCCACAAATAGGTCTCCAGGCTGGTGCGTAGCCTCCCTGGTGCTTCCCAGGATGCTTTGAAGCAGCTGAAGGACATTCTCAATCAGGGAGTGAGCAGCCTGAAGTCATTGTCAAACATTGGCGCAAATGACATGGGTAGGAAAAGGGATGAGGTCCTTCAGAGTGAATAGGGAATTAGGCAAATATTTAAAAAACAGGA